>JAOWBC010000812.1:13737761-13755135 GCA_028566105.1 Hypoplectrus providencianus | reverse complement strand
CTGACTGGGGGCCAGGCACACATCCATGTACAACACAAACACACTTATGTGCACACACACACACACACACACACACATGCGCACACACACTCTCAAAATGCTCCCATCCTATTACATAACCCTAATCTGTCAGAGAGCACCCTCTGCTTTCCACTGGGGTTTCCTCCTCTCCTCTCCTCAACTCTCAGCTCATCTCTTTCTCTCTGCAGCTGCTTCTCCTCCAGCACCCTCTCCTCACCTCCACCCCCTCAATTCCACCTATCTACTGCTCCACTCTTCATCAAGCCTGCTCATTTTCTTCTCTTCAAATCTGTGCCTTCACAGATGAAGCAAGCACTCATGGAACAAGCTCCAAAGCCAATCCCAGTGTAATTTATTAAAAAGAAAAAATGCACAGGCATGGAGCGACCAGCTCTGCCATCAGTGATATATAGTCGTACTTCAGCTGTAGGGTCGCTGATCCACTAGATTATATTCTGCATGTAATGCTGCTTATACATTTATCCTCAGGGCAGTGCAAAAATAAAAAACAAGCCCATTTCTCGAGGATTATCCCATGAAACATGGAGCTGGGGGCGATGGTATAGTATCTATGAAATATTACACAAACTGGGCTACTGACCTCACTAAATCACAGGGAAATATTATATAACATGCTGTCCTATACATTATTACTCATGCAGCTGACTGCCAGAGACTGTACTTGTAAATTATGAAATTGGTGATGGGATCTGTGGTACATGTCCTCTCATATATTTACACTCTTTTCCCCATTTGTGCTGCATGTTCTGAGGATAAAGCTAGATCTTCTCCAGTCCGAGCTTTAAAGAACATGATTTATGTTGTGTGTAATGGTTGGACTTTGGTTATGTAGGCCGTGATTGTGTTCAGTAGTTGCTGGGGATTGGTGGGATTGGATAAATATTTAAGCTACAAAGCTGAGTGACAGGACCTATAGAGTCTTAAGTTTAAAAAAAAAGGCTGCCACCAATACATTAGAGCCAGATACAGAAAATAAAGTAGAGCAAAGACTTGACTGGAAAATTTTCTCTCTTAGGAAAATGTCTATGAAAACGAAGGCCTCTTTGTGTGCACATGTCTCTGTGTGTGCAGACATGTCTTTGGTGCTGTGCTGCAGGCGCATTCTGGGTTAATCTTGTTGACCGGATGTCTTCACAACTTGACAAAAGGCCTGTTGATAAGGGAAAGTCAGTGTGTATGTATGTGTGTGTCTGTGGGGGTTCTGAGCATGCCATGGTGGTTACTGACACTGTAGGGTTAGGGTATATATTAATGTAAGACACCAGACCAAGACAATCCTATACATTTATAACCACCCACCTGTATGTGATATCTTTGTGTTGCCACCTCTGACCTGTCAGGGCGTACCGCCGTTTCCTGACGCTGAATCTGTAAGCATTTCCTATCTGGTCAGGAACACCACATCTGGGCTTCTTCATCCACCTACAGGAAACAAGATATGAGGTCACCAATCGACACTGAAGAGACATTTCCATGCTGCCATGGGTGCATATATTGAATTAAGAGACATACAATGAAGAAATGTTGACTATAAACCAATAGCTCTTTACAGTAATGAAAGGAGGAAGTGTTTATTAATGAGCATGCAATGTAATGGATGAGATTCATGCAGAGCATACACATGATAATGCGCTACAGTCAAAGTTATTAAAATCTAAACACGTCACATGCATTTTTGTCATAATTCCCATAATGTACTGAGGTAAAAATATCCCACAAATTACACAAAAAAACACCTCACCTTATCGTGTTATCGCTACACAGCAAAGCGAGGCAGAGGTGGAGAAGAGAGAGACACAGGCATGCTGTTAGCTTATCCCATTTCACTCTGTTTCAGCCCAGTGATTGGACAGCTGTTAGTCTGCGTTCACACCGCCGGCCACCACATTGCCATGTTACAGTTCAGTGGCCAATTTGAGCTCATTGCTATTTGCAGCACGGATGGCATTTCAGTGTTGGTGGGGACAAATGTCAGTGAGCACTGGTTTTAGAGATTTGCAGGTAAAAGGATTTCTGGTTAAGGCCCAAGGGTTAAAACTGGATACAAGCTTAGCAAAACACATTCATGGAATCACTGCATGCTAGATATTGTGTTTGATTTCCACAATCCTCACATGGGGCAACCTCCTCTCGTCGATTATAGTTACAAAAGAGTGAGTTCTTCCCTTAAATGAACATCATCCCTGTCTGCTGCATTCAGGCTTGACCGTTCATATGAGGATCAGCTAAAGCTGTCCCTACTCTTCCTCCGAGTATTAATACTTTGGCAGTTTGGAGCCTTTGATCTGACAACAGAGGTGCACTCTCTGCAAAAGGCCTCTTTGATCAAATTAAAACGGCCCACTTGATTCATGTTAGGGAAACTTTGTGTCTGGCAAAACGACTCTGGCTGCTTTCAGAATGCAAAGCAGGAAATGAATGAGCTTCCTCTGCCATTTGTCCTCAGTCTGAAGATACCAACACCAATTTGTGATTTTTATAATATTAAACTTGATATTTTAGAGCATTGTTTTAACATTCTGGCTGTTTTTCATGACTAACAATATCTGAGCAGATTTAAATAAAGACAATTCAGGATAAAAAATGAGTGACAACATATAAGATATGATATCTGAAAAAGATGTTTGGGTTTTCGGCTGTTTGGTTATTTCAATTGTTAATCAAATTTATGAATAGTGACATTTACCAAGCCACCAATCTATTGTTGTATAACTAAAATAATAATAATTAAAAAAAAATAAAATAAATAAAAGTCAGGTCGCACAACAGACTAATAGATGGATGTACATTACGTAATTAAACATTGCTGCTTTTTTGTATTTTCTTGTGCATCTTAATTCATTCATTGAAAAACTGGGCATGTCCAAAACTCATGAACTGAGCTCCAAACTCAGTCTAATTTTGTGGCATGTTATAAGGTACTTGCGTGACTCACACTAAAGTGTTGCTGTCCAGAATCCCTGTGACGTGGAGGCCGTAGCGGCGCTGCATGGCAGCGATAGCTGACTGCATGTCTTGTGCAGAACGCAGCACCGACATTCTGGGGTCTGCAGGAGGGAGGTAGCCGTACCTCTGGAGCCATGCCTGTGGACACACCAAGCACAGAGGGGAAAGGGGGAAATTAGTTTCCAGGTAAAAGACGAATGACAACAAACAAAAAACAATGGTGGGTTTAGACTAATAGCTAACAGACTTGTCTTAATTAGGTCCCGAGCACCAATGGGTGATGAAAGATGCTTTAGAAATACAGGTACCAAATACCAGAACTGAAGGCGTTTTGGTGAGAAAAAGGGCATGAGCAGAAAGAGAAAAATCGCTATTGGAGTTTGTAGTGCAGAATGTCATCTGTTATCATGTCATTTGGCTTGTCAGGGGAAGGCTTTGGTGTAATAGAGCTTTCAGTGTCCCTATAAAATCCTGCCAGAGGGAATCACAGCTCAGATCTTTGGACCAGGGAGAAGATGGGGGATCGGCCGGGCTTTCCCACAGAAGAGGCTTTAGGGATTTGGACGGTCCCAGCCTCTCTGTATTCTCTCAGTCCTCATCATAAAAATGGTAAACACATTCACCAACTGCTGCATTTAGCAACATAAAGCCAACCAACCTATAAAGTGAAATTTCAACTAATAAAAAATAAAGCGTATTGTTTGAAGTGAAAAAAAAAAGCCACAAGAACACTGGCCCTGAATCTCAAAGAAGCAATGAAAAGTCAGGCTGCATGTTCGCCTCAAACCTTTTTATTCTGCACTCAGCTACACTGTGCTGTGAAACCTGAGCACTATTCTCCTGCACAGTGTTGTGGAGCTGCTTCAGTCATTCTGGAGGCCTGCTGCTCAGGATAGCATACACACTGAGAATGAAATTCACTAAACAGGGAGGGAAGCATGGTGCGAGTGCGGGCGAGGAGAATGCAATAAAAGGCAAACCATTATTCAACAATGGAACAAATGTGAGTCCGCAGCTTCTGTTGCAGTGAGTGAGCCTCGTGTCAGCCTCCAAGTAGCAACAATGAGCTCTTAGATAACTCATTGCTATTGGTATTTGTATGTATTCAAACTGGAAAACAATAAGATAACAACAGTTACAAAGCAATTTGTGTGATTTTGGGTCTTGGTTGCCTAAAATTTCAATTGAGCTTGGGGAGTCAGATAACATGCAAATGGGGAAATTAAATGAGAAATGTTTCATTTATAGCAGTGAGTACATATACTGGAGGAAAACCCAGCCATTTGAACGCTGTGGGCAGTGGGCAATGGCTGATTGTACAAAAGCATCACAACTAAATCTGAAGGGCACATGCAGTCCAGTGTGCATCTGGCATCCCTAATATTGTTAATACATCACACTGAATCATATACTACAGATGTAACAGAAAAGCCCCCCTTGCTGCCTTTAATAGGGATAAGCAGTGAGAGCATCCTACAGCATCTTAGCCAGCCTTCAGCTTCCTAGTTTCTGTGCTGTGATCGGCACACTGACAAATCCCTGGTGCTCTGCCTCCCTACTTCCTGTCCCCTGAGGACGGTAGGTAGGCACATGCACAGATTCACACTCTGCAGCAATGACTTATCCTGCCCAACTTTCGTCAGTGTGGCAGATGTCAAAATGTTATGCATGTGTCAGGGTTCACGTTTCTTTGCACCTTCCTGCAAACCCAGCGTGCATACTTATATCATTCTTCTTCCTACTCCTTCATTCTCTTTCATTTTTTCTTCTTCTTCTGCTGGGTTCTGTTGTACTTCATGGATTTCCCACTTTTCCATCAACACTTTGCCCCCCATCCTCCCATCACACCCAGTGAGCGGGAGATAACGTTATGATGTGTGTCAGGTTCTTAAGTCTGAACACACCCCTGAGGGAGTGAGGTGGATGGGTGCAATTTCCATTTGGCTGCTCAGATACTGAAACTACAGCTCTGTAATCTGACACACACGTGCACACACATATATGCACGAGTTTACATGAAGACACACTTGAAACATGAACCACTGACACACAGAGAGCACAGCTGGAAATGTGTTCGGTGAAGATATCACAGGACAATACCACAGCCACACAACAAGCAAATCAACAAATCTGGCCAACACACTCTGATATGTTCAGTTTTATTGGTGTAGTAATCTGCTTAATAGAGTCACGATGTATGGCATAAAATCCATAAAAACTGAAAGTAAGGATTTGAAAGCGCAAATGATTGATTGACCCTCTGTTACACCCTGCCGAGTCTTGTTTGTTTTCAGCTGCTTTTTTCTCCTGGAGTTGCAGATCTTTCCCCTGTTGAACTGCTATCACAGACACCAGCATGCAAAGCTGAAAGGGCATGTTTTAATCTCTGATGAAGGCGTGAGTTCTCAGAAAGGCATGCAAGCAGAATTAAATTAAGTCTCTGTAGCACAGAAAACATCACAAGTACAGAGCAGTCTTTTGCAGACATTTTAATCTTACTTTTAATTGTCAAATCTTTCTTTTAAAAGTTTCAAATCAGAGTTTGAACTTTCAGAAGTTCTTCAGTTTTACAATGGTCAATATGATTATACCTCAAGGCACATTTACATTAAATATTCACACTCAATTACAGGCATGCTTAACAATAATGTGTACATCCCCACAATAAAGCTTAATACAGTCAATCCCTTTAAGGGTATTGCATGCACTAACGTCTCGTTCTCTTGCTCTCTCTGTCATGTCACTCTCTAGCTGTGCCTTCTCCTCCTAATGTCTACTTTTCTCTTTTCTCGTCCTGTAATCATCCCCGTCCCTCCCTCACGTCTCCTCTCTGACACTGGAGGGTTTTCATTGACCACGAATTGGCTCTGTCCTATAACCACCGCCCTGCTGAATTTTCTGCTGCTTTTCAGGGTGAAAGAGAAAAAAAAAAGATATTGATGAAAAAGTACACAGTTTAGACGTGGCACTGCATATTTAGGCAAACAAAAATCTAAACGCTATGAGGTTGTTTTTCCCCTGCAGTCGTAGAAATCTGATTGTGCTCTGAGCGAAGCACAGCAATCAACATAAGTAATACCACTTTTTCTATGTGGCTAAAACGTAGTGTGCATTTATTGCTTTAGCATTTTATGTATAAACAAATGTCAGGACAAGTGTGTATAAAATGCACTAGCAGTATGAGCTATACCACTATTATATATTTGAAAAGCTACAGAGAAAACAAGACAGTGGGTTTTTCAAGAGGCTTTGTATTAAGTGAGGCGCTATAATGTGTTTGGGCTTTCAGACAAAGCAGCCATTATCAGATACAGAGATGTATTAGAAAAGAGGCGACAGAGAAAGAGTGAGCTGAGGCTGCTGTTTGGTACGTCTGTCACTCAGGCATTGACAGGATATTGGATGGTGTGTGTGTGTGCATGGGGTTGTTTAGAGGATGAGATGGAGAGACATGGGCAGGACATGGAGGGTGTAGCTGTCACACTGCTTCTTTATATACAGCACTGCAGGGAAACAGCCAGACAGCACGATACATGAAAGTAGCAGAAAAGAGCAGAGATGGATATAGAATCACATAGAAATGTCATAAATACGGGAGCTTTCTTATTATACATGCTTATATGCTCAAAGGCACCTTTTTGTATTGCACATCAATAAAGTTTGGGGACTTTTTTTTACCAGACTGAACCCAATGGTTGTCTGTCTAACAACAATTTGGTGATATTTCTGGGGTTCCAGTGTAGCCATCAGATATCTGGCTCAAGGATATCCGGTCCAAGACTTCCTCTTCACTACCGGTCATTGTTTTAAGTCCAATTACAAAGATTAAAAGACAATTAGAGTTGAAGGATGAACTCTCCCACTGGTTTGTTTAAGTTGCATAAATTGTCAGTTTAGCTTAGTTATCTAAGCTACTAAAAAGCTTAATAGTAAGTATCCAGTCTAGTAAGATCCACATCTTTTACCTTACCAAAGGTCAACCAAGCCAAACCTGCTCAAACACGATTGGTTAATACACTCAGACTACAAGTTAAACCATAACACCCCTAATAACGGTGCATGGTCTCAGTGCCAACAGATTCTGTTTTTCATGCAAAATTTTGTTTATGCAGATAATTAGTTGTGTCCAGTCCAAAACCGATAACCACGATGACATCACTATGACATCCTCAGGGTTGTTTTCTTACACTTGACAAAGCCTCTCTCTAACTGTTAAACCTTAAACTGTCAACTTTAAGCAACTTGTTCAGTCAACAAAATCTATATCTGGACAACACACAGATCATGCCAAAGCACAAAACTATGACTTTGGTATTTGCATTCAGTTAAAAACTTGTGCTGTACCTCAGTGCATCAGTCACATAGAAAGCCTTTAAACGTCCACGGTCAGGCACCAAAGTTGCTGCAGTTGCACTTCAAGAATCGAAACACACACCCACAAGATTCAAAGAGAAGCATGAGCTCAAGGCTCAGAAATATTAATACTGCATAAACTTTCAAAGATTGAATCCAAGTCTTTGATCTTTGATTACATCATCATGCCAAAGTTTATAGATTATGTCTCTACTCACACATTATTAATATTCCATGAATTCTTTTGGGAAGAGGTAAAAAATAGAACGAGCTTCAAGTATTACGCTGTGGGTGTTGTAGAAAATATGGGAGTGTAGCTAAAATAACAATACAGCAGTTATTTAATGCTGGCTCTAGTGTGCTTTTTAGGCTGGTTTTCCAGTGTTTCAGGATCCTTTTCTTATAATCCTGGAGTGAACGGATTGTAAAATGGTGTTTTGCTGAATCACTCAATCAAGCACTTTTTTTCTACCTTTCACTCTCCTATCTGTCCTCATCTGTGTCTGTTTTCTTTCCTTATCCTCCCTCTCTGCTGCCCTCTTCTCTTTTTCATTGATTCACTCTTTGTCTTCATGATCTATGGTTCCCGGAGTTCTGCCAATGTAAGGATTCCTGAGAGCAGGAGGCTCCAGCTCGACAGCCCTCCTTATTCAATAAGACAGAAATTCCTCCCTGTCTTCTCCACAAATGGATAACGAGAAAGCTAGTAAGCATAGACGGTGCTTTTCAATAGAGCTGCAATTTGGACGACGTGTTGTTATAATGGGACTCCATCTAGTGCTGCTGCATTCATGACACACTGTCTCAAACCAAACAAGAAATTGAAAACAATACAAATTGGTGGATTGGGAACTCAACTGTTTTTTTTTTGTGCATGTTCCAGCTTAAATATTGTTTTTGGGTTTTCCATTAGCAAGATTTAAGGAGGGATTTTTTTTTTTAGAAAAAGTATATAGATGTTGTAGCCTGTTCATTTGGCTCCTTCACAAATTTATTCCAACTCCTACGAACATCACGATGCAAATGACTTGAACCAGCAGCATTGAAACACATCATAAAACAAAAATAAGTCTTTTGTGTCTAATCTAATAATTTGGCTGTTAAAATAGTGAGTCTTCCGGACAGAGTGGCATGCAGTAATGAGGTTAAACTTCTCAACGAATCAAGGCACTCTTGAAGTGGAAAGATAAAGAATCCACCGGCATGCCCTGATGAAGGCTAAAATGTCTGAAATGCATCCGTGCCTATTTTTGGGTTCTCCACACTTGATTCAACTCCACTTTGAAGTAGATTTCTCTCATGCTGCTGATGGGAGAAGAGCCCGGACTCACCTCACTTCTATACACACTTCTTCACAGTGCTTTCCAATTTTCACCTTTGTCACAATGTGAAAAAAACAGCTTGTGGTTTAAAATGTTTGCCCTCTCAGCTGCACTAAAGGGACACTTCACTGCACTAACACAACCATATCTAAAGAAAACGCAATACGTTGCTTCTTCAGGTCTCTTATTCAGCTAAATGAGACCTTTCGGGTAGAGAATAGCCTCCAACAAAAAGACTGAAAACAACAATCAGACTTAGCAAAGTCATCTCAGGCAAACTCCCACTGCTACCAACACACAGACGGAAAGGAGGGCAGAGTAGTGGAGTGATTCAGAGGCCTTGTCCTCATCCAGATGCCACACACAAGCACTGAACTGAGATGAACCTGGAGCATTCATGTCCCTGGACCACCTCTCAACCAGCCAGCTTGGCCCGCTACCTGACGAGCAGACGGCGGGCCAATTAGCCGATGGGTGCTATCAAAAGGCCAACCTGCAAGGCGACGGAACCACTCTATTATGAATGAGACGTGCCTCAGGAAGCCCGGTTGGCATGGCAATGCGTTGACAGCGTGCGGTGGCTGCTGATGCTGACGTTTGTGACCCAGCTGAAAGGAGCCTGGTCACCTCAGGTTACAGTGGCTGATCACGTGAATGAATTGTTCATGTTAAGATGGTGGGCCTGGCAGTTGGTAGATGGGGGTGTACATTTAACAATAAATTGGCTGCAAATTTAATGGAAAGCAATCTACAGTAGTGCTTTCAAAGTTGGCCAAAAAACATTTCTTACAGTTGTTAAAACGAAAGATTCAAAAGCATCTGTTCTTGGCTGCCAAAACAAGTAAGGTTGCCATCTTTAATAACATTTTTAGCATTATAGTGCTGCTTTTTTAAATAGTTTTTCATAATCACAAGTGAAGTTTTTCAATTTAAATATGTATTGAAATGTGGAATCTTTATTTAGAGCCCCAATGCACAGTATGAAAAAGTAGCATAGTACCAGGCTATCATTTGCTTACAATGATTAAAGTTGGTTTAGCAGTTTGGGTCCCAAATCTGCAAATTACACAGTATTTGACAATCTTTCCCAGAGTCCTGTGAAACACACTGCCATATTGGAGGTACTTAGGCCCAGACTGTTGTATAAAATCTCAAAATGATGTCTGTGATCAGAGCAGGTTTGTCACAGACCGACAATGAACTGCTTGCAGAGTAGAGTGTGTTTACAAGCTTGAGCTGCTCAGAGGAGGTTTACAGACAGAATTGGACAGAGGAGATAAACCTTGTATACTCAAAAATATTACTCACCTTGAGTGCACATGCTGTTCCTGCATGTTTATAAGAATTATATATATACGTACTGAATATGCATATACAGTACAGTATGCATCAGCAACATTGGTAACCTCATTATGAATCCGGCTTGTAGTTTCGTTCTTTCAGCTCCTTTTGTCTCTGAATCTTTCAAACACAAGGTTAACTTATAAATAATTGCAAATACCTTCTTCGGTAAAAAGGGAACTAAGGACTGCCACACTATATAAATTCCTTTTTAATTCATAAGATCAATCTTTCAGACATGAGAATATAACTTCATACTCAAGGATAATGTTTCACATTAATTCAGTATATGGACAAATGATGAGCCACATGTCACCTGGTACAGTTTCACCAACATGGGGTGACATGGAGGTGTCCTGGCAGGACAGACACACTGCCTTAAAACTGCCTGTAGGCTGCAAAATGTCAATAAGTTCCTCCGCTGCGGCCAGGCTCCTGTCAGTCCTTGCCTCAGAGCCCTCCTGGTTTTCAGTCTACTCATCTAATCAGTGAATGATTTACACCCACGGATGCTGAGTGAATACAATT
The DNA here is from genome assembly GCA_028566105.1 of Hypoplectrus providencianus. Taxonomy (NCBI): domain Eukaryota; kingdom Metazoa; phylum Chordata; class Actinopteri; order Perciformes; family Serranidae; genus Hypoplectrus; species Hypoplectrus providencianus. Next base: position 13,744,603 of record JAOWBC010000812.1, on the reverse strand, counting down.
AGCTCCCTGCTAGGGCAGAAAATCAGCAGTAGAAGTCCTTGCCCCAAGTCCTTTTTCATACCACGAATATAAGGTCTACCAATTATTAAAAAGTTTAGAAAGTTGAAGAAGAAACTGCAGTTTGGAATCAGTCCAGCCCTGGTATTTATGGGGATTTTTAAGAAACAATGTAAGTATTGTTTGATGTCATAAGCTGACCTATTTTTAAAAATTAAAGTGAGAAAGAAACAAACAATGATGAGAAATAATGCAGAAACTAACAACTACCGTTTTCCTTTTCTCAAAATTAAATTGCTTCTTGATACATTTCTCAGCAAATATGATACAAACAACAGGAAGCGAGTGTGCCATGCAACTCAGCAGGGATGTTTTTGATTGTATAATGAAATATGTGGGTTCTGGTATAAAGTGGATCTATCGGGCCCCAGCAGCTGGGAGTGACCGCAGCTTTGGGCACAGGTGACTTGTGGGAACATGATCCCAGCCTCCTGGGAAAGCCTGCCACCTCTGACCACCCTGAATTATTCATCGGTTACACGCAGAACCACTGGCGAGTGTGCCAGGGTCGTCAAGGCAACCACAGCCTTCCTGCCCACACCAGTAACCACAAACCCACACACACACACACACTCACAATTTAACTGCTATGCTCAAAATCATACTGTAAAATTTGCATTTGCAAAGGACTCAGCATGACTTTTAATGATATTGAATGAATCATCTGGACCTCATGACCCCAATGCAACGTGATTATTGCAGAGGTTGAACAGGGCATTGCTTCATATTTAGCCCCGAGTGCTTACACACATACACACACTCAAAAAATACTTAATGCACACCATGTTCACCATCTCCGTGGCCCCATTAGGACAAAATGTCACAAAAATGTCACCCAGAAATGCCACAGTCTGATCATACATACTGATCAGAACACTGGCTCTTCTAGTGGATCATTTTGGGGGGTGTTTCCAAAGCATTTGGATTACTTAAGATGTTAAAAAATAGACAAAAAGGCATGTCTGGATTATACCATCTGACACCAGCTAATGTCTTATAAAGTCACTCTACAGAAAGATCTCAATCATGAAAGACCTAACCTCCATAGTCCTGCATGACGTTTAGTTACATATTCATAGATGCTGGTGTTGTTATTATTATACTGCTCATTGTAGGGCTACTCTGTTATCAAAGCATTTTTATTAATGTGTTTATATTGACATCACAATTATTTTTACACAATTACTTATGCCGTTATTGAATTTTAAAAAGCAGTCCTTTTTTAAATGTCAAAAATAATTTAACAAAAAAAATTTTTTAAATGATTTTCAAAAAGCATTTATGCAATATACATGTGTTAAAATGGATAACAGAAAAAATAATTGAATTTGTGATTAAAAATGTATTATTCCACATTAGAAAAAACTCTGTTTGCAAATCAAAACTTTGGCCTGCCATTGAGCTTAATCTTGTGGGCGGTATCTACGTTAATAGATGTAAAACACATCTATTTGCCTGTGTCAACTGAAGTGACAGCTTGGCAACATCTCTCCTGCATCATCTTTCCTTTGGACTTTAAAGAATTCCTCTCCCATTTACTGACAGTGGATGCTGCCAAGCTGCCACTCCAATTGAGACTGGCCAATAAAAAATGGTTTTACACCTTATGTTCGGCCTCCGATACTCAGCTAAACAACACGATTAACTTTTGGATTTGCAAACAAACATTTTAAATTATTTGTCATATTCCACAGCGAAACAAATTTGTACTTGAAACAAACAGAGAAAGTTTTAGTCTTAGGTGTTTTGTGTCTGATTGCGCAATAAATACAGCAAAATAAACCTATAAACTTTTTATAACATATTCCAGTCAGTAACTCAGGGAAAAGTCAAAGGAAGAGGAGCAGTGGATTTAACACACAAGACAAACAAAGAGCATCATTGTGAAGCACTGTGTTGTACAAATCTTCATTATCCTGTTTTCATAATTGTTGGAAGCCAAAATCGTAATTGAAAATGTATTATTTGTCTTAGCACACAGACCCGTATAACAACAAACTCACACAATTGTGCAGTGTAAAGAGATTCACACAAATGTTTCCCCAAGCGTTTCTGTCAACAGCTTAATTGACAGCCTTACATGTGATGCCCCATTGGCATCATCTAATGCTGCAGTTGTCAGTCACATTAAAGATTTAACAGCTCAGTAAGCTGTGACCAAAGATACATCTCAGAGAGAGAAAACTGCGTGTTGACACACACAGAAAGACTGGGAACAACACATAACAATAACAAGAGGCTGCCGAGCAGAAACGAGGCGCGTGTGTCTGCGTCCGTGTGTGTGTGATTATGAATCATTTAGGTCAATGCAGGTGTTGTGTATTCTCCAGGATTGGGTGAACAGACTGACACAGACACCCCAGTGGCTCCGAAATCTGCTCTCTTCCAAAAGCCAAATGACGTCAAGAAAGCTGTGTGTGTGTGTTTGTGCCCCTGAGGCACACAAGTATACACTCATAAGTACCCTGCATGCACTCAGACACAGAAGCTGAGCCCATACATACAAAGTGCACAATATGTAGGAGGAAAGTATGGCTGCATAGAAACAACAGCAACTATTTAACATCTATTTTAATTAAGATAAGGATGAAAACAAATTATAACTGACTATATTTCATGTAAATAAAAGCCTAAAGTGGTTGATAGAAGTAATGATAACCACCATGGTACCAGCAAGTAAAGGAACATCCAACCCACATTACATTTTTAGTCAAACACAAAGGATATCATGCACACTTAGTCACTGCCAAGGGATTTCTGGGAAATGCAGGGCAAAAACACCATGCCAGTAAATGCTTATCACCAAAAATAGCAAATAAGATCCTTCTGATTGTTTAAACACTGTTTTGGGTTGTACTATATGTAAGCTTCAGTTTATTCCAGCAAAAAAATGCCTCTGTTCTTTTCTCTGGTCAGTAACAGTGACTGCAAGGATGATAAGGCTGGTCCTACGTTTATATGACCAGCAGGACACACACACACACACACACACACACACACACACATACAGCTACAAATGAATACATGCACAAATAAGGCCTGAGTGAGAAGAAAAATCCATGGACGTGAGAGAAGCCACAACTGTTTACACACAGACTCATACACACACATTCACACCAGTTGCTTTCTATTATTCAGATGCCACTCAGAGGCCGAGCACGGCGGCTGGTAACATGAGCTGTGACGGGAATGAAGCTCTGCCATTCCCCACATAGTGACAACAGCTCGGAGGAGTTTGCATTGGATGGCGCTGTACTGGACCGTGCTTGGCATTAGCATGGTGCTGAAAACTGCAACAGCAGTTACAATCTCAGCGGTATGCGACTTTAATTCTGCAGTAAGGCCGGGCAATAGGGCTGAAATCATCATATTAATAAGAACAATGCTTTGTGTCGATGTACAGGATATCATGGTTAGATATGACTACTGTTTAAATGATACAATGCATGTTCAATTGAAGCTTAATTAATTAGTCTGATTCATTAATTTAAAAATTAACTATTTTGATAATAATAAAAAATGTTTTAGCTAATATGAGGCCATTCGTTGTTATAGATGATAATAAACTGAATAATTTGGACCTTTTGAAGACTTTTTTGACTAACCATACATGCAACATATGTTTGCAACCAAATCCAAATGGATTGCAACCAAAAAACAAGGTCTGTCCACCACATTTTATGGAAAAGTGATGATAGATTTTTGAGCTACCTCACCGCTGTCAGACAAACAGAGGGAACAGATCAAATCCTTTGTGGAGTTAATTATTACAACTGACAGTCAGCGGAGTCTAGCCAAACCAGCTTTCATTAATTCATTCATCCATCTGAGACAGTATGTGTTAACAGATGGGAGTACACCGGAGCAACTTTGCGCTCTCTTTGTTGTACAGCAGATTATCTCTGACTAAGCAACTTCGCTTCGTCTCTGGTGAGCATAGTGGCATGATTCAAACACTTAATGTGGCTCAGGGCGAAGCGCTGCACCTGATGCCTCCCTGTGAAATACTGAGTTTAACCAAGGCAATGCAATGCTCCTGAGGATTTGGCACTTGTACGTTGTTGTTGTTGTGTTCCTAGGGAAAGCTACAGTGGTGAGAAAAATCATCCATGACTCAAAATATCACAAATCCCAACAGAATGAAGAGAAGGTAGACTACAGAGCACAGATATAGCTGTGAGTGATACAGTGGAGATTTTATATAACCAGACTTCTTTTTTTTTGACACAGATGGGGAGAAAGCATTTACACTGTTGATGTATATTGATGTTTTACTGCAATTTCTTATAATAGATGCATTCAAAGCTTTAGGGTAGCATCAATCCAATGCAAACAAAGCACATAGGGAGGGCTTTCAGCAGTGCACTTGCCTTTAAACATGCTAAATATGATGCATCTTTAACTGAAAGCATAAGAAAACGAATTCAGCACCACCACTTTAGACGAAATGGGATAGTTAAACATTTTCAGGACGGCTGTGCGTTTATGGCACTGAGCAGAGACAACTCTTATGCAATATTAAGTGAAATTTCATCCTAACTGTGAGACAGTGTCAAACAGAGAGGAAAAAGAGATTAAAAATCCATTATCTCCCTTTAAATTACTGTCTTATGTAAAAGCTAATGATAAAAATAACCCAAGCTCAACTGCAGGCTCAGCCCACCTACAGTANNNTACTAGATGTGGCCTTGCAGAGACAGCATAAAAAAAGACAACTTCACTGTTGTTAAATTTTCATAATAAATCAATATGGTTTGAAACAGAAAATAAAACTCGCAAGGAGATAAATGAAATTAACTGTGGCTGTGGCATTGTTAATGACATTGTCTAATTTGCAGAGAAAATTACTTCTTGAGAAAAGACAATCGGATAAACAAAAGCTGGGGAGCTTTTGGAAATATTTCGGCATTAAGCAAAGACTGGCAGATCTGTTGTGTTCGACTGCAGTAAGGTGTTAGAAGTTAGTATTAATTACTGTTTTATCACTCAGTGACAGGCTGTTCTTTCTGTTAAAATTATCCAGAGCAAAGAAAATTGCGAGAAAGGAGAAAATCTGCAATACAGTAAACTCAGCCATGAAGGCAAATCCACAAAGTCAGCACTAGAGATGCCATCCAAAAAGTTTTCTAAAGGACCGCAGTCTGACCAGCAATTACAGGGAAGATTTTAGGTGACCTCCTACCTCAAACCACACCTGTAATTTAGAGGAAATGCTCTCTCTTCATTGTCATCCTCTGTAACCTGTGGTGTAAACATACACGCAGTCATAGCAAATCCAGTAAGTGGCTCCAATGAAACCAGTCCAACACATCCACAGTCTTTACAAAACACCCTGCTCAAACCATCAGACGGAGGCACAGCCATCCTGCTCGAGCTGCTGCACAACACTGGATTCATCTTGTAAATCCACCCTGTCTCCTATCAATGTACATTCCTGGGGAAACTTAGTCTTAATTACATGGATAACTGAACTGAACGGAAATTCTTGGTTATGTTTAGCCAACGAAATGACTTGGTTAGGTTAATGTCAAAGATCATGGCTGGGATTAAAATAAAATATTGACTTTTGTTTCCACAGGAGACACAAACAACCGTCTGCTGGGTGAATGCCTTGTCTATATGAAGCATGTGTAGTCGATAAAAACAAAGATAATCTGTGAAAAAAATATTTTTTCCTTTTGACAGTGATAAGCAATACAGTTTCTTTGTTCAGGAACTTGTTTCTAAGAAGACCACACTGTTTAAAGCTGAACATGGCATCACTGTTTACAAGGCAACACATCTACTTGGTAAGATAAAGACCTATTATAAGCTATAGCTTTGCCCCAAATAACTGCTTCACATGGATAGATAAAATGTAATTCTTTGATACTGCTACAGCCAATTTGAACCCTTATTTGGCAGTATGAAGATCTCTTTTCAAACAATACCTACATTTGATCCTTTTAGCACCAAGATGAAGAAGAATGCTACTATTTTATGGTTTTGCAAACAGCTAATCACCTCAAGTTCATACAATGTGTAATAAACACAACCACAGCACCTACACGCCTACAGTCTGTGGTGTGGCAGAGACAGGTGTGGTTTATTTGACTGAGTTATTAGTTCAGCATTTAAGGAGTCCATGTACAAATCATTTGGACAGGGAGGAGAGGTGGTACAGATATTGTAGTTTGTTTAAACAAGTGTGCATTCTCATCTCCACTGACATCCGCAGTTATCTGATAGCTGCTCAGCTCAGTCCCACTCAGATACTTTTGGCAACTTGATGCTCAAACCTTTAAACCGTTTGCTCAAGGGAACCTCAAAAATGTCTGTGAAACGCCCTTCAGCAGGCTTAAAAGATCTTTCACATCAGGGACACACAAGACAATGATGATGGTTAAATTAGGGGTCATAAATGCCTTGCATTACAATGAAAAGCCTACTTAATACAGACTTGGAAGCTTTGATTTCACTCACTTATCTTGTACTGCTTTCAATCCTATCTATACAAAAATGTATTGAGTTTTGCTTAGTTTTCCTAAAAATACTTATTCCTAAAACACCACTTTCACAGCTTCTCCACATACACAAAAACAAAAGACTCGTAGGATATTTCTGCTTGAAAGTCACTACCACTGAATGATTTTTCCTCGTACAAGTAGCCAATATAAAAAGCAAAGAGTTCAATGCCTTGACTACAGTGCACTCATAAGAAAGACAAAGAAAACTTGGGAAAGAAAGGGCAACATTCAAAGGCCGGGGGAGGATAATAACATGCAAGTCAAGACAAAAGGATGCGG
>JAOWBC010000812.1:13716432-13727178 GCA_028566105.1 Hypoplectrus providencianus | reverse complement strand
CTGATCTATAATTTACCAGTCAGGGTCTAATGATATCTGCATCATCTGTTTCAAATGTGTGTGTGTGTGTGTGTGTGAGATGGAGAAACAAAGAGCTGGCTGTGACCTATGACTCAGAGGAAACACAGGTTGTGTGTAAGTAATATGACATGGAACGGGGAACGGGGGAACAGCTGATGTTAAGGTGGGAACACTCAGTGATGGATCAACCACCTCCAGCATGGTGGTTGCCGTGCTGTCGTCCACTTCAACATATTGCTGAATAAAAGCTGAATGGTGCAAGTTCAGCAGTGAGGGGAATGCCACAGCAGAAAGATGAGCAATGCACTTACCAGCCTACTTTGAGAAATTATGATTGATTACGGCTCCCTGAAGCGTTCCTCACACCGGACCTCTCTGTGCACTAAATTGCTTCTTGGCTTTGGGCAGAGCACCATTTCACACAGGGACATTTTAAAAGCAGACTGTAGCCTCCAGAAGGGAGTTAGCCTAGGTCTGTCACAGTTAGCATATGAATTAATGCTACGTTACGCTAGATGGGTTTTTATTCTTATTCGGAGTGCGGCTGCAGTAGCCCGGCTGTCGGCACAGATTAGCCTGTAGTCTGAATGGAGTGTAGAGTGAATACCTTGACCCTCCTGACTTTAGAGCGGCCTCAAGGCTTCAGGCTGCAGTCATGGCCCCATATGATTTTAAAAAATGTGTCTGAATTGTCTGGCCAGACTGGCCAGGCTCATGTAGTGTGAAGCAGTGCAAGACTTAGAGGACATAAAGTTCTTGTCAGTTTCGCTCAAGGGAGGGAAAGAAAATGTACAGGAACTGCAGTTTTCCAACAACAATACTCACTTATACTGACAGTTTGAAATATGTCATATTCCAAAATCCATGTGTTGGAAAGTCACAGTTGACCCCCCAAAAAGGACTGGGACCACATTTAAATGTGATGTAATGAACCATTCCGCTTAAATTTCATTATAACCAAATTGCATGTATTACAAAATCATGATTCTTAGTCATACAAACTAAATTTCACACAATTCTATGCAGCCAATTAGGAAATATAAAGATTTGTGGTGCTCTTTAGCGGGAAATTACTTGTGTTAACTTTGTGAAACTGAACATGTGACCTGCATTTATATGTTATGATTGAAATATTGAAAATATGAAATATTGTTAACAGCTCCCAGTATTATATCTTTAATTAGCTGATTCTCTGTTGTTTTGCAGCTGTTAAGCTCAGTCCAGCACAGTGACAGCTATATTTTTTATAATGTGAACTGACTCACACTTTGTATTGGAAGTACTCAACCATGGAGGGATTAGTGAGAGAGCCTACTGGGAAGAGACACAGGGACCAAAAAGTCAGGGCCATACTGGCCTAAAAAGTTTCACTTAAAGAGACGTGAACCAGTGATGAAAAGACTCAAAACGACCTTAAAGAAAGATTAAACAACCACATGGAGACATAAAATAACTACACAGAGACACACAGAGACTACAAGCAGACATAAGGCATCTGCAAAAAGACAGAAATAACTGAAAAAAGAGGCTAAGAACTATAACATGTCACGCTCTTTTTTGCTCTTTTTTTTAGATTACATGGCTGTGCCCACGGCCTCATTGTCTCATGACCCACCAATGTACACAGCCAGTGTGTGTACTGAATATAATGCTGGTGATCTTGAAATTGAAGCGTACTCCAGCTCTCACTGTACGCAGCTCCAGATACAGCTAGCTGAGCGTCTAAAATGTAAATGTAAAAAATCTAATGGGCTAAATTAGCCCTGGGCCAAGAATAATCGTGAGCTGAAAATATGCCATGGGAAAACCATTATCCTGCAGATGCTTCCCAGATGAATGATCACATTAAAACAAAGGTGTTATGACACGAGAGGCCTTTAAAAATGTTAATTGTAAGCAAAAAGCCCTGGGCTTTCAAAGACAAAATTGCTCCAACAGTTAGGAAACACTTCATGTGGAGGCTACGCTACAGATGTGCTGCAGATATGAGAGAAGACTTTCTGTGATCATTAGCCTTGCTAATGAGCTGGGTGAATTGGGAACACTGGTGCAGAGTGAGAGGGAGTACACAGGCTTTGCTATTGTGTCTGACTGTGACACAGATACAAGAACATACTCCTGACTGATATCACTGCCAACTTTCAGATGAATGAAAGTGGAGAAGTGGAAACACTGCAGGGAGCATTAAGAGGAAAGGAGCCGGGGCTCCCTGTGCTTGTTAACATCAAATAATGCAATCCTGAAAATATTTCTTTTACAGCGTGCACCTGCAGCTCAGACATAGACTCTCAGTCCACCATTTTGCATATTTCCAACAAATCTGTCGACTGCTCAACTATGTAAAATACTACTTAAGAGTCCAGCTCCATTGACCTTCACAACAATTTCCTGCACACACCAGCGGCTGCAGCCTGAGATCATGTGGCCCATATGGAGAGAGGACGTGGACAAAATGACATCAAGCTTCACGTCCTTCGGGATAGAGGGATTGTTTTAAGAAGCATATGGGATCCTCACAGATTCATACACAGACAAATGGACAAAGTGTGCTCTTGTTTGTGGTCAGAGAGCAGCCTGGCAGCGCTGCCTCCTAGACTACGTGTCATTTCCTGGCAGCCCCCCCACACAGTGACGGCATCACAGGAAGTTCACCTGCTGCTTTTGACCCTGACTCATAAACCAAAACTGCCAACTGGTGTGAGAACGATGGACACCGTGTTTATGTGTGTTGCATCAGCGTTGGATCCCCGCACAGGATGTAATAGGTCACATCCTCTGATATTTACTGTATGTTGGCCTTTTAGAATCACAGTTAGCGTGATCTTCCTCCGGTACATAAAGTACTACGCGGTGACTCATTATGTACTAATGTACTAGAGCATTAAGTTAACACAGAAGTGATAAACAGTACATTTGTAGAGCACTTAAAAAGTATGTTGACTGTTGATTTAATTCAATAGAATTGATCACTGTTTGACTAATAGATATTACATCAGGAATTTTAATTACTTGAACTAGTTTTAGACATCAACATATGCACAATTTTCCAAACAGAAAGAGATTAAAAAAATGACAAACATAAATACCTACAATGAGTCCCACAAGACTCAAGGAAACAAATATAACAACTACAGAGAGATGTAAAACATCTACAACAGTAATTTAAGAGAAACATAGCAACCTAAAAAACTCAAACTGACTACTAAGTGACCAAACAGAGACATGAAACAACAATATGAAGGCACAAACATGCACAATAACTAACTACATAATGACCTAAAAAACTACAAAAAGACAGAAAAAAGAAAAAAGAAAAGGGTTCAGTGGAATGGGCCTAGACCACATTTCCCAGTTGGTCTCAGACAGGTTGTTTTGGTCCTCAGAGCAATACTAAAATGGACTAAACTTTGGGTTGTAAAATCACCCAAAGAGACACAAAACAGCAACCAAAATCGTCTGAATAGTCTGTTTGCACACATTCTGTCTATTCTGCTCATACAAATGGAGTTTTTATAACAAGTATTATCAAAGCTGATGGTGTCAGACTGAGCCGTGTGTTTACACTGAGACTGACAGTAAATTTCACACTGTAAATTTTTCATTATGCAACTCCAGACAGGTTTGTGGATAAGGTGAAGACAGTTGACCCCAGGTGGGAGAGCAGATTTCCATCCTGCGATTGGATTATCTGCAGAGTACGAAGGGGGTCAGCGAACTCTTCTCCCCAAGGATGAGCCGGCCCTGATGAACACTCACACTGCCAAGCGGGGCACATCAGTAAATAAAAGCAGCACCAAGGGATCGTGGTTGTTTGTATGCAGCGTGGCAGTAGCACGGGTCCACATAAATCTATCAAAAAGGGTTTTCATGATGAGAAGATATATTCATTTGAAAGGTCAGTGTCGCCTGAGACAGACAGCTGAAGATATTTGCAAATATTACATTATCTATGTATTGAATATTTTGAAGGTAGAGGTCGTCCATGAGATGAAAAGCACACACAGGTTCAACAGATAAACAAATAGGTGTGTGCCTGCAGATGGAAGTTATGCTTTTTTATTTCCTGAGATGAAAACCTGAGCAAATTCATCAATATATTGTGTGTGTGTGTGTGTGTGTGTGTGTGTGTGTGTGTGTGTGTGTACTTGTGAGGCCGGCTGACATCCTCATCATCATTAATCCCCATTCTAAAAGCAAACAGTGATATTTGACAGTCATAATGCTCTATTGCTCCCATTCGGTTGTGTAATGAATCCTCCACTGGTGGTCTGCTGCTGAGCCCAAACAGCTGCAGCTGCTATCTTACTATCAGCGCTGCACATCACTATCTGCATTATTATCCATTTAACCCAGTATGGGCGTGCAGCACATGGGTGCTTGGAGCTTTATCTAAAGCTATGATAGGCAATGAGTGCTGTAATCAATGGCTAATAACCATCCAGGCAGCTCAGCCGCTCGTTTGGATGGCCAGGTGGAATTGGATTATCTGATTGGGTCGTTTACAATGTGTCTGGGTGGATATTGAGCGCTGTGGCCAGCTGCAGGGTGGATGTTCCAAGTGGGAGCAGTATAATCACTCTGCTGGCACATGGATGCCAGCAAGTTTGGTTGCTGTGAGGTTAGAAAGATTCTAAACATGTAAATACACGTCAGTTTGACTTTATGCAAACTGGACAAAACAAAGTTTGTGATCAATTAAACTTAATCAGAACAAACCATTTCAGATTTGGTCCGCCCACTTAAAAAAATAATGTCTTTGTTTAGTTTGTGCAGTGTGACATGGAGCTCTGTGACCGTGTCTCTCTCTCCGTCCATCCCTCCATCCCTCCATCCCTGACAGCCGCTTTGATTGAGATCATGCTGTCATCTGCTTTCTGTGTTACTCACACTCAGGAATGGGACATGGCCCTCCCACCACAATCTGTCTCTGTTGCAGAGCTGACATTGGGGAGGGTATTTGGTCACTTTGCAGGACACTTCTTTCTCTCGCTTCTTCTCTCTGTCTTTCCCTCTCTCTCTCTCTCTCTCTCTCTCTCTCTCTCTCTCCCCCTCTCTCCACCCACTCGTCATTTGGTGCCCAGATGGAGCCGTCGCAGGCGAAGGAAGCTTTAGCTGTGCACCCTACTTTTTACAGAGAAATTTGCTGCAGGGCAAAGAGAGGGAAACATATCAATGAACACCTTTGGCTGTAATGTGTGTCCAGCAGAGTAAGCAGATAGGCACAGGACGGAAAGAGACTGCAGCCACAAAGTTAAACCAAAGACATTTGATGCTGGTACTGAAAATAAAACATGAAAACTTTGTATTTATACACATCATGTCTAATATATATAAGCCACCATCAAGTCAAATTGGATTTTACAATATTTTGCTTTTAAAATAATACATGCAAAACTAATATATAAGTCTAAACTGTATTTAGAATATAATGATGACTTTGAGCCTGTTAGCATTCATTAACTTGACTAAATGTTTCACTGCTTGTTCAGATTATTTGAAGCTTCTATGTGAATTTATAGTATTAATGCATGACTAGTATTTGCAATTAATGTTGAACTTTACCAGAATATAAGCACTGCGGTTTTTCTGTGTGCTAGATGAGGATATTTTCGGCTCCACAAGTAACCAAGCTATTACATGAAACCTTTTGCTTCCGCACAGGCTTGCTTCCTGCCACTTCCCTCTCATTCTCATAACCTTTTAAAATAAAAGTGTTGCGTTTCCATTCATGTGATTTGGTATGAAAGTTTAACCGCAGTGATGCAGTACAGTCAGAGTACCCATTTCTGAACACGCTGGTCCTGTGCAGCTCAGTCGGTAAAGCTTGTTATTGTAAAAGCCTGTGGTTTGCTCACCACAGGAGACGGCCGTGCTGAAAAAGCATGTTCTGCTTTGAACGAGGGCACCTGGCTCAGCAACACCAGCGGAACATGTACGGGATGATCCTGGAGAGGAGGTCGCTCACTGCCGGGATGAAATGTGTTTCAGCATGTTGTCAAAAATGAAAACAACAGAGGCTGCCGAGGGAGTCCCATCAGGGAGGATGGGGGGCTTGGATTGGATTACAGGTCATTTCTAAAACATATCCTCGCTCACACTCTGTGCAGGCATCAGCTGCGCTTCTCAGGTTCTCAGAGAAAAATGGTGTTGTTCTGTCCGGGAAAGCTTTTGCTTCTCACTCGACAACATGCAGGCTTAAACCAAGGCCAAACATCTGGCCACGGAAGAATAGTGCTCTCCCAACTCTGGAGTGAATAAAAAAGTTGCCTCAGGCCATCCAGAATATTTATCATGGATTTCTTTAGGAAAATAATATTGTTCTACCAGAGTGAAAGAGTTACTTTTGAGAAAGAATTATGAGTGGAGTATGTGAATTATAGAAAGATGCTGGTATTAGAAGGTAAATAGGGACATTTTTTATGTTTACATGTTTATTTTACATAATTAACATACATCATTTTGTGAGATCAGGTTTATTTGCTTGTTGATAAGCGCTAAGCCTTTTGATAGAAATAGAGCTAGTTTGTTTTTCTATTTTATTATGTTTTAAACATTTTTCTTAACAACTGAATACAAACACAAATCCATTCCTTGCCCTTTTGCTACTATATTTTTGTTTTTGGAAAAGAAACCTTTCTAATCGCCCCATAAGAAAATGTCAATTACACTAAAAATTAAATACAGATGATTGATGATGATGAAACTTGGGCGAAAAAGCACCTTTGTACTTGCAAAACAATCCAAACTTACAGTCTTGACTACACAGAATTATATACATTATAAATTGCATGGAAAATGCCAAGAAATCAGCTGCAAACAAACGATAATACTACGTATTTGGAAGCCGGCCCGGTCAGCAACAAATCATCTGGAAACAGAACAGAATAAAAAGCCTGAAACGTATTAAGGAGACGATGCTCTCCTGGTCATTAATGGCACATTTCATTATTTTTATAAATCCCTCTTCACCTCCAAGTGAAGTAACGGCTCAGGAGAAGATTTAATGACATACTTGGTGAGGAGCTCCCAGCCTGCTGTGCAAGAATATGAACACCGGCTCCTCCAAATGTTCATTTACCAAGGAGAAATTTGGGAGGCCATTCAGTTAATGCCCTCTGGCAAAGCACCTGGTTTAAACAGGTTCCTGTTAACATTTTCTCAGCCTGAATTATTCTCTGTTTATTAGCTGTAAACAACAGAAAAGTCCACTATGCAGCAATCCCAAACATGACTGTCCATTAGTGTAGCCACAGTGTGGATAAACTAGATAATGGCCAAGAACATTTTTATTGCTGCAGATATTACTTAGTTCTCTGAACAAGAGAGTGAAAGATTTTACTGCTGCACAACTTGCTACATGGATTCATTGGTAAGTGGGGTCAAAGAGAGTTCTCTAAAATCTCAAGGAAATATTGGAAAAAACTGACGTAGATGCCATGTATACAGAAAGTGATGCATAGCGCTGAAAGCTGGTCGCCATGCTTAGCTCCAAGAGAGAAGCTGCTAACCTTGCTAGCTGTTTCGCCTCCCTGTCAATGTTTTTGGGTGGTCTGACCCTTATCACCTCTCTTGTCCCCGTGTTGCATTATAGCGATGCTTTTTTAAAAGACATTACCAAAGTTTTCAAAAATTGCATTTTCAAGATGTCAGAAATCTTCCAAGAAAAGTTAGACATTAAATCCAGTGAACCAACAAACTGCTTCCCATTAGACAGCAATAGTTGTTTAGCATGCAGTGGGAGAAATTTTATGAGAAAAAACTGAAAGTCTTACAAGTTTATTTTCTAAAAAATATAAAAAGGATCATAAAACAACAGGTTGCTCTTCCATTATTTTTTATCTTTGCTTTAGGCAAACTGGCAGGGACGCTCAGAACTTGCTGAAACCCTGCATTGTGGCCATCACTGCTGCTTGTGCAATATTGAACTGGGAAAACTTTTACGATGACGATGCACCTATGAAGAGCCATAATAATAAACCTAATCTTAATACGCAGAAAGGAGTTATGAAGCCACCACTAAAAAAAGACATTAACCCCCTATTGTGTCGCATGCTGCAGGACGGAGCCATGAAAGTGGCTGGAGGAAAGGAAAAACACCTAATCATGATCAATAAAAACCTAATACACTGGCTGCTTGTGTAGCAATGTCAGTTATGAGGGGACAAGATTTTATGGAGTCAGAGTGTACTGTGGCATAAAAATCAAACCAGTATGATTGCCTTGGGGGGATATTTTTATGTTCAAACCCTGTGAAACCTTGAAAAATTGGACACACCGGGGGGTTATGGGTGTTATCAACCCCTGACACACTGTTGGAGGTTGTCAGAATGAGTCCCGTCTCCCTCCACTCCTGCGAGCCCTGCAGGACTGTATATTTTCACCGGGTCATGGTGCACTTATAGGAGAGAGTAATTGAATAGAATCGGATTCAACTTCATGGCACTCAGCAGGAAATGCTACTCTGTGTCTCAGAGGGAGGTCAACTGAGACAGTTTACAATTTAGCTCGATTTGTGCAGTTAACTGTGCCTGGACTGAAAGTTGAAGTTGAAGAATTTCTGTCGCTGAGAGGTCCCGTTCGCTCTTACCGCATCGACATTCCAGTACAAACTCTGCTCCCTACAATCCCCCGTGTCTCAAGGCTGGTTTGTCAAGGGCAAGTAAGCTGTAAATCTGAGAGGGAGGGTTGGACAGCAGTGTATGGCACTCAGTCCTGTCAACAGCTGTGTCCCGCCTTTGACTTATAACTGACATTCCCCTGATGAGGTTTCCATTGACCTGTCATCACCATCTCATCTCGCTCTCCTGAGCTTTTCCCTTTTCATTTCAAATGTCCAGCCACTGCATAACATCTAACTCTAACCCATCATACACAAAGTGAAACTCAACACATGCCCATCAACGTGGCAGTCCCCAGTGATCAATGATGACTTCACCAAGCAACAGTCTCATTAGGCCGACCGAAGGGTTGGTGCCTCCATATGCACTACGTATCCTTGCTCATAACTGCAGACTCACTCAGTTAATTGTGCTCCTCAAGGGTACGACTGCCTTCAAACTGCTTATTCGTCACATGAGTGATTGGCTCAATGAGACACTGAGGAATGGCATTCATTCAGAGGCCCCTTGGGTTGAACAGGAGGACATTTAAAGATATAAGGCTATAGATCCAATTAAGGTCACAGCAGAGAGCGGGATGTGCAGAAACGAGGCGATAGCTCCATGCAGAACCATGGATTATACTGAACTGCAATGATTTAGTTTCACCAAGGTGATGTGATGGTGATTACCAGCTTTGGCTAGAGAAAGGTCTATTTCTTCTTTTGTGCCCCAGTCAGGTTTACAAGCCTTAAGTGGTTGGATTCACAAAAAAGCAACCTGCATCAACAACCAATGCCATGACAGCATTAAATTCAACTTGTACTGTATTGTTTATAGGCAGTACAAAGTGATTAACATAATATTCTTTTTAGCAGTGCCAAAATGATACATAAGTCAGTCAGTGATGGCAAAAGCTGTGGATTAGGGGGAGGTTTACTAAGGTGTATTGTAAAGGTAAATGTAAATGTAAAAAGGTGGCCCAAATAAAGCACATTATGTTTTGGGGATGTAATGTTACTGAAATGTTTTACAGTGGGTGATTTTGCAGATGTATGCATGATCAATTAGCTAACAGCACGATAGAGAAGAAAAGGCATTTTAATCTTGTGCTGCAGTGCCATATCATATCTCACAAAATAAATAAATAAATAAATAAATAAAGGACAAGCACACTTTCCCTCCTTTCAGCTCGCTTATAAGCACCTTCTACTTTTGGCACAAAGCTATTTTCATTATAAGGGTCATTTCACACATGCAGTGTGATTAACTCATACATCATATTATTCAATAAATAACCCACATTTTACTTGCAGAGAGTCACAAGCTGACCTTGCTCCATTGGGGCACATTTTTTACTAATATTGTGGAAAATGCATCTTTTATGATCAATGAGGCTGGTTGTGTAAAAAGCCATTTGGTAAAAAGAAGTTAGATGTGTCAAAACATCCTGCCTCTTATCTCACCAGTTAGAAAATGTTTTTTTTCCTTCACAGTCTTAAAGGTTCTTGTTTTATCCATCTGGCACTGCAGTCTGGGCCCAAATGGCCGATGACGAGATACTGTGTGCACTGTGCCCTGCATGGAGGGAAAGAAAGAGATGAAAAGCCAAAGAATCGTACATAAGACGAGGTGGGTGGGTGAGCTGTGTCCTCATCAGTGCTCATCACACGGCATCACAAACTGTCCATTGATCATCATCATCAAAAGACATCAAAAACACAACATTTTTCACAAATGGCTTAAATTTGCCGGTTACACATCCATACTCCATCGCTGGCATGGTATGCACAACATGTGTGTTTGATTTTATCAGCAACAAGCCTCTTTTCAGGAAATGTCTGACTTTTTTTCTTGGCATATATGGAGCTGTTTAATGGGATTTGCCTTTCAGCTGCTTTCTATATGCTTTACCACAAAAATGTATTTGTACTTTGGATCAGCCAACACTGAGCTTCCACGGATCCTTTCAATCAGCGTCTGCTTGGCTGAATATATTAACACAATATGTTCAGGTTCTTACATTTACTATACACAGAGCCTTGGCCAGGATTTTGTTTTCTTTAAATAAAATCATGATTCCTTAGTGTGGTTTGAAGCCTGCAAACTGTAGAAAGGTGTTTTTTTT
>JAOWBC010000812.1:13705850-13716332 GCA_028566105.1 Hypoplectrus providencianus | reverse complement strand
GACCCATTAAAGAGAGCAACTACTGTCAGCTTGACCAACTTTCTGTAATGAGGACAAACACAGTACTCAGTGTGTGGGAGATGTCAATGACTCAGCAGGTGCTAAAATATTAAAAAAAAACAAAAAAAAAAAAACATCAGACGCCAAATGGAAATCAGCACTAACAAGTCAAACTACTTAACTATTAACTTTTCAAAACAATGGGCCCTCCCAAATGTTTAATGTTGTAAAGTGGCAAATGTCTTAAATCTCTAAATGTCTTTGTTTTCTTCAATGCCAGTCTGAGTTTAGATGTTCATTTTAGTGTATGCAGAAATAAAAGTAACTGTTTAATCTCTACATCACTGGAAGTCATTACTAATATGTTAGCAAGATGGCGGCGGAGGACTGTCTAAAATGTAATTATGAATCATACGTGTTTTGTAGATTTTAAATTGGAGACCAGTCTCCTCATGTCTGTATTGTGGGAGCCAGCATAAAAAAAATAAATGTTGTATGTATTAAAAACACTGCATGAGCTGAGCGTGGTCAGCTAACTTTAGCAAACACTTAGCAGGTCATTGTGTATCAAAGTATCCTATCAGATCCTCTTAGCCAGTCCAGGCTGGTTTCTGAAGCCTCTCTGTACAGTCGTAGTGAGGAACTGGCTCAGCGGTTGTGGATTATGTAAGTGTGTTGTGTGCCCACCTCTCTACATGGAGTTGTAAAAACAGAACAGAAGTTGTTAGAGTAGCCTTGAAAAATAATTTAAATGTTCGACATTCTGTCTGCAGCACATGTTCAATACAAGCAGATCCTTGTGATTTTCTCCCTCAGCCGCCAACGTGCTTTAGTATGTGGAACATTTCTGCCTTCCTGAGCTGCACTAAATGCTAATGGCCCCAGCAGGTTAACCAAGGCCATTACATGACGACTCTCTCCAGTCCAAATCTTTTTGTATGAAAGACAAACTTCAATAATGAACACAGAAAAACTGTCTCTTCAGCTTGACAGGGCCCCTTTGAGCAGGTGTTTCAGCTTAAACTCTGCAGACATTAACAATGCCAATGATGTTAAACACAGACGCAGAGGATCTCTCTCCCAGAATGGTATTTCCTCTTTTCTTTCAAAGCTGGAAGCAATTTTAGCCAAGTAGGTTTGCCAACTCTCTCTTTTCTCCGCACTCTCTGGTCGTATCCTATATCACACAACCTTTGTCCTGTGCAAACACGCACTAAGCATATTTACACTACAGAAACTTTTTTTCTACCACACACACAAGTTGGACACAAACATACACTTGGATATTGAAAGCACACATGCCACACTGATACGTGCACATGCAAAAAAAACACAGAAAACACACATGCACTGCTTTCCATTTGCCCCTCGACGAGCATATTCCAAAGATCTTCCCTTCCACACACACAGATTGTCTCTACTCTCAGCCCGTTTATGGTCTCCGTATTGAAGGGCCCCTGTTTGATCTGCCTGATGTGTTTCTGTTTCCCAAACTCCTCTGCGGCTTTTGGAGAGAGAGAGAGAGTGAGGATAGAGAAGGATCAAGGATCAAAGTGAGTGAACTCAGAGGTTTAGAGAGCAGTTCAGGGATCTGCGATGATCTCCTGTCAGCTCCAGATGATCCATTTGTACTGTTTTCATTTAGATTATGTGAAGTCAAACGATACCACCTCTCCTGAAAAGGCCGGTGCTTTGAATGGCAGACTTACAACAATATTACTTCTGATCTAATCCGATCCGTCAGTGTGTCAGTCAGATACTAGTGCATCTTATCTCGATAGCTACTGCACAGATTATCATGAACTTTGCTATGGACACTCAGGGCTCCCAAAAGAGGATTCCTGATTACAGTTTTGTTTATCTTGTGCAACCATCAGGGTTAAATTCCCACTTGACCAACAATTAATTAATTACAGCTTGAATATTAAAGGCCAAATCAGCCGTAAATGTTTACTCAAAGATGAGTCAGCATTTTTTTACCCTTGGGATCACCATGTTGACTTGGTGCTCTTTGGTCCAAATATCTCAACAACTACAGAAAAGTTTGCTTTTATATTTGGGATGGACATTTGTGGTTGGCAAAGGATGATGTGTACCAACAATGTTAGCGTCATCTCCTCACATTTGCTTTCCTTATTAGTGTTTTGAATTCTGACTGAATGCCTGCAGTGGTACTGACATGAGCCTCTGTTGTACTGAGTCATAATTTACAACATTACGCCGTTTTTAAAATTACTTAGAACTTTACTGGTAAAGCACTGTTTTTGCTACGCATAGAGCATCACAGACCTCCACTCCTGTTGGTTCCTTTTAACATTTGATCATGAACCAGCTTTTTTTTAAAATAGCAAATCCAATGCACATCTGCTGCCATCAGTTGTCTGTGCATGCATTTTAGCAACATGCAGAGTAAAATAGATGCTTCTGAAAAGGATTGTTGAGAATAAATGTAGGCAGTTTCTTGATATTATGATGAAACTGTATTGCATTATAAGATTTGTTTCTAAATCCGGATTACAGTGACAAAAGAAGTTTTTGTCATAGCACCAGGAGTTGTAGCTTAAAAAGAGCTTCAGCATTTCACAAGAAAAATAAACCTTAACAGCATAGTAATAATATTTTTCTCAAGCTGAGTCTTTCTATTTGTCTAAATTGTGGTGTGAATTAGTACTTAAATCTGCTCGGTCATCACCCTCAAGGGACAAACAAATACTGAAGAACTACCAGTTAATATTTCTACAGAATTAGAATTAAATGAGGTCCAGTTTTCATGAGACCAATCTGCTTTATTTAACTGTCATCAGGCTGATATGAATCAGCACTGGCATGAACTGATCCCTAATATTTCATAACTACATCTTGTTTCATTGATTTTTTGGCAAAATGCTGTTAGTCCAGTTACGGAGGAAGTTTCAGTCTGTGCACAAGGGAGGGTTGTGTGAAGGAACATGTGGGTTCTGCATGTACCAGTGTGTTCACGCCTAGAGGAGGAAAACAGGATTTTGGATGCTGTGTACAGAATACCCAGAATGCATCAAATTCAAAATGTAACTAAAACTAATCAGTTTGAAAATAAATTATATTGTCTGTATGTTGAATATGTATCACAATGATTAGCAAATTATTGCATTCTATTTTATATATGTTTTAGAAAATGTCCCAACTTTTTTGGAAGCTGGACTGTACATCAGCATGATGAGAATCATTGGTTAAAATGTATTTGATGTTAACTGTGATGTCCCTTCAAACTCATGTCCTATTGGCTGAAATGGAGGGGTGGGGTTTATTTGGTTGTCTGCAGCCAGCCGCAAGGGGTTTATCAGGATGTTTTGGCTTCAGTTTTTGGGGCTGTATTATTGTCCATCCATTTTAAAGTCTAATGTGCTGACATTTGGATTCCTTGAACTTTAGACAGGCTAGCTATCTCCTCATGTTTCCAGTCCCATGCTAAGCTAAGCTAATCCTCTACTGTGTTTAGTTTCTTATTTAGCAGATAAACACGAGAGAGCCATCAATCTTCACATCTAACTCTCTTCAAGAGAAAGTGAGTGTATTTCCAAAAATGTCAAATTGTTTGTCATTGAATGATGACCCACCCTTAATGGATTTACACTGACAGAACCATGAAACATTTTCCTTCCTATAAGTAGCACAGTATCCCCTTTTTCTCTCTCACGCTCTCATACACACACACACAGGTACATCCATCTCATGAAGGACACATGTTTGCACATGTATATTTACTAATGTTAGCAAACAGCACGCCCCCCACATGCCTGGCCTTGCGTACTCCCTTGTCAGTTTGAGAGAAGCCATGTGTCAGTCCATCCTTAAAAACCTCCTTACAGGGTCACTGTTGGAAAAAAAAACTGGGTTGCCACAGGGGTCCCCATGTTTGTTTAAGGTGAAACCGTCACACAGTTTACATTCCTGCTCTCGGTGGGGACTGAAGGACTGGAGATTTATTTGTAAAACCAGAGCTGAGTTGGCCTGTGGGATCTGAATGGTTGTAGAGACTGAACCATCATCATAAAGAACATTTTATTTGGTCTCAGCTGGGAAAAAATAACATCACTCACAGTAGGGTGATTCTTACTGGAGGTGGATGTGTGTTAGTTACTTACAAGCAGAGTTGGTTATTTGCCCCCTAAGGGTCCTGCAACCTACAATATTTAAGAGTCTGTGATTCAGGTTGGTCGATGGGCAATTTAGAGCCAGCTGCAAGGACAAGAAAGAGGCGCAGTTCAGGTAAAAGTTTTCATTTTAGGGGAGAGAAAGTTTTCAGTATAGAGCTAAGCTTTATCTAGTGGAGATTTTTCAGTGTGGGTTTAGAAGCATATTCCACTGAGCACTCCCACTGTGCTGCTGATTGAATGGTTGTATTGATAAAGAAAGTGACTGTGTGTGTGTTGGAGTAGATCACACTCGGACCTGTGGGAATGCAGTCTGACTACAAAATGGATTGCATTGAGAGCTAGAAATTGGGAGTTTGGACCCTCCGGGAATCTCTGGCTGCCCAACTGTCCCCTGATCAGACTTTAAATATTTATATGACATTTTGACACAGAGCCTGTGTTGGGAGAGAGAAGGGAGAGAGTGTGTGAATGTGTGTGTGACACAGACTTTGCCCTGAGCTGTATGGCACGCTATAAGACAGAACTGGGCTGCTCCCTATGCTTTGCTTTGAATCGGGACCCTGGGGTGTCTGCCATCTGCAGCCTGGCATCAAGAGGCCTCACAGATTATGTCATGATATGCCATCAGGTACATGGTCAGTGTTCCACTGGAGACATCATATGCTAAGATCAACTGATCCTAAGCCTAATACTCAGTTTAAAAAAAGAAAAATCCAACCCCCTCCAGAAGTCATTAGCCTACCAGCCAGATGTACCTGTACCCCAGGGGGTATTCCTGCAGTTGCAAGGGTGGCAATATTGTGAAAAAGTGAGCTGTAACATGTGAGCTTGTAAATGTGTGTGTTTTACTCTTTTTCCTTTTCTTCTATGAAATGTATACTATTGTATATAGTTAGCTAAAAGTCCGAGGTAGATGGTCAAAACAGATGAATGAATGGACAGAAGGTTCAGACTGGTAGAAGAGTTGTAGTGGTATAGTAGAGCAGTAGCATGAATAGAAAGTTGATCAAACCAACCAAGATGCTGGCTGTTCAATTGTATGGAATTAATATTTTTAATAGTATTAACTAATGAACAAATATCCAGCTTAAAGCTCATTAAATTACACATTTGGAACAAGGCTGTTGGTATTAATGATATGTCAGTGTTGCCTACAGACCACAGTATGTCTACCACTTTTTGGCTTCCTGTTCTTCTGAATAGAGACTTTTGGGACTTTAAACACCTTTGCTTGTTTTTGCTAATTAAATTTTCAGTGTTTTTGGCCAGTTCGTATCCTTAAACACATCCTTGTCTAATTTTGAGTTTACCTTTTAAGTTTGGCTCTTGGGCATTGGCAAGCGATTCCCCTTGCTCAGGATGTTGATTGGTGGCGTATAATGTGCATTATCCTCTGTAAGAAGTATTAAGGGCTTATTTCGGTAAGACAGTGGAGCTCTTTAAATCAGTACCCGGCCTGCTTGCAAGCTTTCTCCACCATCTTTATTCTATAAACTGCACACCAAAGCCAAGACGATTTTGGCAGAGGCTGCAAGGGTTTTTGCTCCATTATTCTAATTGCCTTTAACCTGTAATCAATATTTACGGCAGAGACAACCGAAAGGGTTGGAGGACTAAGCATTTCTCCCTCTTTTCTCATTCCTCTGATTTGATTAAGGAGGACTGCAGCCAGACTGAAAGTGCGCTTCCTGGTTATAGCTCTGGACAACTGGGTGATGTGTTTTTTTTCCGGCATCACAATGTGACATCCCTTGACCTTTCAGACCTTGCGTCTTCACAAAAACCTCACCTTATTGTTAATTGAACAATCTCCAGCAATTTTCATCCGATTGAACCATCTGCTGAACACGATCGACCTATGTCAGGTATTGTTTGCAAAATGGAAAGGCAATACGAGAACAAATAAAAAGGTCAGTTAGAAAGAAGAGTAAAGGTTAAATCGGGGCTTTGACATAAGATGAGAGTCTGCAGAAGAACCGGGATAAGTGGGATGAGGAAGGAGAGGAAAAAGGGCCGATGAAGGAGAAGAAACAGTGAGAAATCAAGTCTCCAGAGTGTGAAAGGCCAACAGCCCACGCTGTGATTCCATCTGGCCTCCTCGCTCAGCATGTGTGTGTGTTTCAGCAAGTGGAAGTGCGCCAGAGCGAGAAATGACCCTGTATATGTGTTTGTGTATGTAAGCGCGAGGCTGCATATGTGTGATTTTGTCAGTACATGCCTGCCCGTCTCTGTTTGCTTGCAAGTTCATGGATGCATGCAGTTTGTGTGTGTGCGTGATATGATGTTCATGTGTATCAGTGAGGTGTCAAGATAGAAGTGTTTGCAGCCCTTCAGCACTACAGTATGCGTGTGTGTGTGTGTGTGTGTGTGTGTGTGTATCATTGCCTGACCTGTATACAGGGACTGAAATAAGTCAATGGGGACACATCTGTGATACTGGCGGTACATGAGGCAGTTAAAGACACTCGGAGCTGCTCAGTGAGTGGGTGAAAAACTTCAACATGTACTCATTTCTAATACTTCGCACGTTTTATTGTAAAAGCACAAACAAGATGAATGTCTGTTCTCATTTATATTATTGGAAATAAATAATTTGGAGTTATGCAGTTATACAAAACTGAAGGCAGAGGAGTGGATTTGAGTTTGGATGAATTCCTGTTGTAGAGACATTCAACGTTATGTTGCAGAAAATATTTGATTTAAAACTTGATTTGAATCCTAATCTCTAAATTAAGTCACTGTTAAGTTTGTTTTTCATTGAACTTCACATTAAATGACCATTACCAATTGAATAAATGTGATTTATGACGTAACTTGATTAAGGACCTGTCTTGACCGATCATGTGGCATTAATTGCACAAGACGAAAATGGGTCAGTTTGCTCTGGTGAAGGATTAGTTGGTTTTGTATATCTGAAAATGTTTTTTTTAGTGTTCTATAAATGAAATAACCATGTAATTAAGTCTGTTACAAATGAAATAAGTGTTTTCATTTGAATTCTGATACAAAGAAACAGGGTAAAATAACCCTTTCTCAGAAAAGTGTAAATCCATTCCAGACACTTTGGATTACTTTAATATTTGTGAATTAGTTACTCTAATTTCTCGATTTGTCTGAGTGCTCTGTGTATTTTACACGGTTGAATATCATTTTCTGTTTTTCCAATAACCTAATTTCCCGACAGTATTACAGTTTTGATTTTATCTCATACGAAATACTGTTCAAATTAGTGTTGGACACATGTCCTCTCCTAAGAAGCTTATGACCAATGTAATCATTTTTCTTGGAACGCCCCATCTCAAAATTCACAGCATCTGTGTGATTTATTGTTTTCATTTTACTTATTAAAGTCTCGCTTAAGAGAGATTGTGTTTGTGGTGTTCTGCTATATAGTGCCAATAAATAATATACAGAGAAAAAAATAGTAGATTTCTGATAATGTATTTTAAAATACCCCATAAAAGGTACTGTATACACATGTCCTGTGCTTGCATGAACATATTGTACACATGTTCAGCCTGTGCAGTGTAGCCTCAGATACCCTGATCAAGCCTGGGAACACCAACTATCCAGGGAGCTCATTATGTAAATAGCTTACAGTAAACTGGCAACTGAAAAACAGTCCATTGCATTTTACAGTGCTTTGCCCTTTTGACCTAATTCCGTCTTCTACTGTAAACATCCAGAACTGTAATGCTGAAAACAGTGATAAAGGAAAGAAAAAATGCAAGTCCAGCACCATAATCCCCTCTGCTTCAATAACAAATGGTGATGAAACAAACAGCTTTTTAAATCCCTCAGAATCCTCCCCTCTCCGGTCCCCGAGGACTGTCTTGTCCCTAAATATCCCCTGACCCATTTCAGGCTTTCGTCGGAGACGGTTTACAATGTCTTGTGTAAAAGGCAGTCTGGTGGGTGCTTTCTGTGATCGCGTCAACAGGCTGATGGGCTCATCTACTTGTGCTGTATATAGGGGCGTAAACAAAATATAGAAAAAAAGTTTATTTACTGAGAAAATGCAGCAGATTCTCTCACTCAAATGAAAAAGATAGAAGCCATTTGTGCAGATTTAATATTTATGTAATCCCGGCTGTCTAGTCTCTTTAAATAGTTTACAATATGGCTCAGTCATGTGTAAAGCATGTCTTATGTAACTTTGAAGTGGGGTCGTAGGAAGTATTTATCCAAAGTCAGTGTATTACCTACTGCAGCATGACCTACGTCTGGAAATGCACACCTAAAAAATAAATAATAATAATTTTAAAAAGGCATGACCAGTGTTAGCAAATGCTATATTTACAATATTTTCACCACATTTACGCCATGAATGAAGCCCAGAGCAGCCTCAGAGGGGCTGTCTTATGGCAAAGCACAACTGTGAAAAAATATTCTAAATATAGTATAAACACAAATTGATTGTTAATGTTTGATTATATTCTGAGACCAGTTTGTTTTAAACGGCTACAATATGACATTTAGCTGCTGCCCCCATCCACTGCAGTACTTTGCTTATCTTCTGCCTGACCACTCACGTTTGCTTCACCAAACTGGATGCACACGGACCGTCATCGACTTTAAATAATACAATAACTATGGATAAGTACCCCATACAGCCCCCCTTCAAAAAAAATCTGAACTGTCCCTTTAAATCTGTAAGTCATTCTTAGTTTCCAAGAGCAAAGGAATGATTCACCACCAGCCACCCTAAGGAGTCATGCAATATGGAGTGACTGCTGTGCCAGTCTTTATTTAGGAACAAGTTTAGCACCTTTCATACACAACATGTAACTCAGAAAAAATCTGCCTGATTAAATATTTATTTTAGAATTAAAACAATACTGATTTTTCATATATGACTAAATATCCCCTAACCTAGGTGAGTGGTCTCTTTCACAACCATAACTAAGTAGTTATGTTGCCTAAACTTAAACAAGTACATTATTTTTAGAACATCAACCCTCAAAAAAGTGACTGTTACTCATTTACAAAGCAAATGCATGACTGCATATTGTTCAACAGAACATTCATCTTTTGAAAGATAATGCACAGTTAAAGGGGATATTTTGCTATGTAACACGAGTCTGTAAGAAGTTATGTTCAAATATGACACCAAAGATGCCAAAAAAAAAGTTTCACACATTTTTTCCCAGCAGCATGTAGCAACTCATTTTTTTTGTCTGGTGGCTCAAAAAAGGGTAATTAAAAGTGCCAATCTGGCTCATTTGAGATGAATTCATTAGTTAACGCTGAAATAGGTTTCAAAGATGCTGCCAACAGCATCTTGGCAGATGAACATGATGACAATTAAAAGCCAATGGTTTCATCACCCCCTTTTAAAGGTCCTCCAGATCCCCCAGCCCCTCTCAGTTTGACCTTTACCTTTTCTAGTTATTGGCAGTGAACGGATACAGCTGACCTTCCTCTGTGGAGTCACGGACAGCCACAGGAAGACGACTGTGGAAAAGATGGTAAGAATGTGAACGAAGACATTTGATCTCCTCTCAGATGGCCTTTTCAAATCTTTCATAGCAACATAATGATGACATGAGCACATCTTTAATACAACCATGTGAATTCATTGAAATCCAAAGAGATTCAGCGTGCCGATTTGCAAAGTCCGGACCAGATGCTGCCGGAAACATTTTTCTTTTTTTGCCTGGTGGATCCAGACAGGGTGGCCTTTTACTGGGCTGCAGTAAAGAACGCCAGCGTCCTCCAGCTATTCATTATCTTAAGTGTGTCTGCTGCAGACAGTGAGCGGGGAGCGCTCAGATGCACGATGGGAAAGACTGCTGAAACAAGCTTTTAAAAGGGGAAGATCTCACAGGACACTGTTAATTAATGAGAGGATGTGATGTGTCTGATTAAGGTGGCTAATGTGCCCAACTTATTGCTGTAAAAATACTAGGTTTGGTATTTAAATAAAACTGTACGCTACCTGGTGCCTATTTTAAAGTCAGGATATTGCATCACAAATGTACCCCCGGGAAGTTACTCATTCTAACATTTTGGCGAGTTTATAAGAGTCTTATTCTGAAATTCTAAATAATGTAGCATCAGAAGACCAGACAGAGTTGATGACTGGTGATCAGCATCACCTGTTGATCTGCACCTTGATCACCATAATGATCCAGGAAGACGAGCAGGAAGAGGCTGATTGAACTAATCCTGTAAGTGACTTCCTTCATCTCCATCTGATTAAACACTGTCAATGTTAAATGGTTGCTGCTGCTTAAGTGACACAGGAAGAGGAACTTCTGTGTGTGTGCGTGTGTGTGTGTGTGTGTGTGTGTGTGTGTGTGTGTGCTGAGGTGTCATGTCATGTTATTCTTAATGCCGCTCTGTA
>JAOWBC010000812.1:13683359-13705750 GCA_028566105.1 Hypoplectrus providencianus | reverse complement strand
GTGTGTGTGTGTGTGTGTGTGTGTGTGTGTGTGTGTGCTGAGGTGTCATGTCATGTTATTCTTAATGCCGCTCTGTATCTGATTCCGGAGGAGAAGTTTATTTCTGATGTTATATTCTGTGTTTATGGCCGAAACTGGGACAGAATTATAGCAAAGAGAAAAACAACTGAATTGACTGGAGAACAAAAATAAAATGCATAAAAATACATTGTAAAAAATAATGTATTTACAATTACTGTTAGTTTTTGGAGCAATAGCATTACTTCTCAAATTTTCAATTTTTGGGACAGAGAATTAATAAAAGTCAAGTAAGGTGAACATGTTTTATTCCCAGAAAGTGGGTTTAGTCGTGTAATCATGCAAGGAGGTGATTCCCGTACGGCCAACACCTTTGCAGCAGCAGTGCAGCCAACCCACCAAGCACATTTTTGATTTATATGCATCATCAAAATGAATTGTTATTCAGGCACATGGGATGGAAGCTAATCAATTTCTTGGAGGAGAAAAAATGTTAGCCCAGCCAAGTCTCTTTTCTTTTTCAGAGTGGTGTATAATCTGAAACAAATCTGGATAAACACAGGATCTACAGTGCTGGATGCTGGGTTGATACTCCTCCTTAAATTCACATAGCAAGTGCTGAATACAGACAGATTTTGGTAAATATTCATAGAGCAGCTTATTTAAACAGTGATGTCTGTGAGCGGTGGGCAGATGTAGAATCAACTGAGCTCAGCTGCCTGTTAAATATCATAGCTGATGGTGGAAAATGGTTTGAACACACATCTTGGACTACAAGTTCAATAAAAGCAACAATTGTTGAGTTTCTATCAATCAGTGTACAATTACCTTCCAATCAAGCCAAACAAAGAACCCATTTGGGAACACAGTAGAAAGACGTTGATAAAAGGTTGCTTTTGGGGTCGAAATGAAATTAGTGTTCTTTTCTAGAATGCCTGATTTTCAATTTCCATAATGGTCCAAAAGGTTAGTGAAATGAAATTACAATCGAAAATTAGAAAAAGCAATGTCTGCTTCATGTCGTATCTCTTTTTCGTCCTCCACTTTTAAAGGGCCGCTCTCGCTTTAAGCAGCGCAAAGCCATGAAAATCCGCTCAGACAAAAAAGAGCTTCTTATCTTTCTCTCTCCATAATAATGGAAATCCAATACATTTTATTACTCATAGAAATTCTAATTAATGCCGGGTTTAAAAAATGAGGCCAATCAGTCAACATTATCTGCAGTCGGCGCTGGATGCAGCGTTAGCCGCGGAGCAAAACGAGGACTCTGACATGACAGAATGTAAAATCTTATTTCTGAGTCAGAAAAGCGGGCCGTGCTGCAGACATGCCAGACTTCTGTATTGAGAACAGCCTGACGCTGCATCTCGGGCTGTCTCTTTCTGCTTCACTTCACTCACTTTGCAGATGAGGTTGGCAGCGGCAGACCGCTCCATATTTCAGACTAATTTATGACCTCTGCAGTGGAGGGTGCATTAGGAAGATCAGCCACGTCAACCTCTGCCATGCTGCAACAACTGGCCATGAGAAGCAGAAGAACACACAACTGCTCTGTGTTTGTGTGTGTGCGTGTGTGTGTGTGTGTGTGTGTGTAAGAGAGAGAGGAGAGCATGTGCATTTAATTACAGCTCAAATATATTTATTACTGTTATTCAGGGGAATTTTCATGCAACAGTGCTGGCATCCATGGAAGTCTGTCTTTGTGTTTTTGACCAAAAACTATTCAAAAATGGAAAAGTTTAAATGCTATTTAAAACAAATATTTGAGTAGTTTTTGTGACTTGATTAGCTGTAAATAGTTACTTTTCTTACTATTAAACAGGTATTTTTTTCTGTTTGTTCTATCACTGCATAGGTCTATTAATATGAGCAAACAGTGCACATGCTGAACCTGTTCAGGCAGCACAACCCACCCATCATATAGGTTACAAATAGGTATGTATGTAAAATAAGTTATGGCATAAAAGTCAGTTAAAATAAGTCACCGTTGACTTTAGCATGTCCTGGTTTTTGTTTCATGTGCGTTATATACGCACATTATATATATATATAGGTTATAGCAAATATTACTTACATAAGGTGTTCTTAATGTGTGTTGATATGTAAATGTATTAAAACTAAACTTGTACTGCCAAAATAAGGAAATGCACGGTATGTTTCTAAAACATACACACAATGGTTTATAAGATGTGTCAGAATAAAATCAGGGTTAAAATAAATACTGCACATAACTATATATGAAGGTGACCTAGAACATGACTAACTTATGTACAGCAGTCAATTTACAGTTTAACTTTTAAAATGACAATGTGGTCTTACAAACAGTGTTTTTTCTACCATCCACCCTGACATCTTCTCTTTGTGGACTGTGTCGCTCTTTATACTCGGTCAACTGTTAAAATATCGCCCGAGTTGCCTAAGAATCTGGCACATTTCTTTTTGTAGGTTTAACTCATTCCAACAATTTGGGATTGCATTTCGATGAAGCTGGAGTACCAGACTGACCTTTATGCAAATTAAGTGAGCCCCTTTAAGATGATAATACAGTAACTCTAGTTTTATTTTTTGTCTGGATTTTATTCATAGTTTACTCAGCAGTCAGTCCAACATGCAGCTCCAGAGTCTCTCCTCTTTTCTCAGCTCCGACAGCTAACCTCCCTCCCCCCTTCACCCCGTCCAAGAAGGGGAGGGCAGATGTATGGCCAACAGGACACAGCCACAGCTTTGCCTCGAGCGCTGACCTCCTCCGATGACAACCATATGCTCCTATATTATGTATGTATGGCTGTGAAAAGATACCCGCCATGTGAAAGTCAATATGGTCCATAACGTCCTCGAGGAGTCAGAGAGATGAAGACCCGTAATGAAAAGCTCATGTCGACATCTTTATGTTTAGATATGCCAGAAGATTATTTTCTCATTTTTAACAATTTAGTTTTTGCTCTACAAAAACATAATCATAGTTGTAAATCCATTATTTACTGAGTCGATTATTTATTTCCTTGGGGATGGATTTTGTGTGTCTTTTTTCTTCCCTTTTTTAAAATTAAATTCCTCGAAGGTCAAGCAAAGAAGGACATTTGTTTGAGAGGGAAACACGAAGTAGAAATAAAAAACATGGAGACAAAAACGTGCAGGGAAAAAAAGGGAGGTTGCTTTCACTGAAGATTCCCTGATGTTTAATGTCAAAGTGTTCATATATAGTAGTATCGAGCACCAGGCGTTTTTTTCTATAGCAATGGAATAAAAGAAAAGAAAAGCTGAGGCAGAGATGAATTCTGTGTTCTGCCACTTGAATCACTGTTCAGCACATTTAATAATACATTTATGATCAATGCTAAGAATGTTCTCATAAAATTTAAATTAGTTACAAGTGAATCATTCTCACTACAGGCTGAATAACCCTCAGTATTTGAGAAATACAATAAAATTATTCTGGCATCCCCGCACAGTTATCCAGCATGTTCCCTCAGTATAAACACAACAGGCACAGAATAAAAGCTAAAAATCCACAAAAAACAATGAAAAGACTCAAGAAGATGCAAAATGTTTTCACACAAAAATGTCGCCAACTGAGGGTGGTTTTCTATATTAGGTACAGTTGCTTTGTACGACTCATGAGTGTGATTAATTGTGATGAACAGTACTTTACACTCCAGCTTCACATTAATCAAACAAACTGGACTCTGGGGTCAAGTGTCTCTGGATCTGGCCCAGGTCCCTGATGTAAGAGGCTTCCAAGGCATAGTCTAAGTAGGCATACACACCTGACCTGTTTGGTCCCCTGGAAACACACCCTGACAGATTTTCTCTGATAGTCCATTTGGTTTTTTCTTGTCTGAATATTCACACTAAAAAAAAATAGAGGTCTCGGTGAACTTCCAAATGAAGTTTGTTGCAGGTGATAATGCAGAACCAAACCAAAGCACATTGCAGCTCTCTCCCTCACATGTTCTGTCCAACAGAGGAAGGACACGT
This sequence comes from Hypoplectrus providencianus, assembly GCA_028566105.1. Classification (NCBI taxonomy): domain Eukaryota; kingdom Metazoa; phylum Chordata; class Actinopteri; order Perciformes; family Serranidae; genus Hypoplectrus; species Hypoplectrus providencianus. The sequence continues at coordinate 13,701,754 of JAOWBC010000812.1, read as the reverse complement.
CGACAGCATGGTGTCTGTTTTCAATGCTTCATGAAGCTCAGTGTGGAAGCAAAAAAAACTAAATAAAATGCAGACCACCAGATCTTATAAAGAAGCAACTCAAGACTTAAGGGTTTAACTGCATTAAGGATGGATCAAATTAGGCCCGTGTTAAATATTTTGACGTAAGAAGACCTAAACTCAGTGGGCCTTCAGGTCAGAAAGCATTTATCGTCTCTGCTTCTCATCCTCCCACACAGTCTGTGATGCCATGCTGCTGTGATGCACCGTGAGCTCTCAGGTTACCATAATGTTCAGATCATGTATCAGGTAATTAACTCTGGGGCCCAACAGGCACATCAGAGGTGCAATCATCCAATAGCAACTCACTGGGTGATATCAGTCCACCATGAATCCATACAGCACCTACTCACAGTAACATGAGATCACAGCCAGGAGAGCAGTTACAGTCAAACACATGTGATGAGAATCTTGAAATGTCAGCTGAGTCATGCCTCCAAAGCCCCTCTTGTTGTTGACACATTATTTTTCTCCCTCTGAGCACATTGGAACAACAACTAATAACTGGCAAGATGTTATTAGTGTCATAAATTAAATATAAGAGCTGCAGATGTCCTGATTTCTTTAGTGATGGGATGTCATTTTAATTTTTATTTGAATTTATGCTGCTTTTGTTGAGATTTTTGGCTTCATCCTAACTTTCTGTGTCAATAATAACTCCATGATAATAAATAAGCCTGAAGTGACAACCCATGCAAACATTTGGGAGAAAAGAGAGTAAACAGGAAAAGAACTAAAAGAAAAAGCAGGAAAAAAAAGAGAATGTTGAACAAAAGCAACACAATTGAAGTCAAAATTTAACAGCCATCATCTCACATGTGGCATTTCACGTCCCTTAAGGACTTCTCGGGGGTAAATAAAACAGACTGACGTCAGTCGGAGCTCAGTGTAGACAGGTGTGAAATCAGTGGCAAGTAAAGAATAGCAGAATACATGAAAACAGAAACTGGGGGAGAGCGTCTACGTTCCAGGAAGAGCTGTGAAAAACACCGCCCGAGAGTCAAAGTAATGACAAAATTGCACCAAGACGGAGAGAGAAGCACAATCGGAAATGCTGGCAGATATATGTTCAAAGTAGCTAGCAATGTCCTTGAAATATTTCCATCAGGCAATCAATAAAAACACCTTTTCTATTGTACGCAAGCTTGCAATTCCCCTGATAGCTGTTCCGAAACTCAACAACTTAATTCAGTTCTCTAGAGGCAGGAAGAATTCGAAAAACATTTCCTCCCCTTGGAGGAGCCACATGTCAGTGAGAGATGGAGGAAAGTGGAGAGGTGAAGGTCATCTCTCTGCCACTTATTAAAAGCAACGCTACAATGAGTTTGACCTTTCAGCACATCAGCCTCCACCCAAATACCAGAACACTTGTGTTAACCATGGTGACACCAGGACCCCTCTGCCTTTCATTTACCTTAATAAAATGCATTAAAGCTGCAGCACATGCAATCGCAGTTACCTCACACATCGCTGCACACAGAACACACACTGCATACACGACATGTAGACAGTATAGGCATATAAACATATATATATAACATATAAACTACAATATATAATATATATCTATATTGCCAAAAGTAAGTGTAACTAAGTGTAATTTAATATTTATTTTTAGCTAGCATGCTACTACTGTATGTACTACTGAGTGAATTTTTTTTTTTTTTACATATATAACAAATATGTCACTCCATATGGGTTGAAACTATTATTTGAGTACATTATACCTAGTACCCTTTGTTTATTCATGTAAGATGGCCTTTCCATGATGATGCAACGGCTAAAAGCACATTTATGTGCAGCATAAAATGATAAGGATTGTGACTTATTTATCACCAAAATACTTCCTACTGTCTGCGTGCTCAGGGCAGAGAAAAACAACGTCCTGCCCTTATTAAAGCTGATTTTCTTCCCATCTTCCCTTGGACCCAAGTGAAGCTTCTGTTGTTGTCTCAGTTGACAGGATGTGATATTTGGAGCGATCATCGGTGATTGTCTGCTGACTCACCACAACAGGAGCTCAGAGAGAGGGCCTGTGAGTCACCGGCAGAAAAAGGTCAGCTCAACTGGACATTTAGCTACAAGATGGCATTCAGCGGAGGAGAAGGGAAGAGAAGTCAATTTTGCACTGCGGGATCTTCAATTTGAAAAAGTCACCTGGCCCTTTATAAAAATGGCTTATAGCTGCAGCACGATGATTCAGTGATGATGAAACGACTGCACCGCTCGAAAAGAGACATAAAGCCACACGCTGGGAATGATAGATGATAAGCAGCATTCTGAATCATTAATTCTGCTGTAATTAATATTGATTAGATTAGCTGGCAATAATCCATGCTTATCTGCAGAGGATAATGTGTGTCGGCGTATGCATAAACAACTCTGGGGCCAAATTAAAACAACAGTATTTTAATAATGAATAGAGGAGACTAACAGACAGAGTCATTCACCTTCCTGTCGAGCACAATCAGAACTAAAAAAAACAAAACAAAAAACTCGAATGCTTTTATGATATACCCCACAGCAATTAGTTTACTTATCTGCATTGCTCATTTGTTTTATGGCGTTGTTTGTTTTGTGGATATGTTCATTTTATGATGCTGTTTACTTCAGTTAAGTGGACGTCCAACAGCTCCAAACAAACACCACTTCACTCCATCTGGGAAAACCCTTTTTCTCTCTCTCGTTCTGTTTTTTCTTAAATAAATCCCCCCGGGCGTTCAAAGCTGCTTTGCTTCCCCACGGTCTGTCTGTTATGTTTATCTGCAGCAGCACATCTCTTTGGTTTTTATAGTCTTTGTTTCTCCTTAGGATCTGTTTATGCCTGACTGGGCCCCGCACTTTTAAAATGATGAAGGGGAGGGCAAAGTGTTTGGGAAGGAGATCTTTTATTTGTATGATGTGTTTATGGTTATTGTTTCCATTTGTTATCAGCACACAGCAGCCGGACAGAGAAATGTGAGCAGAGTGACAAGCTACCCAGAGTCCGACTGATTTGTTTTCCCCACGCAGCAACGTGCCTGAGTGATTGACAGCCAGCGTCTGTTGTATGAAGCCCTTATGTGTTCAATGTGAAATGGATAAATAGTAAGCCCAGTTTCCACAAGTTACAAATAACATGAAAATCAGGACTTTCCTTTTACTTATTTTTTATGTTTAGCTTTACCTTTGACACGCTCAAATATGAATACAAATTTATTTACATCCTGCTTTTTACAAAATGTTGCCTTTTTCTTATGAGTCACCATGTTTGTTGTTGTTTGACTCTTCGCTTCATCATGCTTCATCGACAAATTTACTCTAAAATGGACAATCATTTAAAAAAAAAAAAAAAAAAGGAATATCATGTTGTATTAAGGAGACCGAAACTATGGAAACTTAATAAGAAAATGTTTTCCATGGCAAATAAATCAAGAGGATGTGATTTGTTTTTGCAATAAGTGGCCAGCCCCCTGCTGGCCATTAGTAAGAATACAAGTTGAAAGTGAAATGCCACTTTATCGTCAGAAAGCTTAAATGCATGCCACTGAATTTCCAATGAATCTTACTTGAAGAAAATATGGTCATTAGCCATCAAGCACTTAAGAATTCTGAATATCACCTACACAGTGAAGTTGAATTCTCAATTTTTTATGAGCTTTGGCCAGTCATATCTTAACGACATAAAGCCTCTCCTGTCCTCGCTCCACTGATACGAGCCCTGGTGGAGTGAGGTGAATTTAATTTAATGATCCCCTGTAAATGAAACCTCTCATTAGACTCAGAGAAATGTAGAGTATTGATATGGGCAGCAGTCAGCCGCTACCCTGAAGTGCTGTTATAATTAAATTCACCTTTATGCCTTTTACCATCAGTTGTTGACATGGTGTCCACGCTCTCCACCACCTTCCCTCAAGACACATCCACTAATGGTCACATCTCGGCAACTGTGTATAGCATTACTGGAAATAGATAACCAATCAGGTTTGCCTATTGAATGATGTAACATGAGCCAAGATATCCACTGATGTTAACATAAGAGTTGCTGTAGTTCAATAAGGGGGAGCATGTTTTACTTTAAAGTCAAATAAAATAAAATCTTTGCTGCTGTCCGTGACTTTTAACAATCCTACGAGAATGAAACTCTTGCATCTTGTTGTTTTTATGGTTTTCCTGTTCATTCTTCCTCTTGAGAACATTGCGTCAATGAGTTATTGTGGTCTTGTTGTGTGTGGGCTTTGTGCTGATTAAACTAGCTAACACCTCTCTTTATCATATCAACACTGAAGCACTGGGATACAGAGATGGGTTTGTGGATGTAAATGTGAAGATATGCATATTGGATGATTCGGAAGTGCACGCTAACACTTAGTACGTCCAATGGCACCTCTCTGTGCCAACACAAGAATGTTTTTGAGTTAGGAAGGAGAAAGTTAACAGTGCCAAATAAGGTAAAGAAAGATCCATGGACTTGTCAGGCAAGGGTTGTTTTTGTCTTTGCATCCGACGCTGAGGTGACCCGAGGTCAGCAGCTTGATGCTGTTTGTCCGAATGACACAGATTGCATATGTGCTGGCATCCGCTCCGCAGGCTGTTCAGGGATCAGCCTTCAACCCCCCAAAGTGTTACTCTTAATCTTCCCCTCAAGTCTTGATTAGATTTAAGTCCTCCACTCTTCAAAATACCATCAGCAGCAGCTCTCAAATGGGAGAAATTTGGGTTAAAAAAAAGGAAAAGTGTCTCCATATAAATAGATTTCAAATCAAACAGGGATTAAAGTCAATGGAAACCTTCGGCTGACTTTGGACATAAGGTCATAATCCATTGACGGCAGAATTGTCGTATTCTTCATTTCTCTTGTTTGGAGAGTTCATTTGTGGCCGCAGCCATCCGCTAAAGCTCTGCTCTGCTGTTTGTTACTCAGAGAGGGCTTTTCAGGACACTTAGATGGATTTTCAGAGCTTAGAAACAGTAGACTGAGTATTCTTCCATCCATTTTTAACAACTTTTTATCAGCATATTCAAAACCCTTTTATGCATGCGTTTTAAAGAACAACACTGCTTTTCCTGGTGTAAGATGAGATAAGGTGAGCTGCGAACTGTGTGATCGCTAATTAACAGATGCTCGCAGTTTAGATCAAATTTGCTGTTACAGTTGGTAATTTAAAGTCTCTGTACCAGAGAATGTTCGGCATGCATATTTGACCTTTACGGACGAAATTAAACGTGTTGACTGTTTTTGTCTGTATGTGATAATAGTCATTTTGTTTGCTCTGCAGAGGCATTTAAAGCAAAAGTTCTAGTGTAGTTATATGAGGTATCTATCTATTACTTAGACCCTGGAGAAACAGGAGTGCAGACACAAAATCTAAGCAATTTACCAGTGGTGGAAAGTAACTAAGCACATTTGCTTACAAGTAATGTACTTAAGTACAAATTTGGGGTGCTCATGCTTTACACAAGTATTTCCATTAACCGTTAACATTTAACTACAACTACATTATTAACTACATTTTTAGGCAAATCTTGTATGTTTTTCCTCCACTACATTTAGCTGCCAGCTTTACTTTTCATACTTTAAGTAGATTTTGATGCAGCACTTAAGTACTTAATTAAGCTTTGAATACAAGACTTTTACCTGTAGTGGAGTTATTTCACAGTGTGGTTTTTCATGCGTTTACATAAGGATATGTACTTCTTCCCCCACTGCAATTTACATATAGCACAAAATGTAGTTTAACTACCCTGAAAAAGTGATAGGAGGCTGCGGACCAGCAACTCCTGTGTTTGCTGAGGTAAATTCATTGTTTTCTGGCGTCTTTGAAGAGAGAGCAGAATGGCAGCACACACAGTCTTTTATGTTCATGTGGTTTCTTTGCATTTTGTTGTTGCCTCCATCTACAGCACTACATTGTTTATCCTCCGTGCCTGAACTCCTGCCTGATTCCCCATCCGGGATTAAAAATCCATGATCTGGTTTGCAGATTAGTATTATGATAAACACGTTTTTTTTTGTTGCTTTCCTCCAAGTAAAGCATTGCTAAGTTCTGTGATGCAGACAAGCTACAGTAACTAGCATTAGCATGAACGGATGCTATAGCATCCTTCTGCCTCCCAGTGGGCTCTGATCATATACTGGTTCCAAAAAAGCCAAGATAATGATAAATAAAAGGCAGACCAAATGATTCAAAGCAGTATTTTTGAAATTTTAAATGTAGTCCATGTCTTTCACATCACCTGCATCTCCTGCTGCATGTTTTTGTGAGTCTGGGCGAAGGACTCGCCTCTGTGTGGGATGGTGGTGGCAAGGATCCAAAAACATCACGTGGTGAATTACAAATAAATAAATGGTGATTTTAAGCGTGAAGTAGCCTATGTTTTGTTTGTCTCCTTTCTCCCTCAACACACACACGTTGGGTCAGCCGAGGGAGGCATAAATCAGAGCAGGAGTCGAAATGTGTCATGCTAAGCAAGGAAAGGACTCAGTTCAGTCCTCTAAGAGGCTAACCTGCAGTTTCCCTCCGGACGCCTTTCCATTTAGAAACTCCAGCAAATGAAAATGGTAAAAAACAAAAAACTAGGGGAAGGAAAGGAAACCAACAAGCCAAAATAGGGCTTTGCTTCTGCTGCTCAGAAGAAAGACTGACATTCGTTTGCAACATGCAGACAAGTGATGTGCCTTGTAATTGAATTCCTGTCAGATTTGCTTAATGTGCTGGCTGTCAGCTTGTCATCCGCACATCTTCCAAAACTTTCATTATGCCTGTTAGTGTGCCCACACAATTGTGCCCACATGGTGAAAGACACAGTTATGCACACATACATATGCACACCCACAAACCATTTAAAATCCGCTCTTCTTTTTCCTTTCAGCTACAGTTCCAGCCCCAACCATCCGTCTTCTGCTACGGTGGTCTTTATTTCGAAAGCCGTGTTTGACGTTTGCTAGTTACAGTGTCATCCAACTTCCCGCTGATTCACTCCAGGACCACAGATGGAAGCAGCCCTGGCCGGCTTTGCCTTTTTTGATGCCTTCACAATTTGCTAACTCCATACCATCAAGACGTTTGAGCGGCCCTTATAAGGCAGAAGAAAGGCTCTTCAGAGGCAGAGAGGGGGGAGGGGAAGCAACAGGTTTTATTTTGTTTGACGCCAATCTACCAGCAGTGCCTGTGCCAATGCAAGAGCGGACTGAGTACAGTTTGCATCTGCAGGTGCTGGCAGTGTGGGGTACCAAGCAAGAAATAGGCTGATTAAAGGAGGGAAAAAACATATAAAGAAAAAAAAATCAAAAGCCACACAAATTCATATTTCAGGGATTGAAGATCGTAATTATTTTTCTCACGTGTGTGATGTGATTTTGTTTAAGAGGCCTGCCATGAGGATTATTTTTGTTCTGTCTCCCATCCAAAAGCCTGCTTTCACCTCTGCCAGGGGTATTGGCACAGGAATTAATAGCATGTATAAATCAACAACGCTGTATGCCACTTCAGGTGTCGGGAGAAAAAATACGAAACTTCATGAGAGCTCTTTCGTCCAGACAAACAATAGCTCCAAACGTGATCACACACACTCACGTTGTTAGCGAGCCGAGCGTGGATGGCGAGCAAAGAGAATAATGAGAGGCTTGATGCAGCGTTGCAGTCTCTCCGGCCATAGACTGATGGGCCGGGGAACTCATTGCATTAGGGAGTGAGGGATGGAGGAGTGGAGCGCTGCACAGTGAAATGGTCACTACACACACATACACACACACACACACACACCAGTACAAATGCATCCCACAAACACAAATTACCTGCCAGCATCAATTCCAGCTCCTGTATGTCACATTTATGTGAAAGGTTAAACAGAAACAAATGGTTGATTTGGCCTGGCGCTGAAGCTTGGCAGGGGACACACTATTTCAGCGGGGGATCCCAGGACAGAGGTGACCACAGTGGAAAGGGAGCACGGCTGTGTGCGCTTTCGTGCTGATTTAAGATCCACGATAGAAAAAGGAAAAAAAAAAAAAACTTGTGGCTTAGATGGAGACAGACTGAGAAAGGGAGAAAAGTTTTGTTTCTGGATAAAGTTTACGCTGACACTTCTGCCTCCTCTCTCTGAGTGTGTCTACCTCAGTTAACCTCAACTTTGACACGCCACCATGGCAACACCTTCTTTAAAATAGAAAACAATATCACACTTGAAGCGTGAGGTGACAACCTGGAAAATTAGATGATTCTGCACTGTATGTAAATAGGTCTAATCTAAAGAACGTGATGGATGAAGACAGGGTCATACTTGTGTTATCAGGGTTCTTCTTCTTCTTCCGGGTGTGATCTGACATGAAATGACAGCCTGAAAAACACGTTCCCTGTAACTGCACAGCATGGCAACGGTTGTGGTTGGGGTGCCTGGATAGTATTTATTATATACTCCAATTTTAATTAAATAAAAAACGCACACAAAAGGAGGGTTGATTTGTGTTAATAAACCTTGAACTGGGGAAAATATGACTTTGGGAACATATTACCTCAATGTCCTTTCATGTTAAGCACATTGAATTGTCTTATTGCTCAAATGCTCCACATGAATAAACTTGCTGTGCCTTGGGGACAAAAAATGTAGTGGAGTTATGATAAATAGCCTGCAAAGACAAACAAATTGGCGTTTTTGAGAACAGTCTGATAGCATTCTTTAATATAATATAAATTAAATCAGTAAAAACTATACTTACAAATGGATATTAAAAAAATAAACTTATAAAACCCTGAAATGCTCACAGAAGCCATTTTTCTGAGTTGTGTACTTTTACTCTTTGGCCAAACACCATCAGGATGTTTCAACATGATAATTAGTTAGTCCTAATTAGATTCATTGCAAATTAGATGAGCGATACTGTGTACACAGCTAAGGCTTATAAACAAAGTGACGGTTGCTTTAAGGTGATACCTGCATTAGAGTTTTACATAATCTCCAGGCAGCTTCTTGTAGAAGAGATTGCGTTTAATTACCTCCTCATTCCAGCTTATGTTACATTTACGTGGTGCATATTAAAATGAACACATACATTTGTGCGTGATAAAGTTGTGAATGAATTACTGACCCCGGTTCCCACTAGACTGCTTCTACTTGTGCTACTCATCATCCAAAAACTGATGCTATTAAAACTATTAGAATGTTCTGTTACTGTGGCGAAAGCTGCTCATACTTTTAACACAGTTGTCGTTCGATTTGTAAATCAAAACATAAATTAATTAAAGCAGGATGATCAGCTACAGCTGTAACCATAGTTTTAAATCTACTAATACAACGCCCCGCTGGTGAAGGTGATTGATTTCTGAGTAAGGCTTGTGCTCAAGGAATTGCGATAATCAAATGAGCCCTGTAGTTAAACTTTTTTCGCCTCCGCATATACAGAAACATGCTGGCATTTCCAGCGTGTTGGCTCACTCCTTCCCCTTTTTCATTTAGACTTTTTTTCCTCTTCCAGCTCAGCCAGATTAGATGCACTGATGCACACTGACTCAAAATGATGGTATTGACGTCTTTGATGAGTTAATTACACATTTTGCATAAAGGTCAGACGTGATTCACTAAAGTGTACAGTAGGGGGTCTATTTCCCCTCCCTTTCCCTACGCACACCTCACCTCCTCAGCCTGCCTGCTGGAGTTTATTTTCACATGTCACGTCATCAGAAATGGCAGATTGTTCCTCTAATAGATGTTGTGAGTGTCCAGTGTGGTGTGTTGTTAAAGGTGTCGCACACGAGGAGGAGTGACGCTAATGAAAAAGCAAATGAGTGATGAACAACCGCTGTTATTAATGTAACATAATAAGTGCCTGCCATTTACATTAAGATATAGTGGATATAAAAACACGCACACTGTTATGAAATAAAAAGGAACCGACCCAGCTGTGCACCTCACAGTGTGGGCCGGTGTAAAATTGGGTTAGAGCGGTCTACATGGCCTGGAGAGATGGTGAGTTTTGGGTGGACTTCAGAGCAGGAATGTGATAAGAATAACAGCTCACCACCCACAGCCAGCCAAAGGGGGACAAACACAGAAACTGTACCTTTGAGGAGGAACGAAAAAAAAAAAAAAACAATAGGGAAAAAAAGATCAGAACAAGTTGGAGACACACAGGGCAACGCAACAAATCTCAAGGATGGGGCAAGGATGCAGAAGCTGCATTGATTCAAACAGGAGTGACAAATCATTAAACCCTAGCTGAGCATTTGCACTGTGAGAAACACGATCAACAATTCACAGGAAGTTCATTAATTTCCTACAGAGCTGAGGGACTGGGGGGAAATGGCAGTCGATGTCAACAAGCCTGTCAACCGAGAAGTTTGCCTCAACTGAACTTTCCACGGCAACTGGCTGTCAGATTTTGTACAATAATTTGTGTGGATACTGTGTGGGATTCAGCCATTCAGATCTCACTGAGTTATTATAAGGAAAGCTTGTCTTGCTGTTAATTATAACTTTCTGAGTGTGGTTAATAATTATAGATAACATTAAAAAGACATTAAGAATAAGTTTTTTACATTTTAGAAGATGAATGTTAGTAATTACCATTTTTTTCCAAATTGCTTTTTTAATTCCATGTCCTAATCATTTTTATATTCTTAAACATAGCATTATTAATTTAGCCCTCCCAATAGGAAAACACTAGCACTGCCAGTGTGGTGTGGTTTTAAAACTAGACACACAGGCTGGAGATGGTTAGCAGGCTAGCTGACTAGCTAACTTACTAGCCAGCTAGCCATCTCTAGTACCTGAGTGATTTTGGTGAAGTGGAGTGCATTATAGCTAGCTAATTTTTCACATATGTGGTCTGATAAACAATAAATTAATCAAAGCAACTGTTGACACTGCAGCTTTCTGTCTTAGTTATTACAGGAATTGCAGTGGTTTCTTCTAAAGTGGGGTATAAAAACGATGTGCATACATGTTAGCTAAGTTAAAGCTAAGTGTTGTGAATTAGTGTCCAAAAAGTATTCAGTCAAGCATAACTGCATTATTATATTAATATATCCATATTACAGCCCATCACTCTCTTTTTATAGTCTTAGATCCACCTCCACCAACTCTATGTGAGTTATATTCAAACTAATAAAAGCCTTCAATGAAATTAAGGAAAGTGCTGCTCATTTCAGCACTGCCTGTCTTGGCATGAATATTAAAAGGCACTTTTTAATAAAGGAGCAAACGCTAATATCAGTGTTAATCAGTCTATAATCAGAGAAGGGTCCATACACTCTGAGCTGAGCTGTTAAACAGAGCTGCCAACATTATCATGATCGGCCCAGTTGACACACACAGACCAAACTCTGTCCACAGTTGTGAGACAATCCAAGAAACTTGAACCATAACATCAAATAAAATACAAAGTTGGGTAAAACTGATATTAATATGCCTTAGACTGGCATTAACAGTACCTGTGACATGACAAACAGCATTATTCTGCAGCCACGACTCCAGGTGAGAGGAGGATTGTTAAATAGTTTATCCAGTTTCCACAGCAAAAAAAATCTCACTGATTACATCTACATTACAAATATTCCTAGAAAGATATTACCAAGAATAATTTTGTGTCCTCTTGATTTTTTTATTTGCATATTTTTGCAATCTGACAGGGAACATGCTTGAGTTGTATTCCTCCAGGGCAAGTGTAATATATCAAGAGCTGAGCAAGGGAGTGAGCGAATACAGTAAAATAAGTGATCTGTGGTATGTGAGTAGGAATCATTATAGTTTAGGGTGACTCGTGTTATGAGTATAAAGCAATCTTTTGGTAATCATATACTGATGAATCATCACTTGGGTTCACAGTGTGCAGTGCATACTGATGAGTATGTAGAGTGGGTAAACAGAGCTCTAAAAGAGGCTGAGACACAAGGAATACATACTGGAAAAAAAGAATATTCAGTTCAATCTGCTGGACAAGGACTTGAAGGAGTTACAGTTTAACCCCCAACATGTCCAACCACATGTTGGACATTTTTACAAACAGACAATTGAACTCAGACTTTAACCAGCGCAGTGTCTTTGTAGGGAGTTTTTTTTCCCTGTAAATGAATGGCTTTACCCACAACACCCTCATGCATAAGTCATCTGATGGCATAGCCACTTTAAACAAAGGAAATAACTCATAAAAAAAATGAATTATCTCCATTATGTACAAGGGACAATATGCCACTGCAACCGAGACCTTCAGAGTACGAGTGTCTTTCAATAAATAACTGTTTTAATGTGTGAAACTAAATAATAGTTTTATGCAAGCAATTTCTCTGCAGCTCTCCAGAGCTGTGCTTTGTTGTCTGGCTTTATTAATTGGTCAAATGAGGACAAGTAAAGCTCACTGAATGCTGAATATATAGAATACAGCATCTTTACAGGCAATAGTGGCACACTGACAGTGTTGAAAGGGAAATCATGCTGTCCTAAAGGGACATTTTGGACATTAGAAGTAAGATTGTACGACATACTTATCCACAGTCAGTGTATTACCCACAATAGATGTCGATCGGTATGTACCAAGTTTGGAAAAATGTATTTTTCATCAAATCATTTTTATGTGTGAGTGTGCGCTGCCTTCACTCACCAACAGACTTGAAGCTGTTATCTATTACCTTGTTACTATACTTTTCTTTACCACACAGGAGCCGCTGGTGTCCTGCAGCCTTTGGTGAATCCGAACCACAGCATCAAAGTCACACAATAAATCAAACAAGCCAACTGATAGAGGCAGTGGTGGACCAGTAACTGGCCTGTGAGGTAAATTACAGTATTTGTCAAAGGAGTCTGGTGGCTTTGAAGAAAGCATTGATAATGGCATCAGTTTCCTGTCAGAAAGGGCTGCAAGTTACAGCTGTGAAAATATTCTAAAAATAAGTTGCGCTTAAACTACCAGTGATTTTTTCAGCTGGAGGTTAATACTTTATTTCTTATATAATATATTCATATACACATACACATTGCATTGCACAGGACCATGTTTCATGTAGATGTGTTGTTTTATTTATGACAGCGCTACGACATTTTTTATGTTAAATAAATTTAAAAAATTGAAAAGGGTTCTGGTATTAAAAAAGCAAGTTCAAAGACTTTATCTGCCTTTGAAAATCCATACAGATCAGAATATGGTTGTTGCCTTGAATTTTAAAATATAAAGACATTAGAATCTCCAAAGGCTCCCGAGTGAACCATTAAACTTCCAACACTCCCAACAAAACACAATATATCAAAGGCGGGTGTTTTTTAACGTATGCAACTGCACTTTCGTCTCTCCTCTCTGTTTGACTTATCGTGGTTTCTTTGTGATTTGCTGAGCTGCGTTTATGTGAGGTGGGTAGCAACGAGAATAATGTCCAAGTTAGAAGTTTCTCCAAACAAGTGCTGTGCCTCGGAGGAATTCTCCTTGTGTCCTTGAGAGGCATCATGGAGTGTGACTTAAAGACTTTTTATTCCTCCTCTGCTGCCTCCTCCTCCCATCTACGCCTCTCTATGTGATCCTGCTCTCTTTCTCCCTCCTGTCCTCCCTCCATCTCCCACCATGTCTCGGCCGCCGGAGGGGGTCTCTCCACGCTCTGATTGGTTTTATTGGCAGCGGTTCAGTCGTGGAGGATGCCGCCGTGGCTCTTGATGTCGTGCTTGATAAAGATGGATCAGCACATAACATTAGGCAAAGCAGTTCTCCTTTCCATCTCATTAAAAAGACAACATTCGATGAGAATAGGAACATCCTCCAGTGTCAGAGAGATTCATGTCGGGTTATTCATCTCCTAACTGTGTTTTATATGAAGGCCTGTAGTCAGGCAGCGTGCTTTTAAGAAGCACAGCAGTCACACTGCACTACCGCTGCCCCAAATGAATTTCTGTGTATATATTTTATTACCAGGACACTTTTGCATGTGGCACACATTCACGTGTCTCCTTTTCTAGTGTCAGCAAGTGAAGCAAAACAATATCAGTCTGAAAAATGGTTTGCATGCCCTGTGACGTGAGAGACACATAAGAAATAGCTTAGAAAAGTTTTGAGATTCTTCTTTTGGATTGACACACTTTTCACAAGTCTGGACATCCACAACTGAATCTGCTCAGTTTGACTATGTAAAAAAGAAAGAAAAAGGGAAGAAGGGACAGGTGAGAGACAAATAGCATGACACTCCATCCATCTGTGAGATGTGGCCAAAGCGGCAGACGGAAGCAGCGTGGAAGCAAAAGCAAGGCAGCGAGGGTGTCTGGCATGTGATGATAGAGTAGGAGGGCGGGGGGGCGTCCTTTACATGGTGTGGGACGCAGGTTCAAATTGTGTTACTGCACTGCGATTGATGGAGAGACGTCCACCACCCACCGTGATGGAGAGATGAAAAGAGGGAGAGTTTACCACCCACAACAAACTGATGTTAGGCTTCGCACCATCAGTCAAAATCCCATGAAAGGAAGACAGGAAGTTGTCTATTTTGACTGCACGCATCCTACATGCCTCCAAACAACATTCTCGTTACCAAGCATTTGCACTGTGACCCATGTTTTTATGCTTATTGACACTTCGATTTCAGAGCGTCGAAACAGTCAACTCAAGCATATTTTATATCACCAAATTGGCTAAAAGAGGAGGAAAAAAGCCTCCAGTTTTCCTGTCAGTGGGTGCTGCTGAGGCGCAGGCCGTCAATAAAGAGGCTGAGAGAGCCAGCGAGGAGAATAGCAGCTACCACCCACTGGAGCTCTGCAGGATCGCTGCTATTCTAGTGCAACCGCTCCAATCAACAGCTATTTAAAGAGTGTAGCGTACGGAGTGTGGGTTCAAGTCTTTGTGAAAGTAGACAGTTGAAAAAAATGGATTGTTGTTTGCTTCACAGGAACAAACAGATGTCATTGTGAATGAGGAGGCTAACATGCGATTATAGCCACATGGAAATAAAATACTTGTTTTCCTGCCTTAAAGTTTAATTGCATGGGAGGGGCAGTGATAGAGTGTTAAGAAGGAGAGGAGAAGAGTGTGAGAGCGGCTGTATCATGCGTGTTGGCTGATCATTAGCATTAATTAAGACTAATCTCATTCCCAGCAGGTTGAAGTGCATCTGTGGCCATGGCAACACACTCCCAAATGGTGAGTGGCGCTGAGGCCCGCTGACTCTCGCCTTCCTCCGGCAGTCATTGTGATTTGTGGAGCAATTACCACACAGCTAGAGGAGAAGGAGCACTTCAGCGAGACGAGACGGTGTCCCGTCTAATGCGCAACATCCTCGCCGTGTCTGCTAGCATGCACACTCACTCATGATAGCAAGGACCTGAGTCTGGGGTGGAAATTAAACCACATGTTATGTGTCAGTTGGAGGCGGAAAGAGGCGGAGGAGTTCGCTCTGGGTCAGAAGGTATTGTTTTTTTTCGTGATGGTCGTGAGAAGAAGGGCACCAAAACCGGGATATGAAAAGAAAGTTGAGTTGACAGTGTGTTGGTTTACTAACTGGGATGTAAAAATAGCTCTGGAGCTCAGTGAACAGAGCCCTGGAACAATAGCTAAATCAGAGTGGCAGTGTGTGGGAAACAAAAGATTTGCTTCTAGCACTAAAACAAGGTTTATTTTTGTCCTTTTAACATAATCTGTTGCAATGAAATCATAAAATGAAAAAGATCTTTCCAATATAATCACAAGCATATCTAAAGTGCCCTGTTTAATTTCCATGATCTATCACAGCAGGGAAGAGGTGGATGTGGATATGCTGCTAATAAAAATATACTAATGTACTAAATACTTAAGAGGACGTCTGGGGGTTATGCTAAAGTCGAGCCAGTGTTTATCCCAGACTCAGGCTCTTCAAGGTGCAGTGTATGTGAATGTATATGAATGCATTGTACGTATGATACTTGTGGTTTTTAGGGGGCAGTGGTGGTGCATTGTGGAGTTCCTTTTTGAGAGGTTTAAATAGTTGTCATTGTAAAATATACCAAAATCAGTGGCCGTCAGAGGCCCCTTTCCTCAAAATATTTAAGGACATAGTAAAACATCGCTACGCTTTATCTTCTGTTTTACACCAAATGGGATCATCGTGTATTAATTGAACATCTTGTGGAACTGAAGAAGGCATCAAACAAAAAAACTGAGGCCATAAACTCAATGAAAAATGTTTACTGAATAATGAATCATGTCAGAAGTAGAGTCATTTTCCTATTGATTGATATACAAACTGACTTCTTTTTTTTAACTGGTTCAGTCGCCCCCTGCTGGCTATTAGAAACAATGCAGGTTCAATGTGCTTTGCATTGGCTTCAGGCCTGGAGGTTGACTCTTAATGTGATTCATTTCCTCTCTTTTAAGGTATCACCAAACATTAAGTTCATCCTACAAAAAAAAATGTGCACCATAAATCCTTAGGATTGCACCAATTTCATGGCCTACTGACAGACCAACATGGCCGCCCCTCAAGCAATGTGAGGCTGAAAAAGCCACTCTGGATGCAGTAACTATGCCGTTATTACAACAGCTGCATCTTCTACTTACAAATAAATAACTACAACCTGAGCCACAGAGAAATCGCTCCATGCCAAACTCAATTTGAAGGTGCAAAAATGGCGGAGAATGATGTTTGACCACAGTCCCAGCACGACACCGCTGCAGTAAGTGAGAGTCTCTTTGGCACACTCCAGAGTGAGGTACGTTTGTCCCCTGCTGACTACACGAGAGTACACTACAAGGGTACTTTTAACTCAACGGGAATTCAAAGGAGCCCTCTACAGGACTTTTGTTTATGACACAAAGACTTGATGAATTCATTTCTTTGACAAGCTGTTGAGAACAGACCTGCTGGGAAGCTCACATGGGGGTCTAAGTGTACTGATATCCTTTTCTCAGCAATAAACCCGGGGATTGAAAAGAATTTGTCTAATTAAAGCAGTTAAAATTCTGGATTTTTTGTAACACCTACTACAATTCAGGTTAAAGCCCCTTTAATGATCCCTTTGAGGGTATTTCTTGTATAAACATTCTATAGATAGTGAGAAAATTAACATTTTTCCATTGACGACTGCTTATCAATTATAATGAATCATACAGACATTTTTTACTTTAATGTTTTTTTTTTGTTTGTTTGTTTTTTTTTTACATTTAGTAAGAACCAAAAGTGTATGAATCATCAGAGGAGTCACCTTAGCTGACTTGTGTCTCCAAACCTCGCCCACAAGCGCAGGACTCGTTCTAATTACTCAGTAGAAGGCTGTAAACTGTTCATTAACATACACCACTGACAGTGTGTTAAACATCCTGGTGTTAATGACTTCTCAGCTTCTCAGCTTTGGGACATCTATTTTTAAATGCTATGTTGTACATTTGTTTTCCATTCAGTTTACATAAGCGGACTAATGTAATATTCTATGCATCTTGTGTACCTTCAGGCTTTGCTTGCATTCCCGTGCGATGTAATCTGGATTTGCTCCATGACAGTAAGTGTGATGTTAGCGAACAAGTCACCAAGGATTGGACATGCGGGTGAAAACAGATCCTGTGTATTACAGTATGTGTCATAGCTACTATCTGCCCTGAGCACACCCACAGGGAGTGATATTTGTTGTCAAAGGCAGCATCATGAGTCTTTTACAGCCATGGATTCAGCTGCTATGTATGAAAAGTGTCATCGGGCTCTCAGTCCCTTAGACACAGAGACAGAAAGTCCATAGCAGAGTCTTTACCAACACAGGACCTGTTTGATTAATCTACTGGATCACAAAGTGGGTTAGCAGAGAAACTGGAGGCCATTGTTAGCAGCTAAGTGTGGATTAATACTGCCATCTAGTGGCTGCACGGTGGATAAGGATAAGTATCACTTGCAGAGAGAATTTACGGACTATATATATTACGATCTTCATCATTGCTTCATGTATTATGTTACATACTGGAGAAATGAAGTGTGACAGATAAGGGGAGGAACAAATCAACTCAAGTCATACAAATGCTCATATTTACTTGTTTGAGAACAAAAAAATGCCGTTTGTCAACCGGAACTACTCCTACGTGACGTATTTCCCAGCATGCACTGCAGCAGCCCAGAATGTGTTACCAATTCCTTATTTTCTGGGTTATAATAACATCAGATGTCTTATACTGCCAAGAACTTGTCCAACAATATCGGGACGATGAACATTTATTGTTGGCAACCATGGTAATAAAATCTGTAACCATGTATAAACAAGAAGTATCCAGCCAGTGCTATAAATACATGGCGAACACCTTAGTCTTTTCGGTTGGTCCGATGGCGGTGAGATTTCAATTGATTGCTACAGTGAGTTACAGAACCTCTACGTTTCTTCTCTCCCCTCCCCCACCGCCGGCCTTGACTAGCCTTTTGATTTTTTTTCAGATGGAT
>JAOWBC010000812.1:13627555-13644548 GCA_028566105.1 Hypoplectrus providencianus | reverse complement strand
AAGCTTTGCTAAAATTCTTTTTTTTTTTTTTTTTTTTCTAATATAGTCAGTCACAAGGCAGCCATGTCCTGAAGCATCCATGCTTTATCATCTATTTTACTCTAATGGGACCATAATACAAAAGGAGCATCATGCTGCATTGAAGAATCCTTGATACTCAGAATTAAGACCTTAAACTCATTCAGAAGTAATTTACTGAAGAAATTAATAATGTCAGAAGAAGGGCAGCTTTCTCATAGACTACTGGGTAAAGTGACCTTTTGTTACAACCGGGAAGTCGCCCCCTGCTGGCCATTAAACAGACTGCCAGTTTAAGGCAGAATTAGAAGACTGACTTGTGTACACTATACTGTATTATAACACAGGCTTTATATACAGAACGAGTCAGATTAATATATCATCTTTATTTAGTTCTGGCCTTTTAGCTTTGTCAGTAATTTACATTTTCAGATATTTAAAGTACTTGATTTCCCAGAAATGATATCACAGGACATTCTCTCTGTTGAAGAGATGTTTATTTAGTGGTGCATTTCTCTCCTTCGTTGTGGTTCTTCGGTTGCTGTGTTTAGAGAAATTTTCATGCACCAGCATTTCAGTGAGCAAACTGGGGGGATTTACAGGGTCTCATTAAACCAGGACAGGTTGTTCTTCTCTACTGCACCCCCACACCCTGATTTAAGATGATACCATGGGTATGTTTTAAAATGTGTCCATAGTGCAGCTTTAATTTACGGCTGTTTCATGTAAACAGAGTGAGAGCCAGTTCTTTTGTTTATGTTAAACACTAAGCAGTAAGCTTGTAAAGAGTGAAAAATATCTTTTGAGACTGATAATAATCCCACAGAGTTATTTGAGGCTATATAATTCAGGCAGATAGGAGAAACTGACATCCTTTAGGAGGCTTGTCTAGACCCAATTTGCAATACATGCTAATTAACTCTCCCTTCCACTCCTCTCTCTCCCTTCATTCGATCGCTCTTCCTCTCATTCTCCTCTCTCCACTTCGTTGCACTTATCACTTATCCTCTCTGTCTTCCCCACTTGTGGCCTTAAATGTTTCTTGCATAATCTTTTCTGTAGGCAGCAAAACCAACCCCTGACCCACTCTGTCTCTGACAACAGAGCACTGGCCTGTGTGATAACAACACTCACACACAGATACAGCGACATAACCAAATGCACACATTTGCACAGCACACACTGGCAGTTTTACAGTTTGCATCTCTTGGGAAACAGGAAGTTGACTGGAAGCTATTGGCTGATGTTCCCATGGAGAATTATGGAGTGGCTATGTCACATGAGCTGCAAAAATGAGTGAAAATGAGCTGTCATTTTTCAGAAAATCTTCCATTTTCAGTATCTTTAGAAAGGTGAAATGAAGAACTCATTTAAACTAAAACAGTAACTTAGAAACAGGCCAAACATCTGCATTTTTTCTTGGCTCTGATGTAAAAACTTTTATGCTAAATTAATTTCCTCCCTCCGGACAAACTCTCAGCTCTCGACTCTCTGCGGGGAAAAACAAAACAAATGACAGCACTTTACTGCTCGCTGCTTCTGGCTGACAGAACAGACTTCCAGTCAGCCGGTGTGTCTGTGTTTGTGCACTTGATGAAAGTTTTTTTTGTGATGCTACACTGCTCCCTGACAGTCTGAGATGTCCCCTGATTACTCTAAACCACCGCTGGAGCTGCAGAGCGTCAGGTTACAGATGGTGTGTAATGGTGATTTGTAGATGTGTAGGTTGTTGGCTGTATATTTGTCATTGTTACATCCGCTCTTATGAAAGACATCAATCTCAACTGCGTAAATCTGTGGTTTGCTTATATCGAGACACAGAAAAGAATAATGGACGCCCAGAGGAAACAGAAAAACCTTTGAGTGGTGAATGCAAATTCTCACATTAACTCAGGAGCTTATATTGCTGTATTCCATCATACAAGAGTCAATCTGACAGGCTGAGTTTGTTGAAAGCGTAGTTCTTTGTGGGCTTTTTGAAGTCTGGTTGGTTGTGGTTGATACAAGAGTTTAAAAGCAATCACAAAACACACACACACACACACACACACACACAAAGGACCTTGAAGGATTTAGACAGCAGTGAGGTGTTGTGCTGATAAAAGACTTTTAAACCTCCTGTGAATGCGGCCTCTGTGTCTGACTCATCACCTCATCTCCCACACTGCTCCGTCTGAACACCGCACATGGCAGCTACGCCTGTGTGGGCCTCAATTTTTCATTATGCAATTACACATCCAGCTCTGTGACATTAGACAGGCTGTGCTCCAAGTCTTTGTGTGAGCAGCTGAGCACCTGCAGCCTCAGCCTACACAAAGTGTGTGTTTGTGTGTGTTTGTGGAGGGTCAGATGCCATCAGAGCCCGGTGAGCCCACAGAGCAGGTCAGTGACACTCTGTCAAATAGCTTTTTCTTGTCATGTAAAGGTTCTTAATGCCTTTTATTCCCTAACATGACTCAGTGTTTCTAGAGTAACTTTTTAAAGGTTAAAAACAAAAGAAAACAGAAAAACCTTCATATTTACTAGCTGTAAGGTTTTTTTTTCCTTCACTGCAATCTATTTTGCCTCCTCATTAAACATTTATTATTACTTTATTTGTCATTGTCTCGTTTCCTCACTTGCTGCATTACATTTGTATTGAATTTTTTAAAAAGAGTTTTGTACAGTCCGCAGCACCGTACATGTCTGACCTCAGTAACAGTCACAACACACAGACACAGGCAACGCTGAGGCCTGCTCAGTGAGGCCGATCATCTCAGGGGCCCAAGGCTGCAGGGATTAGGCTCTTCCCAAACTGAGCCCCTCTGCTCTTCAGCATACCTGCACCTGGAGGGCAGCAGGATGAGGAGGCTGACTGGCTGAGTGTGTGATGTAATGTCATATTGAGGTTGCAATGCATGCAATGGACGTATTGTTTCCTTCTGCAAGGTCGGGTGCGGGAAGACCAATTATCCCGCTGCTGGCTGTTCGTGTGAGTTTGGCCCAATTAGGAACGGATAACATGTTAAAGAAGGAGGCGGAACATTACAGCAGGCTGGGCTGAACCATGCTCTGGTACAATAGCAGGAGATGGCAGGCAACATGGCTTGTGGCAGACAGATAGTGTTTGGTGGCTCCTCTCTAGATGTCATTAGTGAGCTGGTCCAAGCTGAGCTTATTGTCCGCACTCGGAGGCCGTTTCAGCTGTTTGGTTATTGATGAGAATGGGATGCTGAGGTGAAGGGGGACCCATTATTGTTTCCTTTGTCTTGGTGACATTGAGGTAAGGGTGGTTATCCTCGCACCACTGGGTGAAGTGTAAACCCGTGTTTTGCCTGAGCAGAGTGCTCATCTGTGTAAAGGGCAGGAATGAGTGTGTTGTGTGAGGTCTGAGGTCTTTTTTTATTGTGTGAGAAAGGTCAGTGTTGGCTTGCCACTGTCCATTTATATTGTCTTTGCTCATATTCCCTCTATAAATATCTGAAAGCAACATTAAACATTAGGAACATTAATTTTCAAAGGCTAGTTGACACAACTTAAAATGTTTACATAGTTGAGCTAATGCTGTCTGTGTTTTCACATGTAGCCAGAGTTCTTTAGCTGAGACAGAGAAAGGTCTCAAAACTCAATAAATTTTGGCTGTACGATTTGATATGGTGACTCTGGGGTGGAGTGGTGGCAAAAAACAGATACAAGCACCAACTTGCCAGTGAGCAGTCTCATTTCTATGCTGTCTCTTGCCATGGTTTTAAGCCCACAAATTTATGGGAAATTGTGTTTGTTAAAGGCCGAAAAATGACCAACATTTGACATTTCTCTTATTCCTTCAGTAGAAGTTCTAGTTTATAAAGTATACTTAAGTACGCCCTTGTGTAAGGACACAAAGTAAACTTGCCAAAGAAACTATAGTAGAAAAAGGATTGCTGTGTCAGCCTCTTTGAACAGGTCAGCTGGTGAGCGAGGGAAACCATTCTTCTTTTAATGTACACTGCCTTGTTGCTGATAAGTTTCTGTCCCTGCTTTGTTACTGTCCATTGTCCCGATAAGGCATAAGTGTCTTTCCTGGAAAAGCATCACACAAGCACAAACACAGAGAAAGTCCTGACCTGCTTTAATAGCTTTGGTGCCATAGTGTTGTGTTCAGTTCCCATGTGCTGGTGCAGATGGACGAGGTCACAATCCACTGACCTGTGTAAAAGTGTAAATGGTTTCCTCGCCATGGTCAACCCTTTCTTATCCATCTGTAGTCAGATGTGTGCTGATGGGAAGGTGCAGTAATGAGCCTTGGTTTATACTGGCAGTGACCAAGACCCACCTCCTGCTGTTGAGGCATTGTGTGTGTGTCTGTGGAAGGAGGTAAAATAATGAGTCAAAGTTTAGCTTTGCTTTATGCACCTGCTGGGTTCAGATAACCCTGCAATGTGCATGATTGAACACACACATCAGGAAGTGATGCGCATGGCTGAATGTGTTGCTAAATGTGAAGCCAAGGAGCAACGAGACCTCAGAGCTGAAGGTCATCCAGCAAATGTGTGTATTTATACACTTTTACAGTGTAAACACCTAATTTAACAGCCCCTCTTGCATTTTCCCCTCATTAGTATTTAATTTAATGTTAATGAAACATATTTTGCATTTTTCAGTTGAAGAATAAATGTATTTTGACTTGTTTTTAAAGAGGATCAGAATTAACATATAGCTGTAAGCAAACATCAGAGAATATTAAAATGTACGCATACAGTTACATATTCCTCCTTCCATTCCATTTCTCATATGGATGTGTTTCCTAATTAATGCCACATTTGGCCCAGCCTCCAAGGAATCCTGCCAACAGCAAGTTCTGTCCAATGTCAGCACTCAGAGCCTGAGCAGGAAGTATAAAGTTGAGTTGTGGAAGCTGAACTGATGAATACTTAAGTGTGGCAGGGGAATATCTGCCAAAACTCATTTGAAGAGTTTAAGAATTATGCTTCAATATTTTGACTCCTCTGTCAAAATGTGATTTTGGTTTCAAGAAAAAAGGATTTATGAGGATAAATAATAAAACAATGATAATGATATATGGTTAATTATGTTGATTACCTGCAGTGACTTCATGACAGTTAATGCATGAAGAATGGAAATGCATCTGTTCTGCGTTTGTTTGGATGTTTTTGGTCATCAATCACATTTGACAAAAACTGAGTGTATCGATTAAACAGAGCTGTGTTCTTGCACAGCTGTGTTATTCACAGGAACGTGAAGCTTTTTCTACAAACTTCCCAGCTGGTGTCTTGGAGAGATTGTTTGATTTGATAAGAAAAGATTGATGGCAGAGAATCGCACATGCACTGAAACCTCCTTCCTCTGACTCAACGTTAGATGCTCTTTGCTTAACACAGAAAATGACAAAAGATGAACAAGAATATGGTGTTGGGCCAGAAAGGACGACAGACAAGCGATATAAAAAGTGCAAAGAATTAATGAAAGCTTTGAGTTAAAATGTTGCAGCAATAAATTGTGGGAGGAAAAAGGAAAGCTAGACAGAGAGAGGCGGAAGAAGGAGCCGCGGTGTGATTACATAAAGGCTTCCATCCAACCAGCCAATCTCATTCAGTTTTTTCCAATAACCATTCATTCTCCTGGACACATCCTCACATTTTCCCAACACAGCTTGCATTATTCAGTCATTATCCCCCAGCAGAGTATGAGTTATGAATATACCGCTGTGACAAATGATCCAAGATTTCCCCAAAGGGGTTCAGTCAGATGGATTATGAGATCCTGCAATGGCTTGGGTTAGAAAAAAGAAAAATACCAAAAAAAACTTTATCATTTTAGCAGAAATCTACTTCTTAAAATCTGAAACGTTTTCCCTTTAAGGCTTTTTATTTTTTCTTCGTGTAATTTTCTCTCTTTAATTGGACGTCTGCAGCTTTTATCTTTTTGTTTGACAAGGTGTAAAGAAGTCATATTGCAAATCTCTTCGTCTATACACTGTTAGGGCAGATGAATGTGATCCCTTAATGGGGTAAGTGCAGTAGATTTTCTCTTATCCACAAGGTAATGTGATGTGTCGGGTTTTGACAAGCCAACAATGCTCCTAGCCGTGCAGTGCCCCTCTGTCGTCCTCGATTTCTCTTCTCTCTGAGTCTTTGTCCTTCTCTTACCAGCTATTAATCTTCTAAACTCTCTCCTTCTGAAGCTGAGTTTTCATCCCATTGTGTATCACAAACTATTAGGAATCGAAACTGAATGCAAGTTTTTAGCCTGTCCTTATGCAATCATTTGTCCTGTAAGACTCCATTTACTGTTGGTGAGTTAGCTCACTACTGTCAAGCTTTCTGTCCTTGCAGGGCATGTTTAGGCCACAGATATTTTTTGGCCTTCTCAAATGTTGGATAATCTATCTGGCTATCATCCTTAGGTCTTCAGTGTGGTCTAAAGCTCCTAATGTGCTGGTCATCCATGGATGATACCCATAACTCCTAACTTTTTAAAATAACTTTTTTCAACACTCGTAACACTTTTACAGGTCATGGTAAGACCTCTAAATCAACACAGATTGAACTTTTGGGCTTGGGAAACATTAGCTAAACATTTAACCAGATTCTACTGATTGAAAATTACTATTGATGATTGCAGATATCCCATTATTAGCCTGTGAACTGCTGATGCTAATTGCTGAATGTTGCTCATAATTACCTGTACCATCTCATTATCTTTGCACATTCTAATATCCACCCCAAAATGCATTTCGCTGCATCTATTAAACTCTTGACATTTACAGTTTATTGTGTCTTTTTCTGCTGCACAGCAGCAGTGTTGATCCGCATTATTCAGGCCCACACTGTCACCAATTCTGGATAAAATTGAGCATATAGCATTGCAGCTAACAAGGTTAAACTCTGTTAATGCGATCTGAGAAGACAAATCAGATGTTATCAACCCTAACTGCGCTGGCATCCTGCTGTGCCTCTTCTCACACAAGTCTCTTCCCTTTTTGCACGTTGGTGAGCAGACTGAGGCTCCGCCGTTAAATGCCAGTCAAAATAAGGAAAATAAATCCCCTGATGCTGACAGCCAACACAAACTCTTTCTGTTTTCAATGCTGCGCTTTGACAATGAGAGATTTCTTTTATGAAAATATCACAAAAGATATGGGAGATATGGAAAATGAAATGTTAATGTGAAACAGACTGAAGCAGGCAGTGGCTTCGCCTGCGGGTCTGTTAAAGGCCAGTTAGCCTCAACAAAGCTTAATCTAAACTACAACAAAACAAATATACTGCTGTGCTTCTGCTCACTGCTTTGGGGGCTTTTAATAGCATCTTTCAGTACTCATGGGCTTTCAGGATAATACATTTAAACCCACAACTTCGACTTTATGGAAACTGCCTCAGGAAGCAATTGTCAAAGCCTGACAACACAAGGAAGCATCTGAAATATAAAACAGGAAGACATACAGTTTATCAATCTTCAATTCAAAGCACACATGGATCCCGTGCTCTTTCTGCAGTCGATTGAAACAACCGTGCTGTCATACAATAAAAATAATTGATTACATGTCAGTATTTGTTGAGGAAGCAGAGCCATGCAATGCACATTGTAATGTGGCAGTGAAGTAAAAAGACTTGCATTGATCTGTCAGTGACTTAAACAGTGAGAAGAAAGACAACGCATGATGAAGCCACAATGAAACAGACAACTTTAATAGAAAGGAAAGGTGTGTGGGTGAAAATGACTCAAATTAAATATGTCCCTTGTTGAATTAGTGGAACTGAGTTTACATACTAAAATGTATTCAGATCTATTACTTAAGTTAAAATATTAAAACCAGACTTTAAAAAAAAATCAGTATTTAAAACTAGCAAATAAAAGTAAAAAAGTATGTAAGTAAGTACTCATAATATAAAGAATGAGAATGAATTATTCTGATTCATGTGATGAGCCAGTACTTTGTTTCTAACATGATGTATTTTTAAATGTATTTGTGCTTGTATTGAAGGACTAATATTCTGTCCCACTCATGTGCTGATTTAAGTGGTGTTGGACTAAAAAAGAACATTATAAACCTTTCAAAGCTGGACTTTGCAGCACTGTTGTATAATGTATGTTGTATAATGCATATGATTTGCATACGATTGACAATGTGTATCTAACAACCTAGTAATTCAGTTCATCTCAGAATTGGCCCAGAAAATACACCCAGTGTGGTGTGGGAGGATTTTAATCAACCGTCTGTAAAAGCTGTGATACCTCACCTCGCCTTAAGGAGCGGTCCACCTACTTTAATTAATTCATCAGCGTGACTATCAAAGGGGATTTTAAACCTCCCGTTGGGAGCCGTGTCTGCTGTTTCAGAGGCTTTTCCACTTCACATCAACAACACTCCAACAGTGAAAAGATAAAAACTTTAATAAAACGGCTATTCACTGTTTCCCTCCAAAACTGTGGAAGCCCATTTCTGCCAGAAGTAGAAAAAGCAAATGGAAAGTCAGATGAAAAACAAAAATGCATACACGAAATCCAAGATAAAGACAGCATTCTGAGACATAAAGTGACATGCAAAGTCTTTAAAGTCATAGTGAAATGAACTTACTGAATTAAAATTATGAAATATTATGAGTAAGTAAGCAAAAATCTTCACTCATTCATCATCTTTAACCACTTTTCGAACCCAGGTCAGGGGGGCTGAAGCATATCCCAGCTAACAATTATAAGACCATTACTTCTTTTATTTTGACTAGTTTTATTACATTTGTTTTTAAAATACTCCCTTTCTTCAGTGTTGTTTTCATCTAGTGTTAACCATCACCCTCATGTAGCAGGTGTCTCTATAACATATGCCAGTGCATCTCAGAAGTCAGATCCTCCTTCAGGATGGAGTGAAGCTTGACATCCATCAAACTGTTCAGCTGGATAACAAGCCATCCACAGGTGCAGCGTGTCCAGGAGCGGTGGATAGGTCAAGCAAAGGCCTGGCACCACCCTGTTTATGTCTGAGGAATCATTCATGTCACCATGCTCAAGTGGAGAAAATGTAACCAGCTGTGGAGATGTTTATTCATGAGCACGGAGAAGGTCACATGTTTATTAGCACAACATGTTCCACAACATGTCTCCTGTCAGGGTGCTGGCCTCACACCCGCATCCCCATGATCACATTTACCATAACACATGTTAATGACGCTGCAGTTAAAGCAGGCCAATGCTGCAGCCTTTTCTGGAAAACTATTTATTATGGATGATACTGAACATGCATGTTACATGTTATTCAGAACAATAACAGGAAGAACAATAAAGGCTAACATGAAAATCATGTTTGATGTGTTCTTAGAGAAATAATTGTGATGCAGGATCACAAGCAGGATCTGGTGTCTGTAAGGTCAGAGACTTAGCTCCCTCTTAAATTATTCTACACTCAAAATGACCAATAGAATAATTGCTCAGCCTCTGTCACCTTGAATAGGAGAAGATAACAATATTATGTTGTTTTTTGCCTATTGTAAAGCTTAAAAATTAGCATTTTGTATTTTTTCTAGCCAGAGCATGTGCAGAAAGTATCAGAAGCCTGGAAGGATGCTGTGTTATAAGCTAACGTGTTAGCACGTTAGCAAGTTTCCATTAACAGCAGAATTTTGATGACTAAGGTGTAAACTATCTGAATTATTTTCATAACTGTGTATGCACTGCCTCAGCTTATAAACCCCACCAGTCATGGTTTATGATATACACTGTGTGATTAAAACACACAAAGACCTGTTCCAGCCTCTGGAGAACGACCGCCCCTTGGGAGTGTATCATCCACAAGAGCTTGCATAATTAAGACGGATTCCTGGCCATCTAAACCTTGACACAATCATTCCTCAGCCTTTTTTCATCATGCAGCAGCGAGCCTCACGCTGCCTCCGCTCAGAAACAAAAAGCAAATATCATGTAATTAATGCACACGGGCTGCCAGAGGCCATCATGGTACTGCAAATCATGATGAGAGCCATTTCTGATTTTACCTCCTGCGCTTTGTGTAAGGAAAGCATCATTTGTCTTCAGGGAAACTACTGTACACAGACTGTTCTCCATAATGCACCAGTTCATTTCAGGTTGTCTTGATTGGCCCTTACTGCTGCCCAACTACATTAGAATTATCTTCCACTGATGGATTTTAGTGTTGGCCTCAGAGGTCATAAGCATTGCTAACGGAAGTAATTGGATTAAAGGGATCCTTGATGGATCCACTCCAGAAGCATCAGAGGAGAGGATGTTGTAGGGAATGAGGAGTCATGGGGAAAAAACATGAGAGCACAGGAGTAAATAAGAGCTAACGGTGGAAAAAGCAGCAGGGGAGATGACTAACTGCCGTGCCACAAATCCATGAAAGACTGATAGAAAAAAGACGGACTGACATAAAAAAAAAAGGAATGAGTGGTCGGAATGGCAATTATAGGAATGAAGGCAGCCATATTGCAGGGAGAGAAATGAGAGACAGAGTACAGACAAACTGTGGGAGGACGAGGAGAAGCAGCTCTCCTCTCGACTGCTGTGCATCATTCAAAGTGATCTCTAAGAAATGCAAAGAGGCACGAGCACAAAGACGAGTACAGGCTAGTGCAGAAAGTCCACCATCCCTTATAAACTTGTGAAATTGTGCAGTTTATAGCGTTTACTTGCAGGGTCTTAAGAGTTAAAGTGTCAGTGACTGATTGGAGAACTACTTGGAGTGGAAGCAAATTGAACCGCATTGACATCAATCAGTTGATTAATTGTTCCAGAAAAATCTAAGCTTGTTTAAACTTGGAGTGCAGGACTTATGTATATAAATGAAGCTCCATGAGATTCATGCCCTATCCTAACAGTTCACACAATGCTGATTATTGGCACCATGCAGGGAGAGCTCTCTGTATTTTGCAGTAGTCAAATTCTAGAGCAGTGCGTCATCAGGTCGATATGTAAAGGCCAGGTTGGGTTGGGTTGGGTCTTGCCCTGACCTCGCCATTTCCCGGGGCCATGGACTCAGTGCTCCCTGCTGTCAACCAGGGCAGAAGGTCCTTAGTGTGTCAGGGGTCTGCAGAAATGTCTTCAAACACAATGTCTCATTGCCATGTTTCATAAATGTAACTTCTTTTTCTCTGGAACACCGAGAGAAAATCACTGTAAAAACAATGACATTATATGTGCCAGACTAATAAAGGACTTCTTTTTATTATATTTGTATTATATAACGACATGAAAAGTGGCCTTCTTTTTAATGCAAAATGTTAATGTGCACTCACTGGCCACAGTATTGGGAGATGAACCTTATAAAGTGGCTTCTGCTGCTGTAGCCCAGAAGGAAGTGTTGTGCTCAGAGATGGTCTTTAGCAGACCTTGTTGTAACCAGTTATTTGAGTTCCTGTCGAACCGGACTCCTTTCTCCTCTGATCTCTGGCATCAACACATGAAATCAGTTTAAATCATCTATTACTATTACTATACTATTTCTCCATTATTCCCCAACATTACATTACACAACAGTAGCAAATAACATTTATTTACTTATTTATTTGCATTCAGATGAAATTCAATGGGATTTTGGCTGAAGATGCTCATTTATAACAGCGTAGCTTCCAGCAGTCACATCTGAGCCCTGTTTTCCTATTATAAAAGAGCTGGATCAGCTGTTTTCAGCGAACATATATACATTGAAATGCTCAGCTGACTCTTTTGTTCCCGTTCATCATCTTCCAATTGGGAATTCCATTTACTTCACACTAACGTTGGCATCCAGATACATTATCCCACTTAGTCAGAACAAGAATGCATGAAATCATATTATATTGTCCAGAAGCAGCTATAGCGTATGAATAAAACGTCCTTACCATGAAATAATGCTGCATATATTTTCCCTTTATACCACCGATGATTGTTGTGTTCTTTTTTTTTTTTTAATGCATATTAAAATATAATCTTATTCCTTTATAGAATAGAAACTGATGACATCGGCAGTTTGTATACAATCCCTTATTGTTGGGGATGAGTGCACACAATGTCAACCCAGAGAAGCCACCTGCATGTGCTCAAATGTAATAAAAAACAGCTTGGTGTTGTATATATCACACCACCATCCAGGAGCTTCCCAAAGTCTATCAGCTACAAATATGATGCCGACACGAACATTAATCTGTGTGTTTGCATGATATTCATACTGCATGTATTCAAACATGTAATATGAGATGTTTATATTTGTGGGAACAGGAAACTGTCAGTCCTTGTTCTCCATCCCATCTCTCCAGCTACAGTTATTCTCTATTGACTCAGGATGTCAATGGCTTCCTCTGCTCCTGGATTTGAGTGATGACACCCATTTCCCTGCTGTCTGGACTGCAGCCACACAAGAGTGCTCCCTTGTCATTTCCAATTTTCCATGATTGAGATTTCAGATAAACCAAATAAACCCTGCTGGATAGTGTCACACCATTCCACGTCCAGTGAGTTCCCTCAAAACAAGATGTCAAAAGGAAGCAGGTAATATACAACACCAGTACAGCTGAGGGGCTTCAACCTAAAGTCAACTCACAAAGTGTCAAACAAAATGCTTGGATATTGTTCCCTCAGGAAGGTGTCAACTCAAATGGCTTTGGATTTAATTGCAGCTGTGATTATCGATCAGTTCTCAGGATTTGTCGATCCCTTCATCCTCTGTGACAAATAGTCAGTAATGATGTTTACTGAGCCGACACGCTGCAGAGAGTGTAAATAGTTTGCCAAATGAGTTTTGGCCAACGACAGCCAATTTATAGCCATCTAGTATACACACACACAAACACACACACTCCTTCCTTATCGGAAAAGCAGACAGGTATTGACAAGATTTTGGGTGGGCCAACCAGATCAGCCTCATGTCCCCTAAAATAGTTCTCATGAATAGTTTATGAGGGTAATGTCTTCAGTTCATAGATGACATCCTTCTCTTTTACTGAACTTTCTGAAACAGCTGTATGATCACTGCCATAAACACATTGTTAACGCTGTGAATTACAACAAATAACTTGGTGAGGATTAAACACAACCACTTGGTGATATATCGGAAAGATAAGGGTTTTGGTAAAACTACTTCTGTATGAAACTGCTGGATGTGGACATAGAAGCTCATGTAGTTACTGAAGACAATGTAAGGAAGCTTTCTTACAACATTACCAAAAGTCCCTGGCTCAAAGTGTGCTTGTTTGATCCATTAACCCACACTTAAAATTATTTTATTGGTCTTCTACGAACCCAACATACATTTTTGAAGGTATGCCAATTGAGACTGAACGAGAACAGCCTGAACATTTAAAGTAATTTGATTTCAAGCTAAACATGATGAATATTCATGTGATTATGTTATGCTAAGTTATTCTGATGGCATCCATTTATATCCTGGTGGAAACAAATGCAGTCTGCATATTTCCAGCCTATCCATCTCAGTGTCCCTGTGCTGGATACATTTGCTGTTATTGTCTTGGTTTTTTATGCACCTCACACACACATATACTGATAATAAATAAAATGATAAGAACAACATAACTTCAAAGGACACTGGTGTTTACTTCACAATCTTGCTTATTCTAATTATCTTGCAAAATAATTCTCAACTAGCAAATGCACACACAGAACCCCCGGGATAAATAAAGTAAGCATGCATTGGCTTTATATACTATATATTGGCTTGGCTGCTTTCCAGTGCTTACCATGCAGAAAATGGTGTAGAGAAGGGAGATCATCTATCTGTGAGATAATTTGCAAGTTATATAATTTGTGTGACAAACTTAAACTCTGTTTATTTCTGCTGTAAAGTGTGGCATTTTTAACATGATAGACTATAAGGAATGACGTTTTTTTTTTTTTTTTTTTTTTTTTTTTTTTTTTTCATTTTTGGAGCCAGCCTCAAGTGGCCAGTTAAAGAACTGCAGTTTTTCAATGTTGGCTTAGATTGGTAAGAGTAAGAACATTTGGGTTAAAAATATTATGTTTGTTTTTAATCAATCATTTGAGGGTTTAGAAAGCCTAAATATGAAGGTGAAGCTAGTGAGATTCAGTCATTTCCCCTGTTTGGGATTCTCTCCTTCAAAGGTCAGCAGTGGTAAGAAAGCTAGCTGTTTGCGTGTCAATGCATTCTGATGGTGTGACTTAACCTTTACACAACTACATTTGTTCTGCTTCACAGTGCCATATTTCTCGCTCAGTGATATCTCTATTTGCAGTGGCTGTTTATGGCTGAGCCTTTAACCAGTGGGTTTTAGGAATTTATGTCCTCCACTGGTCATGTCAGGGAATCACTGAACAAAACGATGAGGCAAAGGTGGATGCACAAGTCACAAGAAATCATCTCATTATTTGACAGATTGTCCATTTGCCCTTTAATGGTTCACATCCTGTCTTACTCAGAAACATTTTATCTGTTACTACTCTTTAGGAATATCTCTTGAAACACTCTATAAATGCTCGACTGTGCTGTGATTCTGCCAGACAGGTTAATGGCCTGAACCAACAGAGTGCTTGGACTTGTTGTGATTGTGTAATCCTTTATAATTTAAAGTTTGCTCTGGTCAGTTATGCCAGGACATCGGTTATTCTCCCTCCTGTGCCTCAGTAACAAAAACCATTGGTGGATTTTAATTGCACACCTGGTGTTGTGGAGTTTCCTTTTTCTTTTCTGCAGTGATGAAAGAATAAAGGTTTGAGAAAGCAGCTGGTGAAGAAGCTGGAGGGTACCTGAGCAGCTGTATGCCGCTCTGTTCATCAGTGAAAGCTAACAGCTACCATCAGAGCAGCAGACAATGTAGCTTTGAAGTCAACAAAGGGGACAAAAACAGGCAAGTTGTGTTTGATTTCTACAAAGTTGTAAGAGCTGCTCGAGATGTTCTGCATCGATCCTCTTACCTGCCACCGCCAAGAAGAAAACAAATTAATTTACTCAAATGCTCAAAAATAGATCGACTCGAGGGCAGCAATAAATTGGAGGGACTTAGATTGATTATATGATATCTGTTCACTTAATCTATGTGAAACAACATCCTTTAACATCCACATTAGCCTGTATTGACCTGAAAGCTCTGTAATTAGATTTGTGATTGTAGGGTTACATGACTACATGACATAATTACGTGAAAAAAGTGATGCACAAAACATGAGACAGGGGAGTTCCACGATGTTTAAATCACTTTGGTTACTTTTATTTTCACATGGGACATTCTCCTGAGTAACGTTCAGTCTTAAACATAATTTGCTGATTGCACAAATGACCTACGGTGCCTATGGTGGCCGACGAGGGCAAATGCGCTGCAAACACGAAGCAAATGGTAAAATGCTGCAAACAGAGGAATGATGCAAAAACACAGAAACACATTAAACAAATGCAAAATAAATGCAGCAACAGAAAAATGCTTCAAAAAACTACTGCAATTAGCAAGAACACAAAAAAATCAACTGCAAGAGAAAAAAGCTGTAAAGTAACTCCTCAGTCTGTTACAAATTTAATGTTTCTGCCAAACAGAAATCCTTTACAGCAGTTCCACAGAATGGAGACGAGTCTTTCATATACACAACCTCAAGAAGATTAAGTTAGTTTTATTATGAAAGATCAAGATTTGGAGCTCCAGCTAAACATAAACTACTCTGGGTCAAATCAAATTGTTTGTTCGGCTCCACAGCAAATAGCAGGTGTCAGGCTGCTTCACCTTGTCCTTTCAAACTGAAATCTGCAGGAGCCTTTTTAAAAAGGACCACAGCAAACTGCTCTCTCCAAAACCTTTTCCAAGGGGAGCAGAAAAGATGAATTAGCCTAAGCTGCATGTTCTCTATCTTTTTATTTTCTTCCTTTGCACGATGCAGGGAACGGGTTTGCTGAAAGGTCAGGAGGACAGATGGTTGGCTGATTTTAAGCACTGCTCCAGAGTTATAAAGCCAACTTTGAAGGAAACAGACTTTATTTCCTTGACGTCTGATACAGAGTTTTAGATTAGAAGTCACATAGACTGAAGGTGCACCGGTTATTAAATTTATTGGTACTTTTACTTCTTGCACAGAAGGCAAGTATTAATCCAATCCAAGTTTTTAATGTTATCTTAAAAGAAAGGCACAGAAGTTTGTCAGAAAATTACCAAAATGTCCCCAACAGAGAATCATGACTTAAGCACAATGCAATGAGAGGTTATCTACTGTACTAATTACTCCTAAGTCTGATTATTTCTGAAAAATTGAGAGAAAGTAATTATTCCAACAGCTTATTTTTCTATTACATCTATGTTTTACCTCTGCAGCCCCTCTGCCTCCACACTGCAATGAAAGGTTGACATTATATACAGCTTGAATGCTTTAGTAGCTCTGAGTTTCCATAAGTATGGAGGAGAGTTGAGGGAACAGAAGTGCTGCTCGTTGAGTCTCGATTTCATCTCCACCTACTTACAAAATGTTGGCTGATAAAAAGAAGAGCAGTTAGATTTTCTATCAAGGAGCAAACAGATGGAGACACACAGATATATCAGGAACTAATTAGCAGCTAAAGCCTGGTTTCACTGTCCTTCTTATATTCCCAGCAGGATTCAGGACCGGGTGATTCAGAGCAGTGCACCACTTTGAACTGAAGTGGTGATTTTTCTTAATGGCAACCTTGGAGTTGACCTTTTGTGATTTTAGGTGAAATGTCTGTCAGATTTTTTGGGTTTGCCATAAAAAGTTGGCACATCTATGCTAATGGCATAAATTAAAACTTACGTCTAGAATGTTTTGTTTTGTTTTTCTCCCAAATCTCTACTGACTAACTTTTTAAAACTTAAATGTGATGCATTGACTTTAATGAGGTGTTACTCTACAATGACCATATAATTTTCAAATAAACAAAAAGAAAAAACTGGATAAAAACACTTATAACTACAATGCATGCATAGTTATAAAAATGTTAAAAGTGCAGAAAGAAGGTAATGCTAATGGATTCTCTCTGTTAAAACAAAATGACCTTTTCTTCCCTTAATATCAATGCATTAAGCACCGTCCCAGT
>JAOWBC010000812.1:13617370-13627455 GCA_028566105.1 Hypoplectrus providencianus | reverse complement strand
ATGCTAATGGATTCTCTCTGTTAAAACAAAATGACCTTTTCTTCCCTTAATATCAATGCATTAAGCACCGTCCCAGTCTGATTGTACATCATGCACCTTTCTGAAATTTAATCCAAACCTCAAGCACTTGATTCATCAAACATTTACATCTATGGATCTACAAAGACTGAATCTTTTTACTGTATGTTGATAAAAATGTATTTGTGTATTCTGCGATCTCTGAGTATGAAAAGGGAATTGTACATTGCAGGTAGCTTTGGGCTCTTTGAAGTTCTGAGAGAGTTAATTTAATTTAGCCCGTTGTGAGTTTCCTATTAGTCCTGCCCCACTTTAACAAGGCTGCACAGTCATTAGAAGTGGACTGAATAGCAATTGCACAGCAGTGTGCTGCAGTAAAAAGGGCTTTGTCATCTCGAGTATCTACATAAGAGGGATTTAGTGGAAAGTCGAGCTAAAAGGAGAATGAAAAGACAATGTCTCCAAATCAGTGCAAATATTAAAGTGTACCTGGATGTATAATATGTGTAATATGGCAGTTAACGCTCATCATCATATCACATTTATATTGTAAAACTTAAATATTTGTCTGTAAATACCCCTAAAACATGATAACACATCTTCACTTTTAAATATTTAAAGCACCTTTTCTATGACATTTATTTGCATCCATTACCATGCAATTAAAGTTATTTATAATCCCTACTGGTCCTATAGAGGTGATTAATTATGTACAAGCACTTAAAACGTTTCCTCTTCCTTCATATAGAGGATATGGCTCAGTCTGGGAACTTTGTAAAGAATAAAGTTGGACTGTATAACCATTATCATGCCAGCAGCACCTGGAGCTGTACACAGATGTGTTCCTGTTTCCTTTAATATTAGCCTCCTGCAGCTCGGACCTGTCTTCCTGTCTTCATCTTCAGTCGAGCAGGCCTGTGTGTGCGTGCTGCAGGAGCTCTTTGGGAAGTTCTGCACAGATTGGAAAGCCATTAGCAGGGCTGTCCTGCACGTGCCTGTACTGAGTAGCCCATCCTGTGGAAACTCCTTGTGTATCTGGGCCAAGAGTGATGGCTGAGAGACAGGAGCCTAAAGGAGCCATTTGTGTGATTCAAACACATTAAAATAAATCTTTGCTATGTAAAGATATAGTGCTTTATTAGAGAATAAAGTCACATTCCCTCAGTGTGTGCTATAATCCAATTATCTCTGTGCTTTGTTTTGGTAGCTGTGAGCATGTGAATGCATGTGAGTCCCTCCCTTTGAAACTGTTGGCCCTCTGTCCTGGGCCTGGCATGCATGTGAGAGTGGAGCCATTTACCACCACGATAATGTATCCTCATGAACAATTCATATCATGTCTAATTAAAGACAAACCCACAGCAGTTTGGATGTTATTCTGCCTTATGTTGTGAAACATTAGCACGATACAGAAATACTTGATTATGGCTTGGAAAAAAAATGTGGAAGGTTTGGGTTACGATACCTCTGCTCTGTCAGCTCTGCTAGCACTGTTAGCATTGTTAGCATTGTTAGCGCTGCTAGTCCCATTTTGGCTCCTCCAAGTTTGCATCATAAATGAGACAGTGCAGGCAATCCCAAACCAGACTTTGAATATTGATATTTCCTCTCCAGTCCAGCTTCAAATTCTTCACATTGCTTTTTTTTGGTTCTCTGCATTATAACTATACTCATGTTATTGATCCAAAACCAAAGCAGAAGACATTGCCAAAGTGTTAGACAAGAAGATAAGATCCAATTCGTCTCTGTGAAATGATTCAAATGGAATTAAGAGTAACCAAGTGCACTTAGCTTTACTGATTGCATTTGATGATAAAAAGCGATTTCTGTTTGCCCTGAACACCCTGTGACGCCTGTTTATGTCGCTGTTTGCAGTGATTCGACAATTACCACAGTGGGAAAATGCCACACAATCAGCGACTCGATTCAAATCTTTATAATGGTCACAGAGGGGAAGAACTCATTGTCTTTTGTCTCAGTTAAGGCCGCGTTAAAATAGCAAAAGATATGCGACCCAGGAATAACAACACCAACCGACCGACCGAGGCTATTTCTGCTTTTTCAGGCTTTAATAAACCTCTCATAAACAGTGTTAATCATGAACAATGGGGGAAGCCGTGAGTCAAGCAGCTAAAAATAATAATAATAAAAAAAATGTCTGTGTGTGTGTGTTTGTGAGTGTGTGCGTGTGTGTGTGTGTGTGTGTGTGTGTGTGTGTGTGTGTGTGCTATTGATATCAGCACATGTGAAGCCATTTTCTTAAGGGGAAAGGTCAGTGGAGAAAAACTGCAAAAGGAGGAAGCACCTGTCCTCTTTTCAACACACACACACACACACACACACACACACACACACACACACACACACACACACACTAGTTTACAAGATTTGAGAGTCTACAGTCAGGCTGGCACATCTGTGAGGCTGTGCAGTGGCAGAGCTGTGCTTTGAGTTCAATGGTGAACTCAGCTGTAGTTACTTTCTGGCCTGTTGGGAGTTTCCTGATATTGTGCTCGTATCTGTTTTATGTAAAAGTTCCAAGGCTTTGTACGACATCTGAACATGTTGGAACGTACTCAACACAGCATGGTGTCAGAGATTAAAAGCAAACACTCACTCAGAGAGGGCCACAAACATGAAATATTCAAAATTGAATATGGAAACTTTTTCAGTAGCTTGAAATGTACATTAATTATATTTTTTGGGCCACAACTGAACATATTTCACTTTTTTTTACAGAGCCACACAATCACAAATGCAGCTTCATTTATTTTCTTAAGGTTTGCATAGAGGCAGAACTGCTGGGCTATGCTGTATAAAAACTACTGGGCTGGATCACTGCATAGAGACAAAGTTCATCAGAAATTTATCAGAAACATGAAATGTGTTGCCTTAATGCAGTAGAAAATACAGGTTTCAAACCCAGGTCTCCTCCCCACTGGTCAGGTCACCAACGTGTCATGGCAAATCAAACCTTCACTCTCAAATCAAGTGATGGCCAAATGGAGCTTCATCAACTATCGTCTTTATTTTCTAAGCCCACTAGATGGCGCTCTCTTTTCTAGAAAGGGTTGAAGACACACTAAATTACCATCCACTTTTTAAGAGCACAACCAAATGGTTCAACAGGTACAATTAAGGGTCCCTTCATTTGAACACCACGAAGCAAACCACAAATTAACCAAAACATTTTTTTTTAACCAATCACACACTTTTGACAAAGGATTCAAGCTTTTCTCTTCCATTTTTTTTGCTACAAACACAGTTCTGTTTAGGGGGTGTTCCCTTTTGTCAGAAAAGATGTGTGATATGTGTTAGTTTGTTACACATTACTGCTGTTTCACACTGAGGAAGTAAAGAGGCTGTTTTGACAGAAGCGTTTCAGTGGCAAAGCACTGTCTTTCCCCCAATCATCCACTTCAGTGCTCTAATGAAGGAAAGTGTATCCCTCCAAGGCGGGGAAGTGTTGCTTTACATTCACATTAAGAGAGGCAAAAGAAAGGGGAATTTCCTTTAAGGGAGCATCACAGAAGCCCACTGGTTTTATTCATCATCACACTCTGGCTTGGCGTCTGCTGTGCTGGCCCGGAAGAAAACAGCTGGGCTGAACTTTTCTTTACAATAAATGAGACACACAGACTCGGTACACAAGTTATCAGCCTGCCACTTCTATTGAAAGTGTTTTCTTTCAGCCTCTGCCTGCTATTCTCAGCCAATTTGGGTTTGTTTCTTGCTTGTTTGCTGGGAGACAGAGGGGTGGGGAGCCTGGAGACCGCCTGGATTTGGTGCAAACCATACTAGACACACTAATAATGATAATGTTCATACTAGATATTGTTAGGAAAGAGAAACAGCCAAGTTCGCTGATCAGTGTTGAAACCAACATCCACAGTGAATGTATTCACATCAACATATAGATGTAAGGACGTGTAATGAAGACCCTTGGAGGCCACTTTGTTGACTGCCGGATATTTGCTTATATTCAATTACATTCTTGTGGAAAACAGGAAGGCTTTGCGTAATGAAGCCTCCATTCCTGTTTGCCTTCTGCTTAAATAAATTATAACAACCAGGCAGCCTCAGACTGGTTTCTTGTGGTTTGTGATGATGATGTGTGTTTAAGTGTGACTGTGAAGTTGCACAATCAACCTCTTGTCAATGTTCATGTGGGCAACAATAACTCTTGTCCTGGACTGCACACACCTCCACCTGGGCACATGCACAGACACACATGCACACACAACATGTAATTTCTCTTTCCAGCACAATAACAAGCTCCTTGAAATTGTTTTACAATAGCTCCGTAGCTCCTGGCATTCTGGGGACGCTGTTATGCAGCAGATGCATC
Organism: Hypoplectrus providencianus; assembly: GCA_028566105.1. Classification (NCBI taxonomy): domain Eukaryota; kingdom Metazoa; phylum Chordata; class Actinopteri; order Perciformes; family Serranidae; genus Hypoplectrus; species Hypoplectrus providencianus. The sequence goes on along the minus strand of JAOWBC010000812.1, from coordinate 13,623,089 downwards.
AGTCATCAGTCAAAATCTGACACATTTATGTTTCTCATCTGTTTTTAATTGCGTAAGGCGGTGTTGTTTAAGTTCTAAACACTGTAGGCTAAATAAAGCAATTATTTCTTTGTGCATTTAACAACTACAACTCCCCTGAATATTACTTTAGAGGATAGCTAATATGAGCTATACTCCCGCCAGCCACCAGGGGGCTTAAATAATGGGGAATTCTGAGGCCTCAGGTACACAGCTATACTGTGTTGCAATATATTTACCATTTACAGAACTGTTTCAGTCACGTTTAGCTGGAGCCATTAATAATGACTTATTCTCACAAAAGCAACTCTTGTTGAGCACAAAATCTTGGGTCTTTTTTGGATACATTTTAGATGGTTTACCTACCTTACCGAGCATTTTTACGACCTACAAGTGGGGTGATAAGCACCAGGTTATCTCTTTGTGGAGCTGCACATTCTCCCTATCAGCACATGGTCAGCTGAGATGAAAAGCAGAAGAGGTCACCAGTTGGTTCAGAGACAGACAGATGCAGGAGTGCAAATGCTCTCTCATCTTTTTTTTTAAAGCAAAGGTAAATAAAAAAGAAAAATTGGTGTTCAATCGGTTTTCAATCTGAGATGAAGTGAGGTGGTAAAATAGCCACATTTAACTGGTGCTTTAAGAAATGACTTATGCCAATATAAGCAATTTATGTTGAGCACTGAATCCAAAGAGCATTAGATCTTTTGTGGATACATATTAGATGGTATAACTACCTTACCTGGCATGTGAGATGGTACGAGTATGAGAAATGCGATGAATAGAAGCTGCATGTTGCCTCGTACAACAGACACACACAGTGAGGAAGTTAGGAGGATGAAGACTTGCAAGGAGAAAGAGAAAGTGAGCCAGAGTGAAAGATAGATTGCTGCAGAGGAGACAAAGATGAAAAGAAAACACAAGATAAAAGGAGCAAACAATAGAGGAATGGGGAAGAAAGAGGATGAAAGGACAAACTATGAGCTCACTGATCTTACTGTATGTCCCCCACCCCGCCCTCCTCCGTCTATTATTAGTTTTATTGTAAAAAGCTCAGCCTATTGTCCCACATATTGATTGAAGAGTGTAAGCACTGAAGTGAGTGATAAGGTACATGGCGTGTTCTTTGTATCTGTGCTCTCTTAAAGGTCAGTGCGACATCTCGTCTGTTTCTTGTCACTTTGATGTACTGTCGTCCACTGAAGGACTTTAAGTAAACTCCACCCATTCAATTCTGTTAATATAATAAAAAGATTACACCGTTTTGGAATATAAAATACAAGATCAAGACAAATGTCTGTTGGAAATGATGAAGTGTGTTCAACACACAGTACGAAAGCTATTTTTCTCCCATCCATGAATTTAAAAATCTAAAAATGTCTCAAGGATTTTGATGTTTAATGTTATCTTGTGTTTGTAGACTTCTTGGTATTTAAACACAATATTGAAACTTGAGCCTCTCCTCTCCCAGAGTCACTCCCAGAGATGGATGGATGGATGGATGGATGGATGGATGGATGATTATTGTGTTTATCACCGCACTGTAAGAACAGGAACCAATATTTTATCATCTAAATGAACCAAATCCTTCTTATAATATTGTAATTTACCCAATCGCATGTGTATTAGTCTCATACTGCCCCCTAGTGTTTAAGACATGAACAGTTTTCCCACCCTTAATTATGAATGGAAAAAGTTGCCCTGCAGTCCTAACAAACTGCCCAGAGGAGCACAGAGGGCTGCTGAAGCCAAGGTTTTGACGTAAACTCTGGAATATCTCTGAAATCATTGAATTCCCTGTCGAACTCCAAAAAACAACAGATGGTGAGCTTGTGTCGGTCTGAAAGATGTCTCCATTTTAGAGACACCATCAACATGACCATCACGTCTCCTGGGTGCTGAGGTAAAAGCCATTCACACTGGAACAGAATTATTAATGCTCAGAAATTATATGCTGGAAATACACATCTGCAGTGTGTGTCTGATGAAGACTGAGGAGGAGAGGAATCATTCAGTGACATGCAAGTTGTCTAAATTTGGCGGGCCTACTTAACATGCAGAATTGATATGGAAATGGGGAGATACATGGTAATGGTGTGAATATGAATTTTGTCCTTGTGGCTTCTATACAAGGACACGGCACATATGTATTTCTGTTCTCATGAGTGGGTGTGTCAGCAGCAGCACAGGGGCATCATGGTACAAGATTTATTTCTATTCTGCAAATAGAATGATTTTTCATTCTGATAGGAATGAATGAATGAATGAATGAACGACCCCTGTCCTGTCATTGGCACCCTTGCATTCATTCAGTTATTCTGGCTTTCTGTTGTCCTTGGCTACAAAACTACAATCTCATTAAAAATGAAGCCATCAACAGATTACTGGAGCAGTGCTGTTTTACAGGACACAAATGTCAGCTGTATCATCAGCAAGCCCACTCTGCAAAGCCAATTTAATTTCACACTCATTTCACTTTAATAAAGCTGGTTCCTATCATACACTCAGAATGCATTGTTATGTGGATAAAAGCTCTCGACTGTTTTCATAAAACTTGTGTTCAAAAGTCATAGTTCAGGAGAATAAACAAAAATATTGAGCTGGACGCTGGAAACTGGGCTGATAAACAAAGGTTTGAAAGGTTCCTTGTTAGAAGTCACGATGACAGAGTATTTGGCTTGGAAGAGATGAACAGGCTGAAAGATTTGGAAAAGATTGAGATTTGATTTCAATTGAAAGGATTGAGATTTGTTTTATGCCTGCAGGCTTTTGGGAGAATATTGATTCTGTGGATATTTGTATTTTGGATATTTATCTAGTTGGCAATTCATACCAGAAACTGTTTTTGTTTAGTTTGTTTGGGAAGCAAACAGGGCTATCGGCAGAATTATTTGTGAGCCGAAAAATGTAAATTTGAATATCAATCAGCTCATAAATACAAAGAGTTTCTGGATTCACCATCCTTTCAATTTAAATGTTTAGCTTGAAACTGTCACAGATGAGGAGGCAGAAATTGAGACTGAATGCTTCATTTTGTATTTGACTGCTGCAACTGGGTTGATTCAGTTGGGTTGGCTCACATGCCTGGTTGGTGATAACTTAGTGAATGGCCTTAATAACATTTAATCCACTGAATACATGAGGCACCAGACTTTTTTACTGCCAGGAAACACTGCAAATCTGGCACAGGCTGGCCTCTGAGGGGCTGGTGTCATGAGAAATAACGTCCCTCCCTCTTTAACTTCAATGTCATTGTCATGAGAAACATATTGGGGAAATTAATTTAGAGAATGAGAACCTGTGATCGTGGTTTGTGTGTGATTTGTTCTTTTATTATATGTGATCTGCTGCACTTTTTAACCCAAGTGAGATCACACAGAGCCAGGGTATGACACTGCATAACAGTGTGTGACAGACTAAGTGAGAGAGTGGATTGAGGGCAGATGGCCTGGCATTACAGATTTTCAAAGATCCCTACTGATTTGGCGTGTGCTGCACGCATCCATAAGCTGAACAATAAAGTGTAACGTGTGAGTGGTGGTAAGCCAAAGAAAAGCTTGTTAAAGAGCTCCATCTAATGGTCAACAGGTACGTATTCACCTTGACCTGAGCTGAATATAACCAGGTCCCTTTATATTCCTCTCAGACATTTTTTCATGTAAAAAAAAAAAAAAAAAAAAAATCTCTCAGCATTATTAATTTTGTTGTTTGGCACAATTTCATATCTACGTTTACTCCTTGGCTTCAAAATAAAAGCATATACTTCGAATTTCTCAGTTTAGCTAGACAAGCATTTACATAAATACCACAAAGTTTTCTTTTGATTACTTTTTAAATGAAAAATTCATTTATTTTTGCTGTACACCAGAATGTGCCGTGTTTTTTTGTTTTTTTTATTAACTCGTTCTCCATTGTCATTGTCATTACTTTGTTTTGAAAGTAGATTCCGGAAACTGCGTCTCTAGGTAACCAAACGAAATAATCTGACAAGCAGCTGTCAACTCGTGTTAGCAGAGAGCTTTTAAATTAGCAATGTGTTAATTATCGAAGAAGTAATGAGGTAATATTATTTCTATGAGTATTTGAGTGTGTGTGAAACGTGTGTTCCTGTTTATGATAAAATTTAACACAAACTTGTGTAGCCAGCGTTTTAATAACTTTGGTTTTTCATTGTTCAGGACGATGTTGTGATAGCTAGCTAGGTTAATTCACAAACAAATACATTTAATTGTTTATTTAATTATATAAATTAAATAACACAACACATTATTTTGAATATATCAGTTTAAACTACTTTTTTCCCTAAACCTGTAGGCTATACCATTTGACCTGATTTTAACCCAAATTGGGTCCACACCTTAAAGGGATTTAGTAGCTCTAATATAATTCAGTATTAAACAGCTCGTTTTATGCTTTAATGCTCACTTAGCACTGCTTGTTTATACTTAAATACTGCTGAGTAATACCAGAGATAGATAATATAAACACATGAAAAAAACATTGTGCTTTTAAAATCAGACAAAAAAGGACAATAGTTGTATCAAAGTAATGATACAAATCAGAAAGACTGTCATTATTCTCAGCACGATGATATTGTAGATGGTATGACATATACGTTTTGTAAATGTAATTAAATTCCACCACTGGTTGTCATAAAAACCGGCTCCTTGCAACAACAAAAAAATAATGAGGGTGTGTAGCTGCAGGTTTTAGTGTAATTCAGCGTTTCGTGTAGCTGATCTTTTCATTTCTAAACATGTCTCCAGCTTACAGCAAGAGGATCGCCCGGAGCCCCAGCAGGAGAAACTGCAGCAGGAAGCAGCCAGAATCATTCAGAAGGCCTGGAGAAGATATGTGGTAGGTGCTGCAGCTGTGGGCACACACACTCAAATGAAAGTCATTATGCAAAAACTAAAACTTTTTCCTACATGAACTTCAGTACAGAGAGGTCTTCAAGTATTTCAAAGAACTTATCAGCCACTGCAACCTGCGGGATCCACAAACAATCCTTAAAACAGTCAATCCTCGAGAGGTAACAGATGCAATGCTCTTTATAAAATAAAAAGTAGCATGACTAATGAGATGGGGTTTCCTTTGGCAGGCGGAGTTGCTGGATGTAGCAGCTGGCGTGTTCATCAGATTTCGACTCGGAGGGGTGAGAGCTTAAAAGTATGAATTCCACAGCAATGTGAAGATGATAATACGGACAAAGCTGCTCACATCTTGCTTAAACCTTTGCCTTCAGATTACCTTTCCTCCCAACATCTATTACAAGATCTTCACCCACAGACCCATCACAGACGTGTGCGCCACCAGCCCAAAGGACTACACCCAGCTCGGCCTGAAGAGGCCTGCGGCAGGACGGGCCAACAGTGATGTACAGGAGGACCGCTCAGGGTGGTACCGGCGCATGGAGAACAACAGCTGGAGGCTCTTCTGTAACAAGGTGATGCATAAGTTATGACTTTTATTTTTACAGTCATACACACATCTAATAAATAAACAGTGATGCAGTTTGTTAGCTTTTTGTCTTGTTCACACTGTTTAATTCACACAAAAAAGGCACAGATTAGATTAAATATTAGCCATTGACATCAGGTGTAGTCTGTTTTCATTTGCTTCTTCTCCTCTCTGTCAGGTGGTGCCTGTGGGTGACCCTGTAGAGATTGGCGGTGGCAAGAAGATGGACTTCCACTATTCC
>JAOWBC010000812.1:13581648-13599745 GCA_028566105.1 Hypoplectrus providencianus | reverse complement strand
GGCTTCGCTCACCTGAGTGACACGAGGTGTTGAACTTTCACCCTCACGGGGACATGGACACACACTGCCTGTTTGTAGGGCCAGTTGCTGGTGGAAATGCCACACGACATTTTTTCAGATACACTGTCTTGTCAGCTTGAGTAATGTAGACTTACTGAACCGGTTAAAATAGGATGTCAACAAGTGACGCAGGAGAACTGGAGCTCAGAGTTGTAGGAGGAGAGACAGCTACGCCTCTGTACAGGACAGCACGAGCAACACGCACCGCAACAGCAAGGTAGGTAAAACCTCCAAAAGGCCGTTTTACTAAATAGTTTATCCTTAATTTATAGTTATTGTGCTGCTTGTAGACATTTTGAATGCCGCTCCGCACTTTATGGGCCTCTTTTTGCTTGCTGGATACTTTTTTATCCGCGATGTGAGCTGTTCCGCGGCAGCGTGAGAAACCCCGCGCCGAACTGCGTTTATAAATCTGTATGTTTAATGTTACACCGCGTGTTAGGGGACATCCACGTCCGTTACAGTGCAACGAAAACGTGTCACGATTCATGACCTAATTTCAGTCAATTCGGCATCAAGCTTTTCCTTTTATTTAACGTTGTGCACATGACTAACAGCTCCACACTGCCCACTATAGCGTGTGTGACAGCGGAGGGAGGCTGGTGAAGAAGTCGAAATTTGTCAAAAAAAAAAAAAAACATGATATATGCCTAATTTGGTAGATATAGGTGTCCTGTACAGTGTAGCTACAAAGGATTAGTATTCAAATTATTTCCTGGCTGACAGATTTTCAACAACTTTTCGTGTGACATGCTCTTTTATAACTCCTGTAAAACATGACGCATCTGGGCTCGCGGTAACTTCCAGAGGTTAAATTAAGGAAATATCCAGGCAGATTCTGAACGTAGGCTTTGGCTTGAGTACTGTAGCTTTTATGCCTCATGTGTGGATTTATTATGTATCGATTTTCTTCATGCATGTGTAGCCTATGGGTGTATGCATGTGTAATACACTAAACTAACTATGATCCAGATGCTGTAAAGCAGCATCATCCAGTTGATGCATTTTGGTTAATTTTAGAGGCTTAGCAGACGAGCTCTTACATGCAAAACCAGGCCTGCAATGGAACAGAGTTATGAATACACATTGCTGCTGTCTGTGCATGTCCAGAGCCCTACCTTTGCTGATTACCTGCACATCCTCCTACTAATACCTGCTAAACCCATCTACTATATACCCATCTATAGGCTCAAAGGTAAACAGCTGGCCTGGAAGTCTGACAGCTACTAAAGGTGCGGCAGCAAACAGAACATGTCTCACTTTGTCCCGGCCACCCTTTGTTACCACTGGTAGTCGTTGCAAAGTCATTAAGTTGTCTTTGGATGAATCTCTAAAAGAAGTTTAGGGTGTAAATCATTTGCGGTAGTTGGAACATTACATGCATTTGCCAGTGTTGAGTACACACCCACACTTTAGTTCAGGCTGGATCCATGTGGTTATGTAAGTGTTAGCTGCCAGATATGGGCGCACACCCACAGCGAGGCTGACCTCAACCGGAGAATACACCAACATACTTGCATGAGACATACTGGGCATACTGGAACCGCTTCACAAAGATAACAATTAGTCATCAGCTCGCAGAGCATCAAAACAAACTGAGATCCAGTTCACAGATTACATGCATGGTGGTTGCAGGTTAATTTAATTAAGGTTAAGTTAATGTAATCATGGCGTCTTTCCACCACAACATATTTGAACAAAGTAGTCCTCTCAAGTAGGGCTGCAACCAACAATTGTTTTCTAACTATAATATGAAAAAATAGAGATCAAAATACAGTTTAAGAATAGGGATAAATAGGCCACTCCAATTCCCCAGACCCAAAACTGGCATTTTGAAATCCTTTGCTTACTCCTTACTCCTCACTCAGTAGCTAGAACCAGAGACTGAATAAAACCATTAAATTACTATCAAACTCTGTATTGATTGATAACTGGTTGTACTTGTACTACAGGAGCTTTTTCGACGGTTACTTGGAGTTACCTGGAAAGCTTCATGATACGTGAAGCTTAACAGTTTTGTTTTGATTTAAAATAAACAAAAGAGCTGAATGGGTGGCAACATGCACAGGTTACAGATTTTCTAATAAAACAATAATTAACTCTCTTTAGGTTTTGGACTCATGTCATTGACCAAACCCTTAATTGATTGATAGAGGAAACAATCAGATTATTTAACAATGAGACATGCATGAGTTTAGGAGCAGAATCACACACAATTTGTGTGTTGCTAAGTGAATTTTAAGAGAAAAATTAGATAAAGATATCTCAAAATTAGTGATCTTTAACTGATACAGAGGAGTTGATTTCTTTAAATGTTTATTTTCTTCATTTTTTTTACTTACCTGAGAGAGGGTCAAAAGTCAGAGGGTTTTATTATTTACACCAGTTCTACCATAATGTGCTTTCTCCGTAGAGGAATGTAGTCAGGGCCAAAATATTCAACTTAGTAAATTGATTAATAAATCAACAATTTTGTTAAAAGGAATAATAATCATAAATAATAATAAGGTATAATAATAAAATTAAAGGAATAATTTTGAGTTTTTTATACTGTTGGTTAAAAAAAACAGGAGATAAATCAGAATAATGATAGCTTATTTTTAATAACTATATTCACACTTTTTTAAGACTTATATTACATGAAAATGAGATGAACTAATGAAAATGATCTTGAATTTCAGTCAATCTGCAAAACAGATCCATGAGTACCAAATCACCTACTACAGCCTCGAGAGTAACTTTGAGCTCTGTGAGGTGGGAAAAACGAGCAGTGAACACATGACAGTGAGCCATCGGTGTATCAGATGATATAGATATGAAAGCCACTGAAAAAACGAGCGATACTGATCATTGTAGTGTAAACGTTGTGCTCTCAGTTTGTGGTGTGGCTGCATAAACAACAGCAAGTCATGGTTTATATCACCGACTGCTGCAACTATCCAAACATAATCACTATGGAGGCATCAGCTGCACATTTAGCTGATGTGTGTGTTTTGTTATGTAACACAGATTTTCTCTATTTTTCGTGTTGGATATTAGCAGACTCAAACAACAGAAGCAAATATCTGCTGATTTGAAGCTGCTGCTGCTGCTGCTCTGACATGTTGCATGATGTAAGAGGGCGCAGAGGTCTGCTGGATTCTACCCAAGGTGCTCGGAGGTTGTTCCTGTCTTTATTAGGAAATTAAAACCTGAGCGCTTTGATGATGATGAAGTTTGGTATTTAGCAGTGAACCTCACCTACTTAAAGTAAAAAAAAAAGATAGCTGATTTGCAGCAGTGTAAATCCCTCACAGTGGCTTTACTGCTGGATTTGTCCGTAGAAAAGGAATGAAAAAACCTGCCCTTTCTTGGTGCATCCCATATTTCAAGCCTAAAAGAAATATTTAGAGAATTTTATCATCTGATCCTGGAGCTTTGAGGGGTTTAACGCTTTTTCTCTGGACAGAGATCAGTTTGATCTTCCTCTTTAAAAAGATGCACAAGAAAAGGTCAAAGGCATCCTTATTTCTGTCCCTAATGTCTGCTTTAGGTGCACCCTTAATGTTTACCTACAGGTTTACAAGCATTAGCATTAGTGATGAGACATGATTTCTCCTGTTGCCTCAGGGAGAGGCAGGTTCAAAAACAGCCCGTACCATCCACATGGAAGGCGTGTTGGCCTTGGTATTGACGTTGCTGTTGAAGAACATGAATATCTCCCGCCCTCCCTCCCTGTGCTACTCCCTGCTGCCTCTCATGTCATGTCATGTCAGGCTTTTATAAAGGCCTAAGAGAGCATTAGCTCTAATGAGGCCATGCGTCAGCCCTGAAGGCAAGGTGGAGCGGGAGAGGTCCTTGTTTAAGGTCCAGAAAATAAAAAAAAAGCCTCCAATGGGACTGCATGAAGAACTACAGGTTACATAACACATATGATCTTCAGAAACTGCTGAGTCAGATGAAAATGATCCTGGGATGTCCTGTGACAGACTGTCGATGTAATTTATTCATTGTTTTTTACGGACAAAGGTCGCGGCCACATTTAGATAACCGCTCATCTTTGTTCTGGTGGCATCATCGTGCTCAGCAGTTGGCACGGTGGTGTCGGTTCAGCGTTCGGCTTGTTGCAGCAGTAAATGTGCACGCTTTAGAGACTGTGTGAGTGGGTGTGTTAGCTCTAGTTGTAAGAGAAAGTGTGGAGTGAGCAGGGAGGAATTGTTACATAACTACGGTTTATCAGTCCAGCAATGTGGAGCTGATAAGATGAGGGAAGCATGGCTGTTTGATTTGGCTTCGATGAACCTTTAGCACTCATTTACATTTTCTGTAACCTTGGGCTTTAGAAACATATATCACTTTTTATGGACAAAATGATGAATTATTCAATTATTTTGCATAATAAAAATAATAGATGCATCGCTTGGGACTGGATTGGCACCAATATGATCATTAAAGCATGACTCTTATGTTTTAAAGGTATGCATAAAGTAATTTTGCAACTATAGAGTATATGCAAAGAAAGAAAGAAAATATTCTTAATAATAAAAACAACTTGTAATGTAATTCTAGTCTAGCCTGCATGCACTATTTTGTAATATCCCTGCAGGATTTCAAGCTCTGATCATTCTATGTAATTCTGTGTGTTGTGATGTACCATACAGCTCTCATCCACTAAAATGATATCTGCTTTGGCGTCTGTTAGCCTCTTGTGTTAAAAACATAAATCCAGCTTGATCCGCTGCTAAAATGCCCTTCAGCAAGCCACTGACTGCCCCAGCTGCTTTACTGTGAAAGGACAGGAATCAGCAAATCTTTTGTATTCATAAGTTTTTATGTGAATGAATTTCCTCAACATCTCTTGTGTGTTTATTTATTTATTTTTTTAGAAAACAGCATGATGAAACATTTGAAAGGATCAAGCAGGAGAATCCTTGTGATGATGAAACCCCATCAGCCATCAGACAGGAAGAAACACACAAAGGTGAGACGCACACATCAGATTTATACTATATGTCTGCACGTCAGGTATCTACATAGCCTTTGAATATACAGAAGCGAGCCGAATATAATACACTATTTTATCTGTCCTCAGTAGGAGCAGACAGACTAAGAAAGGAAGACGCTGCTGACTGTGTTGATTTAAAGGCCCAGAATTCCTCTGAACCCAGATTCACCTCCTGCCTCATCTTCAGACTATCCAGAAATCTAGACAAACCAGAGCCAAGACTCACGAAGAGTTCAGACCCCTGTCGGCAAAGGTAAGCAAGGAAAGGAACAGATTACATTTCAGCACCTGCTTCTTTACGATTTAAATTAGTGTTATAATAAAGGATTAATTCCCTAAACTTTCCAAACAACGGCTGCACGGACCAGCTTCCCAGCTGCTGTTTCTGTTGTCTACCATAGGTCTGGCCTTCACTGAAATCATGAGTTCCTTCACACATTAAGTCAAACAGTAACTAAACCACTGAAGCCTGTCTGCATTCTTAAGATTATGGCACACTATCTGGAAGGGTCGGCTCCTTGAATAAACAAGGAAGTGCGCCTGGTGATTAGACCCCTGAGAGTCGGCTGAACATGATGTGATTGTTTGTTTGTCTGTCCATGTGTTAACAGTACAGACTGTTTTGTTTGTATAATAACAACACATGCCTTGGTTTTCAGTAATCAGAATCACTTAGTGCCCCTCCAGGAAGCCTGACTTTACCTTCCTAACCTGCCTTATCTCAAATTATCACCCAATGGGCTGATTTTATGTGTGACACTTCCTCAAGAAGTACTTTTAGGTTAGACTTTTCCTCTGGGGTTTAACTTTCTCTTTAGGTTCAAGCTGACTTGACAAGAACTGCTTTTGGCATTAGGTATGGTGCAAATTTTCTCTTGAGAAATTTGCATAACCGTCTGTGACGCAATGTTTGCAAGAGATTACAGCATCCTTATCAATCGAGGTCATTGATTGAACTGGCTTTATGGGTTTAAGAGTGAACACACCCCTTTAAGTGTCTGCGAGCCACCTGCAGTCCCTTCATGTCAGCACACTTGACCTTATATAGACATCTTGCACTGAGTGTGATCATGTGTGTGAACAGTACACCTGTGTGTGATCCATGTGTCATCATGTCCAACATAAAAATACTTTTATCGTCAGTGCATTCACAAATGCTGATGAGGTGTGACTGTCGTTCTCATGTGACGGTGAGAAAACTGTTTAGTAAAGAGAGAGTGATGGAGTAGAGGAATGTTGACCGTCCTGTTCATCAGCATTGCTGTGACAAATGTGAGACATCTAATCCCACAAATGTTTCACACAAAAACACTTTACAGTAGGACATTGGAACACTGGGCGGAAACAAAGCAGATATTACACTTAAATAAATGGTAGACTTAAATAAATGGTAGAACTACCATTTAAGTCTTAAGCCTAAGATGTTCAAATACTTTTGCTGTTTACAATATCATATCAATGCCATGACCTGGTTTATTCTCGTGCCAATTAGTTTCAAGGAAAGAGCCCTCACTGTAGGTTGACAGTTACATTTTTTGCATACTGCACTTGATGTCCATACTACAGTTAAGTGACAGGTATAATCCTAACAAGTATGTCTCATAGTTTTCATGTCTTCTCTCTCCTGTTTTGCCAGTTTAACTGAAGCACAGAGGACTGAGACTGAGAGCAGCAGATATCAGGTAAGAATTTGTAATAAAATTGTATATCTGAATGTTTTAGGACTCATGCTGAAATCAATAAATCCAGTTAATGTAAATTATTACTAACCAATCAATACGTTCACTATTCAGTGAAAGCAAAATAAGGTTTTATATTATTTTAAGCACTGGACAGGACAGGGTGTGTGAGCTTTTGTGCCTGTCTGTGTCTTTGGAAAACTCACTTCTTTCAAAGTAACCTGTTTGTCAAGGCCTGAATCTCTTAAATAGCTCCACCATGGGAACCAGAAGCATTAGCATAGCTCAGGCATCTGCCAGCACACAGTTTGCAAGATAGCCAGCCACTGTTGCATTGAAAACATTTCAGTTAAGCATGCAAGTAATTTGCATAGATATGATATTGCAGTTGTCACAGAAAAACATTTACCAATGACAACTATGTTAAACGTGACAGCTATGTCCAACGCAGCTGTTTTTGTTTAGAATAGAATAAAACTACTTTGGCATTTTGAATCAGATGTCAGAAATATTTTTTTAATTAAATGGTAATTCAGAATCAGGATGCTTTGCCTTGCAGTAAATTTTTGTCTCTTAACAGGTTAATGGAGAAACGTCACCACCAGACACGTCTATAAAAGCAGCCAGTGACCCTCTATTATCTGAAAGGATATCGTTTCCACCCAAGAAGAAGGAACCGGTTATCAGGGTTGTTTACAATGAACTGGAGACTTCCAGGGACTTGACTATTGATCACAGTTTCTCTAATGGGGAAATTGGCCCACCTGAATGTAATGGCTTACACATGCTTCCATGTGGGCCACAACGAAAGACTGGAACTAGATCAGCTGAGTTAGAGGAAGATATAAAAGACCATATAAAGCTTGAGAAATATAGTGGTCTTGGGGAAGTATCCAACCCTAAAGGGGCCATGTTGTCGTCTACGGTGGTAACAGTTCTTGCCCCACACTGGAGTGGCCGACTAAGACGGAACAAAAGACCCGAGGGAACAGAAGCCCAGGGGAATTTACAAGATGTGACAAACACTGCGGAAAACCGTGGACATGAACGTTTTCAGGAGACACTGACAGATGGATCACAAGCCCACTTAAGGGTGCCCTTTCTTGGTACAAGGAGGAATACAGTGGGCTGGTCAACAAAGAGTGGTCCTGCAAGCTTGGACTATGAATCCAAGAGGAAAATGCTCCAGACTGTCTCTTTGGATGTAAACTCTGGAAGGATGGACAATAAAAAAATGGATACAGGAGCTTTAAGCCCTTTGCGAGGACCTGCAAGTCCTGTGTCTCCCCTCTCCCTGGACCCAACTGAACAAAGGAGGAATCCGCAAACTGGTCATCAAGGGGGACTGTCCTCTTTAAGTTCAAAACCAACAACCAGCAGTCTTCTTCTGTCTTTAAGGAGATTCAACTCAAATGGCAGGTTCTCGAATGCATCTTCCCCTCTCTCTGAGATGAATTCTTCACCTCTGAGCAGTTCGCCAAGTGATCAAGATGGGAAATTTTTCTCAACACACCTTTCTCAAACCTTCCTCAATAATAATGGGCAAGAGAGGTCAAAGCCCCTCCTTTCTCCATCTTCCCTTTCTTACAGAGCAACTGAAACAGTTCATTCCCCATCACCCTCGAATCAAAGAGAAAGAAAAACATATGAAACACGCTTCTTTTCATCTTCACCTGTTAACAAAGAGGCAGAAGACACACCCTTTTCCCAACAACCCCAAACAATGAATAGGACCCAGTCTAGCCTTTCATTTTCCAAACAGGGATTTCTAAGCAGCGGACCTTTAGAGATGCAAGAGAACCAGAGTGGTTCAGACAAAAATATGAATGTGTTCTCAGGTAGCTGTGATTCTTCACCCAGACATTCCCAATACGACCGAACTGCCCTCCTAAAAACCCATGCCCTCCCTCGAAGGACCACCCTGACATCCACTTCCTGGTGGAAACAAGTCAACCAGGAAGGCAGTTCCCCTCTAACCCTCAATGATACACTGAACATCAAAGAAAATACAACCACACCCTTGGTTTCACCCTTTAATGATAAAAGAGACTTGGCCTCTCCAAGTCCAACTGACAACAAAAGATTTAGTAGTCAGATTCCCAATATCAGAGACAACAATAACACCACAGAGTCTGTTCGCAGAGGTAACATGAACCTCATTATAAAGACACAAGGTGAAGCTCACAACATCAAACAAAGAGATGATGCGGATTCACCTGACCACGAATCAGATAGTCTTGTCAAACAGCAATATGGCAGTAATATTTTAAAGAGCAGAGAACCACACAGGACTCATAGTTTGCCAGATGCTTTGTCTAGTTCTAAAATTAGCAGAGCTACAGAGCAAACAGCACTGAGTCACCCTAAAGATCTCAGCAGGCATGATGTAAATAGTAGTTCAGCTACAGCAAAAGTAACTGAATTACCTCCTACTGTGCTAAATCCTCAGAGCTCAGATACACCCACTGAGAGCAGCAGTGAAAACAATAATAATCATTGTACATCCAAAACCAACAGCACCCCCGCATCTTCACACAACTTGGACTCTCAAAAGTTTTCCAAGCCACCTCTTTCTTTTGCTACCACCAACACTCTTAATAGTCAAGCTAGTCTTGCCTCTAAAACTACCTCTGGTCTCCACCTATCCCCAAACTCTAAAACTAGTTCCTCCTTCCAACCTCAACCAGTTTCTTCACAGACCAGTATTCATGCGTCAACATACACTGGTTCTTCTTCCCAACCACCCAAATTCTCCAGCTCAGCCAATGCCACACCCCTTGGCTTCGAAAGAAGCTATGCTTCGATTCAAAAGCCTGTCCTCATAAAAACTGTGTCCACCCTAATTCCCACAGCCAGTGCTTCCTCTAAAACCAACTACAGTCCCGTATCTACTGCCTCCAACAACACTGCTTTTACCACTGGCAGCCATCTTGTAGCCACAACTGCCCCCACCCCATCCCTCCTTGCTTCTCCTGTCTCGCCTACCATTACATCTTCTGCCACTCTTTCCTCTCTCTTAACCCCCCCTGCCACCCCTATCATTACCAGCCCCAACAGTCCAGATTCTTCCAGTCCCAAGGAGGGAAGGACGTTCTCAAGCAGCCCAGAGAGCAATCCAAAGAAACTGCGAAAGAGAGTGAGACGAGTAACATGGGAGGACTCAGTGGATCTGAAGCATTCTGAGACCATTACAGTAGAGAAGCCAGAGCCATCTCAAGTCCCAATGAGCAATCTGTCTTCCTCCAGGTCCCCTCAAAGCGGCAAAGTACCATCCCTCTTTTCCTTTCTGAGATCAAGCAGTCAAACCACGAACATGTCTCCTCTTTTCTCCCCTAGCCCTAAGACCAGCAGCATACAGGCAGACAAAGGGGGGAAGTATCGATCCTTGTCATCTGACAGTGCTGATTTAGCATCCAGAGATCGAGACAGGTCTCAGCATAGATCTAGTGACACCATGACCTTTGACCAGGGAACCGCGCCCAGGCAGGGTAGGACACTATCAGTGGAGTCTGGCACAGTTCAATCCCGTTCTTCTGCTCCTCTCTCCCTCCCTCCTGACTTTTCAAGTGGTTATAAGCTTCGTTATAGCTCCCCACCTTACTCCACGCTGAAGTCTACAAGGTCGACACAGGGAGAAACTAAGACCATCATACCCAGATCACCCCTCTTCCAACAGTCTAATTATACTCCAAGCCTTTCCATACGCGCTGATCCAGGTGCAGGGTTGACATCCAAACCCCCTCTATCACCTCTTAGCCTTCCCAAGCCTCTGTCTGTGTCTTTTCAAAAAAAATCTGCTATCCAAGGAAGTCCAAAGAGTGTGGTTCCAGACGCTGATCAAGTCAACAATAATCACAGCAAGAACAACAGACAAGATTGGCAGAATGGTCAGATATTACTTGTTGACAACAGACTACATCAGGCCCACAACTCCTCCTCAAACTGTGTGACTGAGACACTGGTGTACAGTTTTCAATCTAAAGTGGACACAGCCGCAAAGAACACGACACCTAAAGCTCTGCAACAAACTGCACACACACCAGTTTCTGTGGAAACCATGTTAAGTCAACAGTCAAATAGAGTGCAGGGCAAGGAATCTACGAGAGAAACACACAGTCATTCAGATCAGAGTTCCAGCGGCAGCAGCTCAACAGATAGTCAGCCTCACAGAAGAATGAAGGAGAGCGTACTGGGTAAAAGCAGATTCTTTTCAGTGGAGAGCAACAATGAACAAAGCCCAAAGAGAAGCCGGTTTGCGCTGAAGAAAAGTGTTAGCACACCAAACACTAGTTTGTCACGGTCTGATTCAGAGAGGGGCAGCAAGACGAATAACAAAATGGACCTTCTTCACAGACTTAAACAAACATTCAGCACCAGACGGTCCGATGATGATGTATTGTTTCCATGGAAATGGAAACGATCCTCCCAAACGCCGTCTGTTAGTGGATCAAGTGACGTCAGTGATAACACAGTCGAGAGTGGAAAGAAGTCAGAGCCGCAAGAGCAGGAGAAAGAGAGGGTCCTGAAGGACAATGAGACGGGAACTGAGGGGACGAATAGATGGACACAAAACAGATACACCCTCGTACCACCCTCAGCTGCCAGGAGCAAAATCACAGGGGATGAGCTTTATATTTGGTCAGATAAATCACTTCCAGAAGCTGACCGGGACAATGCTGATTCAGAACATATGGAAAGTCAAAACCAACTTCATGTGACACCACACGACCCAACAACGCACCAACTTGACTTTTACAAAGATGAGGATTATAAACCAACAAACCAGTTCCTGTCCTGTAGGGATCGCAGTCCTGGAAGAAGCCCGAACACTTCTGGTTCTTATCCTACTCAGTTTAGGAAGTCTTCATCCAGCCCCAGAAGCCCCTTCTCCCCATTCTCGTCTCTTTCTCCCATTTCCCCATTTACCTCAGCAGATGTTACAGATGACAGTGTCTTCTATAGCCCAAAGCTACAGCGACGCAGAGAATCCCCCTCACCATGTGAGCCGGGAGAAGGAATCAGCCTGGGGGGTTCCAGACGAAGCCGGGCATCCACTGGTCCTCCAAGTATAGGTCCAGGACAGGAAAATGAGTGCTTGGCTTCCTCCTATGCAGATTTAAAGTATGGCATTGAACCCGGGAGGTCATTTTCTGTGAGTTCGGTACAGTCCAATCGGCTCTCAGGGCCTGGTCGCATCTCCACTGGATCTAGGTTCATGAGTGTCGGTGACCTCTCTGAATCCGGCTTGACTTGTGGAGGCACTGACAAGGACTTGGATTCTTGGTCAGTTGATCCAGATTGGAGCACACAATATGATAGCCAGCCCAGTAAGGACTGTCGCATGTCATATTTCCCCAGTGACCCTGGTAAAATGAGATCAAGGTCTCTTCCTCGATCACTGACCAGGCGTTTGGCTAACTGGAGCTCAGAAGTCTCGGCTACTGCACCTGTAGCTTCTGCACCCTCAAACTCAGGCCGCCTCTGGAGCCCTAACTTGAACATTTGTCACTTTGAGTGGGATACAGACGGCCCTCCGACCCCTCCTCCAACACCTCCCCTGTCACCATCATCCAGACGCATGTCCAAACCTCCTAGCATTTCCTCCCCTACCTTTCCCACCTCACCAGGATCACCACAGCAAGTAGACAGCCAGTCCTCCAGGGGACACCTGCCCTCCAGAGGTTACGTGTCCAGCCTAAGCACCTTTGACGAGTCTTCTGACAGCAGCTCAGACACAACAACAGATGACGAATATTACTTAGAAACAGGTGAAGATGGAGAAAAAGAGACAGAATTGTGAAAGCAGAAAAGGCTCAGTCAGATGTCTGTGATCCAACATGAACAAGAAGAATGGTGGGCTGAAAGCTATCGTTTATCTTGATTTTTTTCACCTTTTTTTTGTTCGCTTTATCATTGTCAGAAAGGAGACGCAAGGTCAATAGAGACAGTTTTTGCCTGCATGATTTGCTTCTTTAAAGTGGTGGTTGCTGTCATGTCAAGAAGACGTTAAATGAGTTAGCATGATATAATGAGTGTAGGTTTGAAGATTATAATGTATGTATGTACAGTAAACTGTATGAACTGCAAATCTGCAATTTCGGGATATCAAACATTGTTAAGCGTTGTAAAATGCGTAGTCTGACAGTTGCATGGCATCAGTGAGGGGTCTGTGTAGTTGTTTTAATGATCAAACTACCATGTTAAGATAGAACTGATATAATCCCTGGGTTTGCATTTCATCCTGCTCCTTAACAATTAGTGTGGAGATTATTTTGATTAATGTGCTATTATGAAATATTTTATCATCTGTTTTCTTCCCTGTTTGAAGATGAAATTGTGGTAAATGTAAGCACAAATCAGATCTATTTTCTTAGTGTTGTTTTGAAAACTTTAAAAAGTTTTGTTATAAAGTTTTTTGGAATTCTGAGATGAAATGTAATCATATTGTGTTAAACTAAATATTTGATGTCAAACATTATAAAGTGCTTTTTACAGTGCTTGCTCTTATTTGCACATGTGACAATCTAAAGTCTTAATATATCTATTTTATAAATAAATGTATTATTTCCAACAATATCTCATGTTTTGGGGTTTATGTCTGTGTTGAATTTGGGTTTTTGCTTTTGAAGTTATGTGCTGCTTTGATCTAACCAGCATGGTTTCCCACCGCAGTATTTACATGCCACCATGTAAAATGGTATTGGCAGGACAAACAGAAGATTTGATGCCTGGGGCCACATTCCTCCCTGCAGGCAGGTTTTCTGTAACCAAATGAGTCATTGCGCTATGCTATCTACTTTAAATATTGCCTGCTATAGGTGGGGCGTCAACAGCTTCACATTATTCAAGTGGGTGTTCCCTTTTTGTTCTTAGCTGTGGCAACACATAAACTGTTATGGTGATGGGTCGATAAAACATCATTACATTGGGCGGATGAGTTGTAAAATTGCTGTTGCATGTGTATGTTTGCTGGCATTGTACTTTGTGTGCTTTTCTTTTTCCTTGCTTAATAGACACTTGAACTGAAACAATACAATCTGCTTCATATTATTAGCAATGACATCAACTGGGAAAGGCACGGCTGCTTCACATCATGTGTCATAGACTTTAGAGCAGTGGTTTGGAGACTGTTTTTCCATCTTATGTCATCATAACAAAGTGAAGCAATGGCTACACTGCACTTGCTCCAGCTAGCAACCTCATACAGAGACCAGGATTTCTGAGTCAGTGGCAAAAAAAATAAAAGAGGCTGACAAAGAGTTTAGCTCGTAGTTTGTACCGTGTACACTGTAAGCTGCAATATTAATGGGTCCAGTAAGCTTTTTGTTTGGCTTTTAACTGTGCTTTTATACTGAATAGCACATAAGCAGCTTTTTATGTTGTAAAAATCTATTACTAACAAATCCACAACCCAGATGTATATGACGCAGACTGGAAATTGTGTTGTGTTCAAATGTTTCCCGACTTGAGGCCACTTCTCACTGAGCATCTCATGTCATAAACCTGTTGCACTGCAGGCTCTGCAGCATGGAATCTACAAAATGCACACGACAGCAGTATCAGCTTTCACACAACAATAAACAGCCTTTCTTCTCATGGAAGATTGTAGCACTGAGCATGTCTAAGGTGGCATAAAGCCTGTGGGGGGGGGGGTGATGGTTTTGTGTATGTGGGCCTATTGTACATGCTGTGCTGGGCTGTAAATTGTTCAAAGTGAAACGTAAAATAATAATGGACATAATAACAATGTTGTTCTTTTTTTTAAGATAAAAGCAAGCATGCACTGCTCCTTGAAAGTGAAAGATATATATTTTTTAAATGATGCTGATTTTTATGATAACCCTTCTTTATACCATTTAATCCCTTTGCTCCTATTATGAAGAAATACGTCTTTGTGAGTGGAGCTCTTTGACCATCTAGTGGTGGCTGGGTGTAGTCTAGCTCAGGGGCTGGTTCGCATGTAAAGTCTTTTAAGTACCCTCATTGCCTGTATGTTTGCACCAAATATAATATCCCCTGGAAAAATAAACAGTAATGAAGATTAATTCCAGTCTGTCCTGTCACAGGCCATGGCTTGGTTATAAAGTGAAATACTGTGAGAAACTCTTGGCAGGCATGTGTAGATGAGATGTAAACATCCATCACACACTTTGACTTCTAGTCTTTACAAACACTTTTTGATAATATAAGTTATCAACCACTTGCAGCTGCTTCGAGCAAGAACAAAAAGGACCTGATTTGATCTCCTCTGCTCTGTCTCATGTTGAAACATGAAAAGCTACTTTGATGTGGTTTGGATCCTGTCATTGTGAGGTGTGGCATTGCTTTTATATTAGAGATGCTACCTGAGAGTTCAGGCCTCTACTTTACAGTTGGTCTTTGACAAAGACTGAGAAGTGAATCACTGCATTACAAACAGGAAACATGTCCAAAGTAGTGCATTCATCTATTCTTTATTCCACTCATGTTGCATGGAGGATAAAGAAACTAAAATACTACATTTAAACTGCATCCATGGAGATCTTCAGGCTTCATTCTTCATCATGTGCTTTCTGTACAAAAAAATGACTGATCAGCTTTTCTTATTCTTGCAGAATCATTAAAGCTGCCTAATCTGCATTGCATGTTTTCTAGGATGTTGTTTATAGTTTTGCATTATTCCTGGTGATTTCTGACCTTGGCACCGCTGTCACGGCTCTTTGCTCTCAGCTTGTTGACCTGAGACTCTGCGATGTCGGCCCTCTCCTCCGCTTCCTCGAGCTCATGCTGTAACTTGCGCAGCTTGCCCAGATTTGCATTGGACTGTTCCTCCTAAAAATTCAAATGAGTGCATGGAAAATTATTATTAAGCTGGTTCATGAAGAGACAATGGACTGCTGATCTGTATTTCAGTATTTCCACTCACAGCCTCCTCTGCAGATCGTTTGTAAGATTTGACTTTCAGTTGCAGTTTATCCACCAGGTCCTGCAGACGGTGTAGATTCTTTTTGTCCTCCTCTGTCTGTAAATTAATAGTCATATGGTTTGCTAAAGCATAACATTGGATATTTTGGGGACAGGTTAGACTTTGTGTACCTGATAGGTGAGCTCTTTGATGCGCCTCTCATACTTGCGGATGCCTTTCACTGAATCACTGCTTCTCTTCTGCTCCATATCCACCTCATTTTCCAACTCTTTCACCTTGGAAGGGACAGTTTCGATGCAGCTTATAGAAGTTGTTGCAGCCATGGGATTGTGGATTGTATACTGGTGCTGGTAGAAACACTCACCCTGGCCTCCAGCTTCTGGATCTGCTTCTTGCCACCTTTCATGGCGATTTGCTCAGCTTCATCCAGACGGTGCTGCAGGTCTTTGATGGTTTGTTCCATGTTTTTCTTCATGCGCTCCAGGTGAGCGCTGGTGTCCTGCTCCTTCTTCAGCTCCTCTGCCATCATGGCAGCATCAGTAATTGCCTTCTTCGCCTTCTCCTCCGCGTTTCTGCACTCCTGCACCGCCTCCTCCACCTCATTCTGCAGCTGATTTGTGTCGCTCTCGAGCTTCTTCTTCTGGTTCAACAGGCTGGTGTTCTGCACAGAAGCACAATTTTACATAACACATGTTAATGAATTAAGAATAATGGGAAACATAGACTATAACACAATACAATAAATAGATACAGATATGCATTATTTAATAAATATTCCTATGAAATAAATACATAAGTGAGTCATTAAATATGTTCAAAGAACTAATGCTATTTATTTATTTATATTCATATTATGGGGTTTTTTTCATTGGCATATTTTAATATTTGAGAATAAATGTTTTGCTATATTTATTTATTTCATAGGCATATTCAATTTTTTAATATTGCCTAAAATGGCATGCATTACCATACCATGGCGTGGTGTCTTGTTCTACCTGAGAGTGCAGCAGCTGGACTCTCTCGCTGACATCCAGCAGCTCCTGCTCAGCCAGTTTACGGCTCCGCTCAGTCTGCTCCACCACAGACCGCAGCTCATCAAGCTCAGCCTGCAGCAGGTTGTTTCGCCTCTCCACAATGGCGATGTTCTCCTTCAGATCATCATTGGCACGGACGGCATCATCCAGCTGCAGCTGTGCATCCTGTTCAAAGATTTTTTTCTAGTCTTTAAATCCTTATATTTCAGTATTTAGAAGAAATAATAAAACATGTTAATCTTCTGTAGTACCTTCAGGTGACCATGGACTCCCTTGAGCTGCTTCTGAGCCTCTGCTGCCTGCCTGTTGGCCAGGCTCAGCTGGATCTCCATCTCATTGAGGTCACCCTCCATCTTCTTTTTCAACCTGAGAGCCTCGTTTCTGCTGCGGGTCTCGGCCTCCAGAGAGCTCTGCAGAGTGTCCACCACTCTCTGATGGTTTCGTTTGGCCTGCTCCATCTCCTCGTCCTTCTCAGCCAGCTTCCTCTCAATGTCAGCCTTCACCTGGTTGAACTCCAGCTGAGCTCGGAGGATCTTACCCTCCTCGTGCTCCAGAGAAGCCTGTTGAAACAGAAAATCCCTGAATATCAAAACACCAAGAAGGTAATCCAGTGGAAGAATGTACGTCTACTCTGAACGTTTAATAAATGTTCACCTCAGCTTCCTCCAGAGCAGACTGTATCTCAGCCTTCTCCTGCTCCAGCTGTTTGCGAATCTTCTCCAGCTCGTGGATACTTTTTCCTCCCTCACCAAGTTGCTCAGTCAGGTCAGAAATTTCCTCTGTTTTTGTACATACACATGTATTTTACTCCACAGAATTCAGAACATTTAGTGGAAAATCATGCTTTGACCCATGTGCATCAAAATGGACATTTCTGCCTGTTATTTTGGATTCATTTTTTTCAGGCGTCTGAGGACATCAGGCTAACTTCGTTTAAAAAGGGATGCACAAGTAGCAATTATATCTGCCTACCCTGCAGATTCTTATTTTCTCTTTTCATGGTCTCCAGCTGATCCAGACTTTCTTCATAAGAGTTTTTCAGTTTGAAGAGTTCAGTGCTCAGAGATCGAGCCTCTTTCTGGGAACCTTCCAGCTCACTCTGGGACTCCTCATACTTCTGCTTCCACTCAGCCAGAACCTGATCAAATTGTATATTTAATGTATGGTTGTGAAATTCTACACACTCAATTCAAGCATGCAAATCATTATTTAGTGCAAAATGTCTCATGTCCTTATGTCTCATTACCTTGTCAAAGTTTCTTTGTTTCTTGTCCAGAGCTGCAGCAGCAGCATTAGATCTTTCCACATCCACCATGAGATCCTCAATCTCACCCTGAAGTCTGTGTTTGGTTTTCTCCAGGGAGGAACATTTAGCGTTAGCAGCTTCAACAGCTTCTTCTGCATCCTGTAAGCGCTGAGCCAGCTTTTTCCTAAT
>JAOWBC010000812.1:13502456-13527848 GCA_028566105.1 Hypoplectrus providencianus | reverse complement strand
GGGGTTGCACGAAATAAAAACATTGATGCCTGTCAAAAGAATAAAATGAGCTGTGGCCATGCCTGAGTTGGAGGTGACAGGTATGGACGAGCGGCAGGGAGGTGGCAGCAGGAGGAGCCCCGCCCACGAGAGAGGAAAAAAAAAAATCTATGCATGTACAATCCTACTGAACACTGAAGATCCAACACTGTCCAGATTAAAAAAAAAACAAAAAAACAAAACACAATCCATGGTGTGATGAGCCAAAGAGGAGGAGGGAGGGAGAAAAGCACAAGTTATAAAAAGTAGCGAGGGTGAGACAACGGCGGACACAAAGGGGGGTTGAGGGGGGTGGGGAGGTAATGATATACTCCAAACCACAAACTTATAACACAACAACAGATATCCTGGCTAGTGGAAGTTTCACATGTACGGTACATTAAAAACAAAAAAATTAAACAGTATATTTTCTTTTTGCCGTTTCCCCCCCACGTTTTTTTTTTTTTTTTTCCTTTTTTTTTCTTGTTTTGGTGGTGGTGGAGGGTGAGTGGGTGGGCTGTGTTGGTGATGGTGTGAAAGCAGGAGGTCACAGCCAGACCAAAGGAGACACATCTGCAGCCTGAGATACCACCATCTTCTCTTTTTACCACCCCATCCCCGCCCCTCAACAAAAAACAAAGAAATCTGCCACTGTTTTCTTTCCCCAATGGCCAACTGATACCTTACCAGGGGTGACCGCATCAACCTCCGCACACGCACGCTCACACACAATCGCACACTGCGGCCAGTCAGAGAAGTCCAGGAGAAGTTTTTTTTTTTTTCCTTTTTTGTCTTTTTTTTCTCTTCTGGGGTTCTCTTCTTTTATTGTTGGGAAAGGGGAGGACTTTTTTTCACTGAATGTGTGTGTGTGTGTGTTTTTTTTTTAATGGGAACAGAGAAGGGAGAGGGTTGATAGTAAGGGAGTGTTGGAAGGGAGGGGGGTGTTTAGTAAGGGGAATACCACGATGTTGTTCGCCCTCGGCCCCTGGAAAAGAGAGAGAAAAAGAGGGTGAGTTTTTTTCTGGTTGGCTTAAGAAGACTGACACCAATTTCCTGGTGTGATATAATATAATAATATATGTGTGTGATTGTGGCCAGAGAAAGGGTCTGCAGACTGAAGGGGAAAGAATATATTTATGTAGAATCAAAATGAACGACAATGTTTAGGACACAAATCACTATATCAACAGACCATCTTAACGGTATTGGGCCTTTGATCGCACCGGGTGTTGTGTTACAACAAATCAATCTGGAAGAATAGACTACAGTGCTGAAAGAAGCTGAAAGCAGCTTTGTCAAGAGAGGAAAAGTGTTTGATTTCCAGATATTGGAATAATGATTAGTGTGTGGGTGTGAGGGGACAGCAAAGGCACTCTCTCTCCCTCTTTCTCTCTCTCTGTCTCTCTCTGCGAGAGCCGCCTCTGGGGTCACTGTGGGGAAAGACCTTGAGGACAAACAGCACCACACATATACCCCCAGCAAGACACAGTGCACATACACACACACACACACTTGACAGTTTGGGGGACAGGACTCACATCATTATTAAACAATCAAAACACTGCCTGACACACACACAGTAACCAGGCTGCAGCACACCATCCACACACCATCTCCTTCTCACACATCATTCAGTGGCAACAGACACAAAAAAATGCCACACTGGGGCTGAAGCCAGTGGTTGTCAGGCTAGATGCTGAGGTCAGGCTGCAGTAATGAACCCTCGTTTCTGGGAGTGAACGCTGTAAAAGGTGAATCTGGGTTGGAGTATGTATGCGTGTGTGTGGGGAGTGGGTTTTTAATCACAAACATGCAAGGACATACACTCTATATAAGCAAAGAAAAGCCAAAGCTTCCATATCACAAGTACAGTATGCACCTCTTCTGGCTCACATCAAAATCTTGGCTTTCTACCATGCCAACTTTGGGAAGATAACAGTGATGTTAATGGATGCAACACCACCAGAGGCCAATTTATTAAGAGCATGTAAACATGAATGACTCTTTGTTCGCAGGCTTTCAGTCAGGGTGCAAGAATTTGAAGTGTTAGACAGATGCCGCTATTTGGCTGTGTTGTTCTTTATTACTATTAAATCCTGGCACACAGGGCTTTACTTTAGCCTGCACTGAAAACACTTGCTGTGGCCTTGTTGAGTCTTAACTTGTTATAAACACAGCCAAGCAACACTTGGATACTTTAATGAAACATATCTCTGCATGACTGCAGCCAAGTACTGTGAAATCCTCCCGAGCACATGGGGTCAATGCAAAGATTTTGTGTTTTTCTTCACCATGGATGTGTTCCAACAACAAGACAAGGCACGAGTGAAAAAAGGTGTTATTTGGTTCATATCGGAGTGTGATTCTGTTTAAATGTAGCAGTGTTAAATAGACAAGTGATGAATTCCTAATGTAGCAAACAGACAGCCCTTCTACTCTCCTCTGCAACAAGTGATCAAGGCCATTTCTAGAGGAACAACTCTGCTCACTGCGTGCTATTTTTTGTGGGCGATTGGAACATATTAACCAGTGTGGTTAGAAAATATGAAGATACACTTTGTGGTTATCACCAATACTCTATAGGGTGGAATCTATTATTATGAATACTGTTGACAGAATATTGGCAGTAACAGATTGAACCAAGGTCATGAGATGATTTGACTCTTTAGCCTTATGAGAATCAAGTATGTTTGTTAACTGTCCTATCGGATGGAAATCCTATCATTATTTTCACATGACAGTCAGAAAGAACTTTAAACAGGGTTTTTTGAGCTTTAAGAGTAAAATTGTCCTCACAGTTTGTGCAGCAGAGCACAGGACAACTTAAACATCCACCTTAAAGTGGCTTGCAAGTGACAGCAAGTTCTTCTAAATAAGGTGATAGTTGAAAGTTTTATACCGTATACGTACAAGATATAGCAATGTTAAATATTCTTCAAGATGGTAACTAAAGAAAGCAGCCTTCTGAGTACCCCTGTGAAGCCTTTTGGTGCAAAATCCATTTCCATTCCAGATCTAAAATTCACTTCATCGGCTGCCATATTGTAATCAAATAAATATGACAGGACTATTCAATTCCAAATATGAAAGGATTGTTGGTTTATTTGAGTGAGCACCAGATTATGCTGCAAATCAAGGGTTGTTTACGGCGTATAATCAAATTCAAGCGCATTCCTAGCCTTAAAATGACTAAAATTAAGAATTTTCCAGACTTTAAATACTTAAATCCTGTTCAACAACCAAACATATCTGACCCACACATACAAACCAAGAATCTGTAACATGTGAAGGAAAATGCTAATAAACTAGCCAATACTATCAGTGCTTTAAGCTGCATATCAACAACCCCTCAGCTTCTTCCCTCATCTTTGAGTGCCTTGTCCTGCAGCTCGGCCCAAATCCCAGTGAGTAAACTGGCAGGGTTAGGGTTTCTTGGTATGTGTGGGAGTGGCTGGGGTAAGTACACAGAGTGATTAGAGAGATTCTGACCTTGAGGTTCAGACACTTTCTCACACAAAGGAATGAATAGAGATGTAACCCTTTCTTGTGGTTATTTAAAAGGCAGTCTTGCTGAAATGGGAATTCATTGCACAAATACTTGAGTCAAGAGCAAGGGCAGAAATGAAACAAGAGAAATACACAAGATAAAATGGAGTAAATAGGGGCTTGTCAGGGGGACTTGGCAAACTGTTTCATCGCTGAAATAAAGGCCTCTGTATGAAGGGTTTAGGCTCTCTCTCTCGCTCTTAAATAACTGCTGCTGCATCTTTCTTCTCGAAAGTGCTCTTTGTTGAACATTAAGTATGAAGCAACAGCCAAGGCCTGAAGGCTCCAGATGCTTTGCAGGGACGATCAAATCAGAATCTCTCAGTCTCAAAGCTCAGTGCATGTGTGGAGAAGTTGGCATGCTGGTCAATGTGTTTGGCACCACACCTCCTTTGTCAGTCTCAACAGAAAAAAAAAAAACAAGATGGCTCCACAGGGCTTATATGGAGTTACCAGTGAGATTCTTTGTAGCCTTGCTTTCTCTACGCCTTCGAAGGCCAGTCTACATAAAAACGGACAGTAATTATGTTGTTCATTTGTGCTCACGACAACATCTGATGGTTTTTGCAGTTTGTCCTTTAAATATGTACAACGCCAGTTAATTGTTGACTGCCAAGTGTTTTAATCACATGCTGGAAACATATGAAGTTTGCAGTGGCCCTCCCGTACAAACAAGACTACAAAAGACTCACACGACCGCACTGCAGAGCTCCCATCAAAACACTGTATGTAGAAAGCAACCAGAATCCCAGTGCACAACACTCTGATCAACTCCAGGCGTGTTCAGCTCTTCAATATGGATCACATTAATGAACTGGTTTCAAACACATTATTGATGGGCTGAGCATCAAACACAACTGCCACAGTGATACAGGTCAATGTAATGAGAGCCGAGCAGCTC
The DNA here is from genome assembly GCA_028566105.1 of Hypoplectrus providencianus. Classification (NCBI taxonomy): domain Eukaryota; kingdom Metazoa; phylum Chordata; class Actinopteri; order Perciformes; family Serranidae; genus Hypoplectrus; species Hypoplectrus providencianus. The sequence goes on along the minus strand of JAOWBC010000812.1, from coordinate 13,523,383 downwards.
AAAACTCTCAGTTATGCAATATGGCATCCCAAAAACATTAAGTGTAGCCAGTGCAGCTTTAAATTGATATTATCATGGAGTTACAGGAGAATGCATTGGCACTGACCAATACATGTTCAAACTAATGAAAAGTTCATGTACAGCCTGGGAAGGACAAACTGATGTGCACAGAGTCTGTTTGCATCATTTGAAATGGTTATATGTAATGTGGCATGCGATGAGCCCCTCAGTCCCAAAACTGTCATGTGCTTTCTAACCTGACTGCATGGCATAAAGGCATCTACCTGTGTTTTAATTACAGTCTCAATAATTTCTACAGCATGTAAAATATCATTAAATTCTGACAAATATTAGACTCAATGTTCACAATCAAGTTGAGGAATTGCCTGCAAGGTTTACACTGCACAAAAATAGAGACTAAGCAGCATTTTTTCCACCTCTGACTCGACTGTACCGTTTCAGCTTCCTTACTCTTGTGGTAAAATAACAGGTGTAACCCCTGACTATGTTTAAGGGCGAGAACGTGTAACATTTTAACCAGCTGCGGACTAGTTTATCAACAATCCATCAATCCTTGTTTTCTCCATAGCTGAATCAATTGTCCATACAACAAATTCTTTAAAAACATAAATGCAGGTATATGTGAATCTTTGAGAACAGTTGCCAATTCTGGCAGCTCAGGATGTTCTGCCTTGTTTGTCCTGTCCTTTTCTTTCAGAGCAAACACTGAGTGAGGTGCAGTGCATGCAGGTGCATTGCTCTCCCGCGGTGTCACAAGTGAGGCGTCTCGGCGTCAGCTCACCTGAAGGCCCGTCCTCTGCCTCTGGGTGGTGTGTAGCCACTGTAGTAGCGTGCACGCGACGTGAAGCTTCCTCCCCGTGACCGGAACCGAGCCCGTGGAAAGCCGCGGTCTGTGGTGCTGATGCCTGGTCTGTTTGTTCTCTTAGCGCCCACCTGAGGAGCGAGAGTCAAGCAAGAGATCGTTACATAAGCCGACATCCCTCTTGTGGCCCTACTCTTAATACCTATCATGTTTTTTCAGTAATTTCTATTGAGATAAATTGTCCCTGTTTCAGGCTGTAAATAAAATCTCTATTTAGGTTCCTGTGGATGATTTCATATCAGTGATTTCAATCATGGCATTCAGGCATGTAAAGCCTTTCCATTCAAATCCAACTGCACATTAGCCAGTGTCAATATTAGGAAAACTTTGAACAGAGGACAAGAAATAATCATTAAACGAGCGAGAGCGAGCCGGTTTGGAGCACAAACCTGCTTTGTCGAACAAAAAGGATGAGAATAAAATGAGACCGTACCCGCTCAGCAAGTCACAATGAGCCCACGTAGTTTTTGCCACTCCAGCATTCATTTGTAAGTGTTTGTTTTGATTTTTCTGTTACATTCAGTGAATTTTGTCAGAACAATTCACACACTAGGTCATTGTTTCTGGTGACAATAAGGAAAGTAAACAAGGTTTCTGTCTTGTGACAAACTTATCAGTTTCTGTGCCATTTCCTGTCACTTTTGTTTTCATTCTGTCACACGACAGCTGAAATCTCACTGTGATAATGTCCCTGCTGAGATATTATATATGATTAAAAACGTTTATATTAATCAATCTTACCTTTATCTGCCTTCCTCTGAAAAGGGACTCGTCCAAAGCCATGGCTGTCCTAACAGACTCTTTGTCTGCAAACTCAATATAGGCAAACCTGAAGATGCAGAGGAACATAATCAATCAGCTTAATATGGAAAATGTGTGGTTCTGCTCTGTGAATTGAGAATTATAGATGAGGTGAAAGGCACTGTCTGGCCATTTCTTGCGGGAATGAATGGACTTCTTTTGACCTATACAGAATATACTATGATCACAGCAACAAACAGCTGCCTATTGTGTTGTTAATTTAAACATAGGAAAACTGAAACCAGAACTCAACGTGTTTGACAGGTTAAATCTGGTCCAAAAGCATTACGGTTAAACTCTCTAGTTTTCTCTAGCCCATGCAACCTTCAACCTTTCAAGAAACTTAATTTGTATTGACACTTCATAAAAACTTAGCTGAAGGATGGGTAAAATATGGCCTTTGTGTCATATATTCCAAAAACCGGGCAGTTGTATCACACCTGGTATCATGTCTGCTATCTTTCTTATTTCTTTGGCCTTTGTGAGACTGACAAGAGAGAAAGGAGAGCAGGAACAACACGCCACATGAGCCAGAATCAAACATAGGCCGTGACGGAAAGTAAGTGGGTCACATGCTCTACCAGCTGCTTGGACGCAATAAAATCCCTTCTTACTCAAAGAAGAATTTCAATATCAAATGAGTGGTCATGGTATAAAACTACCGACTTCATAGTCTAAAAATGGCATAATCATCAGTTATAACTTTTCAGCCCCCTCTCATGAATTCTCCGCTGCACAGTGAAAATGTACAGTATAATGACATTTACCCTTTGGGATGCCCTGTGTATTTGTCACATAGGATGGTGACTCTGTTTACTGAACCGCAGCCATGAAAGTGAGCCTCAAGCTCTTCTGCCGTAGCACCGTAGTCCACCTGAAGAAAGACAGGACAAAAGGTTACACGTGATTGGATCTGCATCACCAAGACTGAAGCTCTACAAAACTATGTACACTTAAAATCACATTAAATTTCTCATCAGTTTCTGCACTGACATTTAAATTTTTTGTGTTTGTCTGTGAGGTAAATCCTAAAAATAAGTAAATTTTTTTTATACCACAAATGTTCTCAAAATATAGAATAACAAATAGGCACAGACAGGAGGAGGAAAACAATTAGGTGAATCAAAAAAAGTGCCCCATTTAAGTGTCTATAGTATGTAATCATAGATGCAAGATGTGACAGTGAAATAGGTCAAATGCCTTGAACAAACCTTCCTACAAATAATGTTATAGTGATTAATGCAACAAAGGTACTTTACTAAACCCAAACAAAAACTGAAAGCATCGAGTCGGGATGAGTAAACATTTATACATCTGTACACTTATCAGTTTGAACACTAAGTATCTTGTCTTTGCATATAAAATTGAATGTAAAAATTGTAATGGATTTGCCAGTTATCAACTGTTATTTACATTTGTCAGTGTCTGGAGATAGGGTTGTCACAAATTTGACGTAAAACATTAATCATAAAAAGAAAAAAAAAACAGCCCAGCTTTGATTCTGTCTTTAGGAATCTGTCCTTAGAAAGTGTCAGTGTGAGAGGCTTCCAAACGCTGACTGTGGAGAAGCAACTGGGCTCCAAGCCTGAGATTAAGGACACTTTGGTGAAGCACCCAGGCAACAATTGTTATGTCCAGTCACAGCTTTGCACTTGGGCCTCATTTTTCAGCAAGACTACGACCCTAAAATAACGGCAAAGCTACACAGGAACGACATGGCTCAAGTTAGGTGCCTTTAAAAGGTTGTGAATACATGGAACAAAAACACTGAGCGAAAACGACCAAACACCAATCAAAACTTTGTTGCAGGATTTTAAAGAATCTTTTCACTCATGGTCACCATGTCGGTTCAAAGAATTTGGGTGGTTTAGAAAGAAAGAGAGAGTATCCAGATTGACAAAGCCTACATCAATCCAGACACAAACAGTTCTGTGGCACACATTTTCTCACAGAAATAAAAAAAAAAAAAAACAGAGATTTTGTTTTTAATGACACCAAAAACATTGCAACAACAACCAAGGCCAGAATGATATATACAAGAAAATAACTCACGTTTCCGACATAAATAGATCTGCCATCTGCTTCCATCTTTTCCTCAATGGACATGATGACAGGGCCGACTGCACGGGGTAGAATAATGCATTTATATGAGCAACAAAATATTGAATTTGAAACCAGGGTAACAAAAACAGATGTTTTGAAAACAGCTTGGCCTAAGCTTTGGTCTAATTTAGTATTGTGATTCAGTGTTTAGATAAATGTGAATTTTGCAGAATTTCTTGCAATCTACTCTTAGAGAATCTCTAAAATGATACAGTAAATCTTTTATTTTGTGTCTGTATGTAATCAGAATTCAAATGTAAAAAATTAATCATATTTCCAGCAACCCAAAAATCAAGCAGAAACAATTTCTCATAATTTGGCATTTTCTTTAATCTATAAGAGACATTGGGCTGCATATTTCATACTTTTGTCAGTATCAACAATATAATCTTTTTTTCCATATATGCATTTTGTAATTATCTTTGATTAACCCCATTATTTTGATAAACAGACCGGGTTAATGGTGCATCCTGCTGCTAACATTGCTGTGATTATACTCCCTGTCAGTCCTACGGTTTTAGTGTCAGGTGATTGACCACAGAGATGGTCATTCATTGGAGTTTTTAATGTTTGACGAAGACAGCGTCAGAGGAAATGTAGACAGAGCGGGCAAAAGAAATCTTCCTTTCATTAAAACACAAGCGCACCTGGTGGGGGGCTGAGATTCATCTGTTTCTCCACCTCGTTCTGGAGCTCCTTCAGCTTCTCTGCCTCTTCCTCCATCTCTCTCACCCGTGCTTTGATTGCCTCCAGCTCCTGTAACGCAGAGAAAAAAATTCCATTAGAGCTGTCAGTCCATCATGAGCACAATGCAACTCACTGCAACATTCATCACAATGTCAAAATCACACAATGTAGATCACAGTTCGTCTACGCTAACAAGCGCAAACCAACAACAAAATTCAGCCATGAAAGCTAAATTTCAGCAAATGTGGCTGTGGTGCAAAAACATGGCAGCAAAGAGATGCTGAAGATGGTGTTGCCATAATATGACCTTAATCTAAAGGAGAAGCAAGTTTTTATAGCCGTTTCTAACCAAAAACCCACACACTGAGACTACTTCCATCTAAAAATGTACCGTCTGACTGGTCCTGAACCTTTACTGTAGTTGCAAAGCCTCTCATCCCCCACAATTTTACTCAGTGTTTTCTACCATGCAGCCTAAATTTGGCAGCTGCAGCCTCCTACTAGTTGATAGTTGACCTTAAAATCCATTTGAAAAACATGCCTCATCGGGCCACGATATGCTTAACCAGCTTTCAAAATACAATGGGTGCTAATCAACATTATTAATTAGTATGGCATACTTGATGTCCATGTTACCTGTCACTTCTCAGGCAATATGAAGCCATAGTCAGAGATATCCATAGGCAATAAACACATGGGAGAGCCCATTTCTGAAAACCACTTGAAAAATGAAACATCTTAAGTGTTTTCTCTTTTATCTGGGAAGTACTTAAACAGACATGGATTCAGATGAAGAGAGTAGTTTGATTTAACTACACAGGCATTTCCACATGCAGAATATTTGGGTGCATGCATTTTTTCTACCAATACTGGGAATTGTTGAGGTATGCACGTTATCAATCTAGATAATAGAAATGTGTATCATATTTTGATGTAGGACGTCATGATACAATTTCACTGACAGGCCACAAGTTATTATATTGAATTATCACTATGGGCTAATGTAACTGATTAGAAATGTCACAATAACATAATGCAATGTTTTCCTGACTATTAGAGGATTTGGGCGCAATGCAATTTTTACAGCACTTTAGCCAAATGAACCAAAATAAATATGCAGAGACAGGTTGCCATTTTTGTTATTGCTGCTTCCTTAACATTTATTTTCATCTCCTGAACATTTGAGCTCTTTAAAATGGGTGTACTTGTATCTTTATTCTTTTACATTATCAATATGTCAGTCATGTTACATTAAATATATATATATTAATCACAGAAAAATACAGTCCACCAAAATGAGGCTGTCATGAAAACTAGATAGGCATGTGTTCTTAATTTAGTTTGACACTAAACATGTCAATGAATTATTTGTATATGAATCAATAGGGAAATTGATTTTTCTGCAGCTCTACCCCAACTGACATTCAATTAAGCCTCTTTTTGGAAACACAGCTGGAAATGTATTTGGGGCAGTGATGATCAGCTCTGAAGTCCAAATACACAGTGAAACCCACCAAACATTCAGTGCCAAAAAATTAAGTATTCCTATAGTGAACAGAGAGATGGCTGTGTCCTCACGTGGGAGCGGACCCTCCTGTCTGACAATGGTGCACTGCAGCACAGTGGGAGTCATTCCAGCTCCATCCAGGGCTGTAGCCTGTGCTGACAGGATTTGTAATGTAAAGGCTCTTTGTACAGCTGGGTGCAGTGTCACAGACAGACAATATTAAATTCAGGTTCTCTCACCAGAGGGAAGTGGGGACTGATTATAATGGCACCATCATTTCTCACCCCCCCAAACCTTTAGCTACATGCATCGCAGTGCATGTCGAGATCATGGAAGAGGAGCAAGTAATCCACGTTCACAGCAAGACTGTTAACAATAAGCCACCCGCCACTGACACATTTTAGCTCCTATTTTTTGTCGCATATTCAGTGCATGCTCTTTCACTCCCCTCCCTTCTCTCATTCTCCTTGCTCTGGCAAAACATTGAAGGATGCAAACCCAGCCCCTCAAATACCGCAACCCCCTCCTTCTGCGTTACATGCCGCGCTCTCACTGCCCGTCTGACAGTACTACAACCTCAAAACCCACCTGGGCATACTGCATAGACATTATTGGGGAATATACACGTGTGCAGCTGTTGCAAAATCAAAATTAGGCCAAGCAACGCAGATAGTGCATTGTGAACCATCACACAGCAAAACTACGTCCCACTGATGCACGATACCAAACGTCGTCCAAATAAGACAAAGATGATCAGGTGCATGTCTGCCATCTCCACCCTAGCTTTGTTAAAAATCGGCTAGCTTGATGACATGCTGCTGTAGCAAGGCATTAATTTAGCTAGCAAGCTAATCGCAGCTTGAAGTGCAAATTCCATTTCATTTCTTGACAAATGATTACGGTTGACATATCTAGTCATCTTAACTGCAGCATTGGATGCTGGTGCCTGTGATAAGCTAATGTTAGCCTGCTGACGCTCGGTCATTCTTTAGACTTACGCCGGTGCTTGAAATGCGGCAGCAGTCAGCATAATGGTGAAGGTAAATAGTATAAAATATCTCATTACCGTAAGCAGGTCGCCTTCTCAAGCAGGTAGACTCGCACAGCGGCGGCTAATGGCGGCGGCCTGTCCTACCCTCGCCCCTGACTGTCTCCTGCATCTCCGTCTCGCATTTTTTTGAGACGAGGATTTTCCCCCCCAACGGCTCTAGCTGCTCCCTGGCGCAGAGAAACTGGCGCCGCTGTTGCGCCAAGATGGCTGCCGACACCACGCATGTCACCACCCATTTCTACTGCACTGCGTGAACCACAATGGCGGTTAATATCGACCTGGCGATAGCAGTAACGCACACGGCATGTGACCAAATATTTGTGGAAAAAATATCAACAAATTTCTTTCTTGCTTTCACCAACTACTCCGCTGTGACCACAACGTGTCCTGGTATCCATGTGGACTCTAACAGCTTAAACAATGTCCTTCACTTACCGGGTCTTCAATTGCGGCCTCTCCCTCTTCTAACCCCGGTTCCTCGTCACCGACACCCGGGTCTTCCAGCTCGGGATGTCCGGGGTCTGAATCTAGTAGGGATTCCTCCGCCAGTCCGTTACCGAACTCCGCCATCGCCCTGATCCAACTGTACCGACGCGCCTCGTGGCCAAACCAACGTTGCAGGCCCCTACTCACGCACAAGGGGGTAGAGTGAGCGGGGCGGCGAAAAGAAAAAAACGGCGGAAAACGCCGCTTAGTAAAGTTAAAATGGGGAATAAAATGCTAGCTACAGTCCCAGCCACTACTCAAACAGCATACCACGATGGACAGAACTGCTGTTTCACTCGCTGCCTTTTAGCAATGGTCCTGGTTTACGACAGAGAGCCTGGTTTATTTACTTAAATGAGTATATAAAAAAGGCGAGGACTCTACGCGAGAGCGGCGGCGTCCCTTCAGTTCAGAAATGGAAGCTGGGGGCGGAGTCATGTATCACTGCGGGCGTAAAACTCTCAATCCTATTCGTCTGCGGATGATTATAGACAAACCTCTTTGATGTCTGCTGCGTTCCTATTGGACAATCGCGGAGTACTTTCCGGTTCCCAAATCGCATGTGGGCTTCTAATTGGATTACGTTCCTGTCAATCGTATCCTTGTGAGTGGCAACTAAACTGGCAAAGTCAATTGTTCAGCAAATTAATTCCAGGCACATTTGATTGTGTCACATAAATTGTCTCCTCCAGTGTGACCTGACTGACCTTTATTTGTAATATGCCACTTGGATAAAACATGCAATTTATGTAGTGTTTACAACAAGAATGTAAACCCTTGTCCCGCACCAAGATTAAAATAAATAAATCTCCAATGGCACTGCAATCAGACAGATATGCTTTGTTGTTCAACTGATTTTATTTCTTTTTCTGTATATCAAAGAAAGCATAATGGAGACCAAACACAAAAAGGCAGGTACAAGTGAGGAGGAAAAAATAAGCTTAATCAAAAATCTAACAATTCATAACAACACTGCCACTATTATTGTTCAATATTCATAGGAATACCATACTGTGTTTGAGCAGAGAGGTGGCATTAAAAACCATTATGGATCAATAATAATCAAAAACAGTGATGGGTAGTAATGATAAATCGTATAAGTAGTAGTACAGTTATAACAATAGTGATAATCAAAGTGACAATGAAACATAAGAGAATTAAAAGCAGAGATCTCCATAAAAACCTATCTAGTTTGGACAGTGCAACACCGTGTCTGTGTGTGTGCGTTGTGTGTAATCCCCGTCTTGAAGTTAAAGCACTCAAGTCCTTGCTTTACACACAAGATACAGTTTCCAACAGGAGTACAAATTATTACTCATGAAAGGACATTGTTACCCTCCTTGTTTCAAAAACCACACCAAGTGACTCTTAAGGTCGTGTTAATGGCTGTGTTCATTTGAAATGTCTGTAGCTTGTGCAAAAATTGTGGACTAGTGCAAGTGTCAAGCCGTGGGATGTCCTTTACAGTTTGCATTTACGAACACCTCTCCTGCTCTCTGTCGACCTCAAGATTGCTTTTTGGTTTTTGAATGACAGAAAGCAAAGGGAGGTTTACTTTGGAATATCAGTTATTTTTAATATATTTCTTTACAAAAGTTCATGTTTTAGTTTTGCATTTTGTTAAAACTATCAATAGTAACATTAATATACAACTTAAATTGAAGGAAAACATCTTTAGTATGTTATGTGTCCTTCAACACAGCACCATCTTATTTATCTCTCAGTCAACACATTTAATGTTTCCCAATTTGCTCTCAAGATTTGAGTATCCATTAGTCCCTTAAAGGATACTATTAATACCCAACTTTCTCCCTTGTCATGGTTTCCAGATATAAGATCTCATTTCACAGCACATACATTACCAGAATTAGTAACTCTGTATTAAAACTGAACAAAATTAGGGGAAAAAGTATGGGAACAGCCCATTTCAAGCCCTGTCATCTTAATATTTCTAGAGGCTTGGCTTTTGACCTAAATAAAAATCTGTTACACCAGTTTTTAATTGCTTCTATTGGCATTTGTATAAATATTGAAGTAAATAAAATGAGTATTTAACTTTCCTGTCTTATGCACAGCATTCATGGCAAAGGAAACCATAAACGTACAAAATCAGGCTGACGCCCCCCCGTGCCAGGTGAGGATAAAATCAATTCACTAACATTATGAGGATCACCTGGGCTTAAATTTATATACCTGGTGGTGTTTCTTCTTAAGGCTGTCATATTAATAACACACCTGCAGTAGGTGAAAACATTTATTTTACTCCAGCAAGTTTGAAGAGCTGCATTTCAAAATGTGATATACACCATTTGAAAGAATGTGAAATCCACAGGATCAACGAAATATGTTTTAAAAACAAGATAGTCGGTAATTATGTAATTAGAGTCCTTGGCCAAGAGAATGCTTACAACTTTACAGGCAGGATTTGCTATGGTATAGGTACAGAATAGGACATTTGACGTTTTACCCCAAAGATGTATATAAAACATTTTGGAACGGAGCTCTTATTAATTTACATACCCAGGTTTGCTTCTTGCACAATATGCTCACACGTAAAGCACGTTTCATTATACTAGCAAAAATCAATTTCTCACGTGTTTTATATTAAGGCATCCAACATGCATTAATGTATCTTTCCATAAAAAGACACTTGCATTAGAATGCTTAAAAACATTTCAAACTATGTAAAATGTGTCAAAGTGCCGTATGCCAAGATTCGACTTTCCTCGGACCTCTTTTTGCCCTGTCTATTTGGATTGTCATGAAAACTATGAACATGTAAATGGGGACAATTCATCAGCCCTATTCCCTCTAAAGTACCTCTTTTTTAAATCCCAAATGAGTGGACACAACACTCTTCAGATCACACTCCTGTAGCAAATAAAAAAAAGATGACAGTCAAAATCGGTTCTTCCTCTCCCAATGGTTCAGTCCAGTCATATTATATCCAAGCAAATCTTTGCCCTAAGAGTGAAAGTAGGCATGAGAAAAACAATTCCACAGGAGAAAACTGGGAGTTATTTATGCAATATTTCATGTTATTATCCCAAAAAGTTTCCACCAAATGGCCACTTCCAAAGAGGAAACACTTTTGCATCAGTCATCAGGTTAGCACAGTTCAAGCAAGTTGAGTGCCTTTACAAATTATAGGAAGGTCACTGAAGTAAGGTAATATATAACCACAGGCGTAGGACCAAAAATGTTTGGATAAAGTGTGTAAGGATTGAGGGAGACTTGAGATGTGTTCATCATTTATCAGACAGCAACTGAGTAAGTGTGAAGCAGCATGGAAATTGTCTGCTGTTGTTTTGGATTCCAGGTGAACGCTATAGATTAACGGATTTCGAGTTAGTGAAGGTTGAGCGAGGGATAGCGGGTGCAGGGGGAGCCAACTTCAAAAACTAAAGAATGTTAGCTTTTGAGGATTAGTGCTCAAATTTGTTTATTAAAATCTGAGGAGCCCATATGGGTCCAAGAATAGTCAGTGTGCAGACCAATCCTGATCTGAGTTTTTAAGTGTTGCTGGTGGCCGTCGGTGGAGGCAACTCGATAACCGTTTCCCCTCCAGAACTGGTTACGAGAGTGGAGTGTGGGACCTGTGAGCCCGGCACAACGCTGCCAGGTCCGCCATTACCCGTTCCGTTCTTGTTGACGAGTGTCGTCGGCTGGCCGAAGTTAGTGGTTCTCAGGGTTGCCAGGTGACGTGGGGAGAAGACGTGGGCCCTTGCTGCAGCCCGGGATTCAAAGGAGACGTTGCAGGCATCACATCGGCCAGTCAGGGTCTCCTTCGGCGCTGGCTGGTTAGCCACTGGGGACGCTGGAGGTTCAGTGATGGTCAGCTGAACAGGCTTTGGCAGGATGGGACGATTGGCTTTGAGAGCGTTGTACTGCAGGTAGCTTCCTGAGCTCATGTCCACCTTTCCACCTGACAGAGGAGACTGGACATGATAGACAGGACCAAGAAGAGAAGCTTAGTGTCATATCATTTAAAGTTCATATTGTGTTCCAAATATAATTACAGCCAACCACAAAAGTCAACAATTTTTGTTACATTTCAACAAAAACCATATAAAAAACTAAAAGGATAGACATGCTTATATAATTTGAAGATATATATTGCCATATTGCCCAGCCCAAATATTAATTTACCACCCAGCTCTAGGATTAAAAGTGCAAAAAAGCAATCTGATGCCAACAAAAGAAACGTTTTCTCTCCTTGTTGACCCACTTTAATGTGATTTTTATAAGTTTCCTATTTTATGAACATTAATGGGATATTTTCCCAAAGGCAAACTGTAGATTGATTTTATTTGCCAACTTACCATTTTCTCTTGCTGCAGCCTCCAGCGCTTCTCCTTGGCTCTGGTGTTTTGGAACCAGATCTGCACCACCTTAAGTGGTAGGTTGAGCTCTGTGCCAATTGCCTCACACTCCATGGCATTAGGGTGGGCGCACGTCTCGTAACAGGACTGCAGAATGGAAAGTTGTAGGCAGGACAAGTGTGTGCGTGGCCTACGACTGGATGAGTGAGGCAGAAAGCTGCTTTCTGTCGGACTTGATTTAGCTACAACCGGGGTAGAGGGGCTGGCCACTTTGGCAGAGCTGGGGGTATTGGGACTCACCGGTGCGATGCTGGGGGTGGGAGGAGGTGGGATGGTGCGAGGCGATGTGTGTGTTGGAAGAGCCAGTTGTTCTCTTGATAGAGTGTTGATCTTAATGGGGACCTTGGGAGTCCAGTAGTTGAGCCCATTCTGTTTTTGTGGCACCACTGTTGTGGTAGGAGGCCTGTTGTTGATGGGAGTTGAGGGCAGCTTGGGCACCATGCGGTTAGTGGTCCCAGGTCCAGGACCCATCTCATTTTCATTGTCTTTCTCCTCATCTGTTTTCTCTTCCTCACTCTCCTCCTCTAGCTTACGTTTCTGGGCTGGTCGTGGGGCAATGGGGATTGGATCCTTGGGTGGTGCTAAAAGGACAGGGGTGTTGACTTTGGGTGCAACTTTGACCATAGTGATGTTGCTGGTGGTTTCAAGCTTGGTCTTTGGCACTGCAGATGCACTGCTGCTCACAGGAGAGGCTGTTGTAGAGGAAATAATCTCCTTGGGCTTGATCGGGACTGGGGCGATTTTTTTCACAATGATAGGTTTGCCCAGATCCTTTACAGGCTCTCTTTCTGTCTTAATAAGGGTACGCACAATTGGTGTAGTTGTGATGCACCCGGTATTATTTGGAGCAGGCTTGTTGGAGAAAATGGGTTTGGAAAGAGGCCATGTAAATTTGATGAGAGGTTTGCCAACCGCTGCCAGGGTCCCATCACTGATGAATCGGACCTCACCCTTTCGTTCCCTTGCCCTCATGTTCTGGAACCAAATCTGAACAACCTTCTTTGGAAGGTGGACCCACTCTGAAATCTGTTCAAACTCATGTTTCCCAGGATTTGGGTCTTTGAAATAGCAGCCATACAGAATGTCAAGTTGTTCAGCTTGAATGATGGTCCTTGAACGTCTCATATCCCGATACCTTTTTCCTTTGGGCTTTCTCTGTTGTTGCTCCTGCTCCCTCTCCTTTTCCTTCTCTCTTTCCTTTTCTCGCTCCCTTTCCAACAATGTGGCATTCATTTTTTCTGCTGCCCTCATGTAAATACTAGACTTTGTCATGTTGTTGCAGTTCACCAGACTCATACTGCTGTTGGAAGAGGACATGGAAGTAACAGGTTCAGGCTTCACCTGGACGACTACAAGACCTTTGGATGTGGGCCTCAAGCCAAGCCCGTCCAGCAACTGTCCCTTCTGTGCTGCAATTTTATCAGCCAGAGAGGACGAGGAAGAAGCTGATTTTGAGTTGTTTTTCCCCATGCTGAGATCCAGGGCGGACTCACAGTCACCACCGTTGGACAGGTAGTGGGAAGTTTGGCTGTGGGAGGAGAGAGACTGCGAGAGAAGGGAGCCAGAGAAGCGCGTGATAGTTGGTGGGTTAGGAAAAACAGGTATTTTGCTCCCATCAACAACTGAAGGAGTAAGAGAGAGGATGTAGGGGCTGAGGAACTGAGTGGAAAAAGGAGCAAGGGACAGGGGAAGTGAATGGAGAGCACTGGTTGGAATCTCAGCATGAGACTGTGAACTTGGGGGATCCCCTTGGGCCTCCAACTCGAGATCCACATCTGGGTCCTGTCTCTCCTTTTTCACCTCCACCTCTTCACGCTCAAACTCCCCCTTTCGCTTTTTCCTCTTGGCCCTCTGACCCCCTCCCCCCTCCTCATCTTCATACTCATCCTCTGCATCAGATAGAAACACAGTTGTGGAGCGCAAGACCTTTCCTCCAACTGACCCCTTTTCACCATGGATCTCCCACTGTGCTTCATCTTTAGCCGGGCTCTCAGGACCCTCCCTCAAAGAGCCATTCTGACTCTCCTCATCAGACACAATGACAGAGGTGTATACCTCGTTTTCTGAGTCAGAAGTGAGACAGGAATCACCCTGACCCTCCCTTCCCATATCTCTCTTTCTGCGTTTCCCTCTCGTATGAGACAGATCTATTGCCTGACTACCCGATGCATCAACATCATCCTCGCCTTCTGCTATGACCAGTGAGCTTTCCTCGTCATCATAGTCGTTGTCTGAGCTTTGGCTGTGCCTTGTGAATCCCGCCAAGCGTTGTAGGTGTTCCAACTCCGTCGCCCTGTGCCTCTGTTTGGCGTGGCGGGCTTGGCTCAACCACCTGCGTACCTCTTCCTCAGAAAGGCCAACCTCTCTGCCCAGCGCCTCACAGTCCTCGTGGGGAGGACTTGCAGCGTCAGCCTCACTTCGTGACTCGAAGAACGCCCAGAGAACCTCAGACTGGAACTCTGACAGCACTGGAAGGTCTGGATAAATGGATCCCATTGCATTGCAGTGGGGTCGAGTTTGGTTGTTAATTAAGGCATTTGTACTCGGGCTGGATTTTGGGGTGCCAACAGAGCCACAAGGGCTAGCACCCGACTGTGATTTTTGAGGAGTAGAATCAGGGCTAAGTGTAAGGTTTAGATTTAAAGGACTGAGGCTTGAGTTGCTGCGCACAGATGCAGAAGGCGAGAGATTCTTATTGCGGAGGCTCTTCTCTGTGCCCGCTGGGGAGAGATTGAGGCTAGCTGCTTTATCACCTTCCAGGTCCAACTGATTAGGCGAGCTGTCTCCATCTGTTGTGCTATCTCTATGCGCCTTCCCATTGTCTTCATTATTCTCAACCTTCACTTTGCCTTCTATATTAGGACACTGTGCAGATTCTTTACAGTCCTCCTCCTTAAGTTTCTCTGTTTTTAAGTTCTCTGTAGTCTGATCTGAGAGCTTCTCTTCAACCGTTTCATCGCTGTCCTGCCTTTCTTGTTCTCTCTCACACTTTAAAGTCTGTTTTTGCTCTTCCAGGCAGGGCTGTATGTTTGTTGGAACTCCTGCAGAGGGCCACTGGTTCTGTAAGCTGTTAAGTCTTTGGGTTAGGAGGGCTTGCTGGGCTGTGCTGAGACCTACGAATGGCACACACTGGGTTAGGAGCTGGCCTTGCTGGTTCTCTTGGTGCTGCTGGGTTTGGGCTTGGAGCCCGTTCAAGATCAAGGGCATGACCATTTGAGGCTGAGGCACGAGCTGAGGCACGGCGGCACCAGGAGCAGCACCAGCCGCAAACAAGGAGGGGAGGAGGGAGTGTGAGAGGGTGTTGGGACTGGATGTGAGGAGGGTGAGAAAGGCCGAAACCGCCTGAGCTGAGGCCACAGGGGAGGTGAGGAGGGAGGGAGCCACTTGTGACGTTTGAACCTGCTCTCCTTCTTTTGCAGTAGTCACCATCAAGGCCCCCGGAGCAGCGCAGTTGGTTGTGGTAACTAACTGACTGGTTCCACTACCAGATGTGGTCACTACAGTGTTTAGAGCACTGGTGGTGGAACCTCCCAAACTAGCAGTGGCAGCTGCACTGTTTGCAGCATGTGCAGCAATTCCAGCATTTCTGCTGCGAGTCTGGTGCAAGACGGATTTCATATGGCTCTCAAGGGTGATGGCATGGTTGTAGGAGACTCGACATATAGCACACTGGTAGGGTTTGTTTGATATATATGGCCGAGACAAGACAGGAACTGAAGGAGCTGGGGGATCAACGTCCCCACCTTGTTTCACAGAGCCTGTTGTCATCCTCTGAATGTGGGACGCGGAGTTGTAATGAACTTTCAAGGCAGTTCTGCCGGGAAAAGTTTCCAGGCAGGCATTGCATTTGAATGACTGGGTGTTATTTTCAGCTGGCACACCATTTTTATCAACTGACTTTTCACTCGCGTCTGGGATTTCTGTGTTTTCAGTTGCGTTTTGCTGTTTGGCTCCTGCATGTTGATTTTCCTCCTCTTCTGGCTCTGGCTCAGCTTCACCTCCCTCCTGTTCTATTATTCTCTCTTCCTCCATCTCTTTGTTTCCAAGCGTCTGGGTATCGTCTGAACTCTCACTAGATTGGCAGGGATCTGAACTGACGTCTTCAGGGCACTGCAGTTGTGAGGATTCAGCACCTGATAAAATGAACACATGTATAACTTTTATGATCTAGTAAAAACAGGTCCAACTGATAACATAATTTTACATTTGCATACTGATTGTAACAGTTTATTGGTCACATGTCAACCATGGTCACATTGTAAATGCTTTTTTTTTTTTTTTTTAAGAATTCATACATGTATGTTGTTATTGTCCTCAAATTTTCTTTAGTTAATTTAGTTTTTTTTCACACTCACCTGCAGACTTTAGAGCACTTTTGTCCTCTTCCCCTCCACTGGCCCCCTGTTTTAGAACAGCCTGTTAAAAGAAAATGAAAGCAGAGTGTTGGCAAAATTCCCACAGCAAACTTAACTCTGCAACAGCCTTTTAGATGAGCTTTTGAGCAGCAAAACATTTGGGTGTGACTCACTTATGTGTGGTTATATTACACATAGCAAGCTTGACTAGCCTTTAATTTAAAAGTTAGCCTAAAGGCATAAATTAAGCAGTCTTTGATCAATTCTTTCACCAATGAAATCCCTTCTATTTCTTAACACTTAACATTGTCAATTGTCATGGGCCTATAACAAAAAAGTGTGCTCACAGATGTGCTTTTGTTTTATAATTTGATTTTTACTCAACAAATACTTTCACACTGACATATTTTGTAGATGATTAATCCACACAATTAGATATTAAACTATCAAAAACTATCGAAAATAATTAACACAAGCTCTAAAATGCTGACTGCCAAAAGTCAGTCTGCATAAACAAGTCATTAAACAAAACAAAAAAACAACAACCTCCCCAGTCAACACTAATAATTACCAGTGTATTAACAATTATGCATTTTCCATGATTGTGTGAAAAACAATCTTTTCTAATGAACATTAGTTTGTCGACCTTAAGAGACCCACAGGACATACAGCAATCACTGCCAACATTACTATCTCTAAAAGGTTGTGGCAGGCTGAGTTTGAAACCTAGAGTGAAGATACTGTTACCGTATGAAATTAATTAACAGAGTCTGTTGGTATCAACATTCTCATGTCAGCATGTTAGAAAAAAGGAGGCATAATAATATTTCAAACATAGGCAATGGAAAAAAAGGACCTCTGACCTCAATATATCTGAATAAATGGGTCCTATGAACACCAACAAGGCAAACAAACTTTCTCTTTATGGTTATCCTATGCAGTCTGGAACAAGAGCATGTTATGTTCTTGCATTTAGTATACATTTTTGCAGCCTTTTCACCCATTCTAAAAAAATATGTATTTCAGAGACACTTGTGGATTCAACGGGCCTGATTTTATCCATGTTTGATGATTTAATCCCCATATTAGCCAATTCACCATAATGAAACTATTATTTCACCTCACTGTATAAAAGACAAGTTGTGGACTCTAGGTTAATCATAGCCTCATGAAATTTTGCAACTACAACCAACAGACGTAGGGCATTCGAGGACATATGGCTTTTCCAGGTATATTGATTAAGAGTTTTAAGCAGTTTATTTGAACAGACGTGCTTGCAATCCATTTGCCATTTTTATAGAAATTTCCAAATGGGTTGAGCTGCATCTCAAATCAGAATTCAGGTTTCCCAGCTTTCTCAGATGTCTTCCACTTTTTTGTGACATCTACTTTGGGCCTGCTATCTAATTTTTAAGACCCACTGTCCCCCACTAAAACAAAGCAATGTGGTGGGTCTGTAAGGGTTAGGCAGATGACAATTACATTAAAAGTTTAAGAGCATTTGCGTCAAAACAAAATCTGTGTATTTTGCAGAAATAGCAACGGAATAAAAAAAGATTTCAGATGAGCACTTACCACTGTAACGTACATAACAGTATGTACATCTAGGATTATCCAGTAATTGCATGAGAATGTCTTATGATAAGCAGTTTTGATTTTTTTTAACAGCTTCCCAATGTGTGTATGTAACATGTCTAACTTACGTCTTTTGGTGTTATATACATGGATGAACATTAATAAAGGTTATTTATAATTTCAAGGGTTTTTTCCTGATAAACCTGATAAAGTACAGAGCATAACAGAGTAAACAATTGTGACACTGTTTTGGGGGAGTTATTTAAAATGTGGGTTAAAGCTGTGATCACTTTGCTCATAGAGTTTTCCTTCCCTTAATAACACTATTTCTTGTTCAGGAGGTATCCCGTAGGGTGCTTAAACACCCAAAGCATAACATGATGTACAAATCATAGCAATCAAGTATTAAACTCCAGAGAGTGGAGGATGAGCATGCTGCCCAACTGTACTTACAATGTCCAGCAGTTTGTCGACGCAAGATGGAAGTACGCTGTGTTGCTCAGTGAGATGTAGAGACAGGGAGGGTCGGTCTGTTTGCCCTTTTTGGCACAGGGGGCACAGCCACTCTGCCACTCCATTGCTTTCATTAGTCACTGTCTCTCCAGACTCCTCCTTAAAAAGAAAAAATATCAAAACATTAAAGAAACACACACTCTTTCTGGACCTATTATTGTTTATCACAGACAACATAAAAAGAAAACTAAGAAAATATGACGTGAATATGTAGTTTCTGTCTAAAGATGCAAACACCAATATAAAAGTATTCAAGTGCTTGCTGGTTACACACCTCATCTAGTTGACCAGCACATGGGAATTATTCATTGCCATGTAAAACTATTTGTATCCAAAATCAGAAGCCAGTTATCATACCCTTCATTAGGAAAAACATTAACCATGTATTGTCTGCATTGACCGTATTAAATTACACGATAATGCAACTGTTAAAATTCCACCTAAGTAATGACAAGTAGTATCCATCTTTTATACTCAGCACATTGGGCTGCTGTTAATCTAGATAAAAGACATTCTTTATACCTCTCATTGAAATCAATCCAACTTAAACAAACTGATATGACATATACATAAGGAAAGGCATTAAATGCAGAATATCTATGAAGTAACACTCAATCAAAATAACTTGCTCGTCTGATGAAACCACTTATTCCCGCCCCAGTTCCGGCCAATGCAAGAAACAAGGCCAATCTATTAAATATTATCTGAAATCATACTGCATAAGCTCGATGTGCATGATCAAATAACTGTTACTCCCACGCAGTTTTTAAGGAAGTCAAAATAGACCACTAGTCTGGATTTTACCACACAGCTTTGATGTATTTTTCTGCAAGCATTCATGATCCAAGACAGCAACCAAAGACAAACAGCAATCCAACCCATGAGGAGAAATACCAACACAGCTACAATCCCCACTTCCTCGTCATGCCAATTAGCAAGCTAGCAGGGTTATATGCCCAGATAATATTACAAGTCCATATCTGCAGAGTATATCATGTGTAAAAGCTCCTCACCTCGAGTTTCATAATTAAAAGCCAAGATATAACCCGATTGACGTCTCTCCGCTCATAGTTGGCTAATTAATGAGCAGTCTAATTAGCTATGCCGACCAGAGACGAATCAATTAGCTAGCAAGCTAGGTTGAGAAGCCCCCCTGTAACGTCGCATTACAGTCGTGTTTCTGGAAATGCTGGTTAGCTGTTAGTTTACTGAAAAATAACCCCGCAGTGATAACCAGACACTTCTCCGAAACTGCAAAAGACAGTACAGGCGTGTGCATAATCTCGTCGCTGGCTCTCGGCTTAGCCTGGACGGTCATTAAATTAATAAACAAAAAGGGGTAGAGCTAATAACAGTCGTGTCACTTTGCTAGCTAGCCTGTTAGCAGGCAGAGATAATTAACGGCTCCTCAAACTGTCTCCAACTGGCTAGTCTCCACTCCCTACAAACTCTGCCTGGTCCAGGTGGGAACTGCAGCTTCAATACACCGACTGAGTTCACCCAAGATAGAAAATACTCTCACCAAGCTCCAGATAAAAAACCTCGGCCTCGAGTTATTTCCTTACCCCTATGATTGTGGGCTGCCAATCGGGCATCTAGTGTTGCACCGCCCGCCGCCTGCTGCTCAACAGCGCAAATTGAGGCCTAGCCGGACTAAAGCCATTTAATTAATGAACGTGGGCTCCGTTTACAGATGTGTTAGAAAACACTCGCACCCCCTCCTCCCTCGCCGCCCAGCAGACCCCCTTTTGACGCGTCCTAGCGTCCAAATCCATACCTTAAATACTTACGGTGCAACACATGGCCATTTAAACTACCATTTTAACAGCTTCAAGCCGTAATTGGCGAAAGAATTAAACGCTAAAAAGCTACTTGAAGCGGAGTACGTGCGCCGCGGTCGCCTCGACGATGGGGGTGGTGTAGGGAGAGCAGGCGAAAGAGAGACGAGAGGCAGAAAAAGTTTGGGATTTAATGTTGGATTTCTATAAGGGATCGGATTAGTATGGGGCACAATCCGTCGTTTGCTCGATCCTCTATCAGTCGCAGGCCACTCTCCCCGCTCAAATCAGCACAATTAACCGATCGCGAATGACGTTTAATTAAGTTCAGAGCAATTAGCTAATGCGTTTTTACCTGCATGGTCGCCGCTCCAGCACGCACACACACACACGCTTCCTCTGTGGCTCCTCAGAAGTGAAAAGTTTTCTTGCCTGCCCTCCCTCTCTCTCTCTCTCGCTCTCTCTCTCCCTCCCTCTCTCTGTCTCTCTCTCCTCTCCTGTTCTCCCCCTCCCTTCATTCGCCCTATCCCTCTCTCCTTCCCCTCTTCCCTCTAGTAAACAGACCACAGCTCCCCCCAAGGCTGATTGCTGACATTCAGAAGGGACAGACACGGCTATCAAATCCCTTATGTAACCCCGCAGATATTAGAGATTATTAATGTATGCCGGAACGCCCATTACATTGAGCAATAATGATAAATCAAGAAAAATAAACGACAGAAAAAAAAAATATATATATATATGTATATATCGTAATTACATAAGTATGTGAACGCCTAGATTACACGGAATCCCCTTTAATGTAA
>JAOWBC010000812.1:13484784-13502356 GCA_028566105.1 Hypoplectrus providencianus | reverse complement strand
ATATATATATATATGTATATATCGTAATTACATAAGTATGTGAACGCCTAGATTACACGGAATCCCCTTTAATGTAAAAACCCTTTCTCGTTTTTACATTAAAGGTGAATTAAAAAAAAATGAGTCCCCATTCTGCCAAGTTGGATTGCCACAAAGAGTGTGACGAGTTAATTAAGGCTGAATAATAAAGCTATGACCGCGGAGGCTCCAGTCAGCACCACGCGCGCGAATTATGACATGTTTTCAATCAAATGATAGGTGTGGCGCACATCAACAGTCGAGTATGTGGAATAAATATTTATGAAGCAGAGGGGATTAAAACTGCACCATCTGTATGCCCCTGCGTTACTGGGACAGGAAGTGATGTTCCTGAATGCCCTGATAGGTGTCTCCAATTGCGCCTGTGCAAAATAAACTTCGCTGACGTGTAGGGGCTGCTCCAATTGATTTGTCGGTCAATTTTTGATGCCGAATTATTTGGATTTAAGGAGTCGACGTGTGGTGGTGCGAAGGAGTACATCTTGCGACCTCTATGGTGACTTTTAAAACTCTGTGGTACAGTTTGGTAAATTTTGAATCGTAGTTCATGCATGCAGCAGCGTCGGCTAAAGGGTCTGAGCCTGATTTTAATGAGGAGCTACTAGTGCGCTGCAATATTACTTTAGAAAATCAGTTTACAGTAACATATTTGGTACAAAATTACAGTTTAGTTTATAGCATTCATTCACATATCACAATGGAGCATAACATTATGCTGAACGGGATCCGTGTGAAATGTAACCAACCAAGCTATTATATCATATAATATCGAGAAGTAAATAATGGTTTAAAAAGAAGTAATACTAAAAATGCCGAATTAAATACCTAATTGCTATCTATTCAAAATGTTGCCAAAGCGGATGAAAAGGTACAGATGGAGTTTACATTATTATTGTGATGGCTGCAAATACATTAGCCTATATTCTAATCTGATCCATTCGCTCCACCATAAATTATCTTCACAAAGATAATAATGAGTTTGTTAGACAAAGATGTCATGTTTATTATTGTAGTTGTATCAGAGCTTTCAGATATTTTTTCTTAGTTGTGTTATATAGGTTTATATAAATATTACAGTATATGCTTTTTCTGACTGTTTGGTCTCTATGTCACAGGTACCTTAAAACACTGTAATAACACAGTACTGGATTAAATGTATTGAGCTACTTTCTACCATAGGTTTAATTCTTTTTTTCTCTTCTTTTTTTACTCTATAAAAGAGCATTTACCTTATGAAATTATATTGGTATCTTGACGTTGTAGAATAAATGATCTGTGTTACTGTTATTATTATTTATACTGTTATTGTATTGTAGGGGATAAATTGTCTTAAAACATTGCAGTCTTTAGCTGGATTTGTAAGTATAAGGTTGGTGTTGCTCTTATATATCATTTCAGATGAGTGTGGAAGTGGAAAGAAAATTTTTGTGCAGTGCTGAAACTGTGAAAACACTGGAGGAGATCGGTGGTACGTGTTTAAATTGTTTGCCACACGTGTATGCATGAGTAAATTTAGAACAGAGCCATTTAACTGATGCTGTGATCCACATCCACTAGTAAATGGTCACTGAAGGACTTTATATAATGACACTAATTGCTGTGGTTTTCACTGTAACTGTAGTGACACTGGCCATCTGTCTCTTGTTAATAATAAAGTTAAATTATCTGTATCAGCCTCGTTAGTAATTTTGTATTTCTTAATGGTTGTATTTCTCTTCCTCTCACTTCTTTTACCTAGCAGCATGTGTGGGTCTGCGCCAGTTTCATGACCAGTACTTTGACACCCCTAAGTTCGACCTGACTTTGAGAGACATGTGGCTGCGTAGACGTAAAGGATGCTGGGAATTAAAGTGTCCGACAACAGGAGAGATGAGTGGAGAACGATCTAAAGCAGCCGCACTGTGCACTCGCTACAAGGAAATTACCAATCTACCTGAAATTCAACTGAGAGTGGAGGACGTCATAAAAGACATTTGTGAGGACAGCAAGACGGAGACAAGCCCCTCTCAGGAGGATGAGTCCTGGCTGAGCAGAATGAATCTAGTGTGTTTTGCAGAGTTTACAACAGAGCGGCGGTCATTCATTTTAAAGGAGGAAGGGGTGCAGGTAGATCTGGACCAAGCTGATTTTGGCTATCACGTGGGAGAGATAGAGGTCCTAGTTCCAGAGGGAGGGGACGTGCAGGCTGCCTTGGAGAAGATCGAAAGAACAGCTGGAAAGTTAGGTGAGCTGTCAAACTGCCCCATCCTTAGCATAAAAATATAGTGCCAAGAAAAAAAGCACCTTTAAATGACAAAATATAGAAAGAAAAAATTATTTGCCACTACACACTTAGTAACTGGTTCTCCCACCTTCAGCAGTTTCTGATAACTGGAGATCAGTCTTTCACTCAGCTGTGGAGGAATTACTGTCGACCGAGAAAGATTGCCACGGTTGACAGTGTAGTCCATTCGGAGGTAATGGCTCTCACTGTGGTTTGCTTAAGTCCATCTGCCTGGCTTCGCAACCTTTTCAAGAATTACATATTTCTCCTCTCACCTGGAATATCTTTTGGTAGCATCATACTGTGTTTCCTAATTAGACGATTTAGCCTACCTCACATCCTTGAAAAATGTTCTTTTAAAGGGATACTTTGATTGACCAGTGTTGGCAGTAATCAGGCCTGATTGTGTTGAGGCTAATTTGCCACAATGGGGGGCATTTACTTTTTATACAGGGACAGTTGGTGTAGGAGAACATTAGTGCTTCAATAAATTAAAATTATTATTTAAAAACATAATGTTGTGTTGAACTGCAGTGTCTTTGTCTTATGTACGATTTTGCTTAAAGACCTGAAACATTTAGGTGTGAAAATAGTGCGAAAATGGAAGAAATAAAGAAGGGTGCATATATGTTTTCATTGCATTGCAACACATTTAATATCATAAATGTTATTCATAAAGGATGATATCAATTTTTCATTCTGATAATATTTTCTTCTTCTTCACAGGTCTGACTGGAGATCAGCGAGTTGAAGGGAAAATGAATGTTTACCTCAGAAGAAATCATCCAGAGCACTATGCAAAGCTACTGAGTGCACATGTTTTATAGGACATATTATACACAAGCTGTAATACACACAGCTAAATTATGTACATTGTCATGTCTGTAAAGCTGAGGTGTTATTAATCATTATTTATTAGAAGTAATTTAAGTTTAAAAACATTTTAAAGATTCACTTTATTCACTCACTGTATAGACCCGAGTCTCTTGTGGCATTTCCTGAGTAAGAGACATTATTAAACAGTAATGGGCCCTTGACATTTACACTTGCTGGGTGCTCTGTGGCTGTGTCCTGTACGCTGCATGCAACAGTTATATTTTTGCCTGGCTGTAATATGGAGAGTGTGAGAGGAAGTGTGAACACTGGAAATAAACAAGGTGCCATAATGTCGATGCACTATAAATAATTGATAATCTTGTACTGTGTTGTATTTTAAAAAGAAAGATATTAGACACTTTAGGGGACGTGCTGGTGACCCTGCACAGTGTGAAGGTTAATAAATACTTCTTATAATGACCTCAGCAGCTGAGGTAAAAAAGATATCAGTATTAAAATGTAGCTAAATTATCAGAAGTAAAAGTTGGCAATTTATTGTAATGAGGTTGTTTAAAATAATAATAATAATAAATTCTAAATAATACTATTTATTGATGTTGAATCTTGACCTGGAGTAACTAAATGTGTTTGAGTAAAATGAAGAATATAATTTAGTAGAAATATAAAATGAAATAAAATTGAGATATTAACTAATAACTTCCAAAAATATATATTTTCTTACAGTCGTGTTAATGTTTCAATAATTTGGACTGTTGTTAAATGGGCTAAAATGTCTTTTAAAAAGGATATGATGAACATATGAATCAGTATCACAGTAATTCAGCATCTTTTAAATCATTTACATTTCTTCTTTTGGTCGAAGTAATTGTATCATGAAAATATTGTAATGGCCCAAGTAGATTAAATATTAACCATATTATCATTTCTTTTCCAGAACAACACAAAAATTGAGTAACTTTTGTACAGCAGATAACTAGGATGTCATTTTATTTTGGTTGCACGATAATTCAAAAGGTCTGGCCTATCATTACTGTATACACATTATTGCTCATGGGTATTTATGTACAATGTGTAATAATGAAACCATTCAGTTGACTCCTACATGCATGACTGCGGCATTGTCATGTATATTACTTTTGGTTTGTAAAACAAGAGAAGTATCCTGTTATCAAGACAAAACATCTGGTTAAGAAGAGATCTTTTTCACAACAACAGATGTTTTCTCACTTTAATGAGATACGTTTAAAGCTGTGTTGCCACTGGTATGCTGCAGGAGTCGAAGAGAAGAAGCAATAAACTCTTTTCAGTTTTTTCAGCATGCTCTTGTTAAGCACGATAGATTAAATTGTAATTAGTATGCAGACACTGCTGGGTTCAGTCTACTGCTGTGTTTTCATCTATGAAACGAGGAGTGGGTCAGGTTATTTAAAACCCCACACCCATCCATTTCTGCAGCACTGTGATGACTACATGACTTGATTTCTCTATGAGCGAGAGAGATGTAACAAAAGACGAGTTACCACTGCCACGCATCGATCGTCCTCTTCGTCAATTTCAGGCTGCGACCAATCAGTCGGAGGTGATGGAGGAGGTTTCTGAGAGCTGGGAATTAGCCGTTCAGCAGATTGCTCTGCTTGTCTTGTCTCTGCTGTACCAACACCTGTTGTAGGCAGCTTTGTCTGAACACCTGTGATGCACACACATACAATAACAGATTGTTTACAATACAGAGAAATGTGATACATGGGTAAGCATTTTCACACAGACATCAATCATCAGCCATTTAGGACACACACGCATACACTTCTCCTGAATTTCAGTGTGTTTTCTGACAGCTGGGTCCCCACAGTCCATGTCCTGTTTGAACGGAGACTACACTGGAGGCCAACGTTATGCACAATCACTGAGTCACACTGACAGGCCACATCTGCTCTTTTAAAACATGATGCAGTTTCCCTTCATAAAAGAAAAAACAGATCAATATTAGAGTTTCAATTTGGCATGAAATGTATATGAAATGCAGGGTAATTGCAAGTATAAACATAGATGAACATAGATATGTGACAAAGATTTAAACCTTTGAGACCACCTTATATTAACTAGCCAGACGTAACTAATTAAATTAGTACATTGAGGGGAATTTTATTGAATAATTCTTTTTTCTGTATTGATTGCTCAAGTCACACTGTGCATTGTGGCAATGAGAAACAATAAACATACATTCAATTAATCAAATGTATCAAAGGGGCAATCACAGGTAAATAATAAATAAACAATAAATTAATCCATTAAAATTGCCTGCTTTGTATTTTAGACTTTTATATGTTTATAGAAATTGATTAGAATAATACACAGATTTCTGATATATTCATTTTCCTCGAATTTTCTCTCATAAGTAAATAATTAAAAACACTTAATGAGATGTTTTGCAGGTTTACAACTTGTGCATTTTTTTTAAGAATCCTTTCTAACCATATTATTGACAAAGTCTTGTGAGGCCAACCCAACCCTGAGACAAATTACTTTAATATGTAATGACAGATGGTTTTCTGACAGTTTCACTCTGTAATAGAGAGTGAGTCGCTCTGTTACTGTTCTTACTGGTTGGTGAGTAACACATTCTTCCTCAGGATTCCTCAGTGTTGTTGTAGGAGCGTGCTAATCAATACGTAACGCGTCATAGCGTCAGTGTTACGTCCTCCTCTTGAATCATTACGGTCATTCTAAATCAAAGCATTAGCAGACAGTCAGAGCCCCAAAACTATTTATATGTACAACTCACTTCATAACTGTAATAGAAAAAATGCAATAGAAATATCATCGATTAAGAGACGGGAGTTCGGTTTCTTTACATCTTTGAGTTTTGGGAGCGGCAGGCTAAATAACTAGTAGTTGACTTTAGCAGCCAGCTAGCTGCTGATAGCTAACACTCGTTCACTCAATCACTTCATGCATAGAGCTAAATCATTTTTTCCTGGTAAGAAATTGCATTTGTCTCAGGAAAAAAAGTTATTGAAACAGCCCTGAATGGTCTTGGGCTATATATCTCGAAGTTACTTGTTCTTTAGGTATCAGACAACCTTAAATCATCTGGGACAGGATTACCCATTGTCTCTAAGATCAAAGCCAAGAAAGGTAATGATGTAATCATTAGTTTCTATGGTCCTCACCTGTGGAACAAGCTCCCCGAATACCTTGTCAGCTGAAACTGTCCACTCATTGAAAACAGGGCTGAAAACATTACTGTTTTCTTCAGCTTTCTCAATATCCACCTCAAATCATGTTGATTGTCTGTTTCAGTTGTTTCATCATTCTATTTACATGATAATTACAAATATTTGCATGTCTTAATCTTGTAACAGCTGTACATTCCGGGATTTTATCAAATGTATTTTTTTCTTTTACTAATTCTGCCTTACCTATTTAACTCTAAGCCACAAATTGGTTATAGTTATTAAAATTAGTAGTTGCTAAAGATAAAGGGGAATTTTGTACCAATCATGATTCAGAGTGATTCTAGGCCCGCCCATTTATTTTGCATTTTAACACTGCTGGGTGAGAAAAGTATTACAGAAATCCATGTAGAAATGAAGAAAATAAATATATATATACATGCATTTTAAATAAATACATATGAGAAAATAAGTACTCATAATTAACTAAAATAAATACACATGTAGAAATAGGTAAATAAAATAAATCTAAAACAAAATACGTTTATTGAAATACTCTTAAAATTGATGTCTACATTTATGCATTTACTGACCTGTCCATTTACCCATTCATGAAGGTATTTTTTGTCCGTCAGAGTATTTTAAACTTTTTTTTATTGATTTTTTTTGGAAGCTTTGGGACAGTAGAGCTGGCACGAGCGAAAGCAGGGCCGATCACGTGACGGAGAAAGGGCAGGGGCACGCGCAGGGTTTTTTCACACTTTTGTAAACAACATGGCGATTCACGGACTGCTAGCCGACTGATCCAACACTGTGCTGTCAAACTACAAATATTTAGTATTATAAACGTTACACGAGGAACCTTGCGGAAGTTGGGCGTCTGGCAGATCGTTAAGTTCGCACCGAGACGACAAAGAGCTGGACGGACGAGCTGTCAGGAAGACCGTTTGACAGTCAAACGGTAACGTTAATGTAAAGTCGTTAGCATTCTTAGCTAGCTCAACAAAATCAACCTTTGCACGTAAATCTTAAAAAGCTAACACACATCACAATAATACCGGTCGATTTCTTTGCAGCACACGCTATATTTTCATTTGAAGAAGTAGAGGCAAAATATCTTGAATAAATTACATGAAATAGTGTAAGTTTAAGTAATGTAGCCTGTGTTGTCATGTAGCCATTATTACCCAACTTTCTCATTTCCCTTCTGTTCATCTACAAGCACGCTGCACTTGTGTTCACCCGACATCCCCAGGTTATGCTGACATGATTGTTTAATTTTTAAACGGTCCTGTCTCCTGCCAGGCCCTCTTCAGTCTATGGGCTCTCAGTCCAGTTCTGGGATGTCTGGTGGAAGGGGCTCTTCCAGTGGCAACCCAGCTGAGCAGTCTGAAGCAGCAGAATCAAACCAGAGCAGCAGCAGCAGCAGCAGCCGAGGCCGCAGGACGGCTGACAGGCAGCAAGGAGACAGACAGCCAGCATCAGAGGAGGACGTTGACTTAGCTGAAGTGCTGGCTTACCTACTGAGGAGGTGACTTGGGGCTGAAAATACTGGCAGCTATATCAGCACAATGTATATCTAGTTTACTCTGCATCCCTGGGCCTCAGTTATTGTTTGATGGTGTACAGTTTCTATCAAAAAGGAAAATGTCATAAATCCAGGTCTGACACAGCAGTCAGTAGGTAATTACCAAAATATTTAGGCATCCACTGAAGTGAGTGTTATAGCTCGAAACATATACACAGTATCAGCTCATCAATTAAAACCTCTATATGTGCTTGACATTTAAAATACGAGGGGTGGGACATTAGGCTTTTCTCAAGATATATTATCATAATATTTGGGTAGCATATGTATTCTGATTGTTTGAGTATTGTAATTCCATATCATGATCTCCTTCAAGTTATGTTTTTTGTTGTTTTTTTTAAAACAGTAGACAATGAGATAAAGATTAATCTACATTTGCATAGATTCAAATGAAGTGATAACATTTTTATTAATATCTATGCAGGTATTAAAATAGCTTAAAATATTTTAGATTTTTTTCCATCCTTAATTTACATAGAAGTAAAGTAAGACTTGTAACACATACACTTGCTGCTCTGAAAATGAATTGCATCTGGTCAGTTTATTCAAGATATAAATGGCACAAAGAAAAGAAAGATAGCTGAAGCCAAAGTAAAGCAAAAGCTTACAGTCATTTTACACTTCTAACAAGGGAGCAAGTAAGTGACATTCCTGCATTACATTCCAGTGCTGCTAAAGCTAAGAGGTGGTTGGGGTTTTCCCATCATTATTCCTGTTTGATTTTATTGCTGTGAAAGTTGCTGCAAACTCTTAAAAAAAAATCCACCTAGTTTTTAGCACTAAAGTGATCCACAATAGTGGCAGGGCCACTGGTAATCACACAGCAGAACAGTTGATACGAGAAACTACCAGGATCAGATAGAGTTGAAATATTTAAGTAGAATCCTTACTTCTCACTTCAGTTAGCTGGTAACTACCCTTGAGCAAGTTACTGATTCACCAGCTGTTACAGCCGAGCGCTCTGTGGAGAACTAAAGGCTGGTATCTCACCACTGAGCTGCAGCTGGAATATTTGTAATTCTGAAGGTTTATTTCAACTCTTTATAATTGAAGATATCTGTTCTTATTACATTAATTAATATTAGCATTCATATTGATAGGTTGCCGAACTGATGATATGTTTGTGTGTCCAGGGGCCAGGTCCGACTGGTCCATGGAAGTGGAGCCACAGGCCTGCAGCTGGTCCAGTCATACTCTGACTCTGATGAGGACAGCGACGGAGCCTGGGAGGGTCGGCTGGGGGACCGCTACAATCCACCAGGTCTGTCATAAAAACATAAAGATTTATTTTTCTTACACTTCTACTGAAAATACAATTTCAACAGCCATACACATAAAAGAAGTAATAAGTCTTGTGTTTCTTTAACTCTGTGTGAATTTCTGGTTTCCAAATCTCCTCAAATTGTAGAGTGTATTGTGTTTCTTTGGGTCAAATGACCATTATTATATTATATATTACATGAAAGGTGTTATAAATAATAATCTACCATATGTTGCAAGTTCTCTAAGTGTATATATCTGATTACTTATACCAGGGCTTGTTTATCTATTGGTGTTTCCCTTCTAGTGGACACCCAACCTGACACACATGAAGTGGACCGGAGTGAGATCCGAACCCAGATCCTGCTGGCCACCGCCTCCTCGACCCTGAAAGGGCGACACAGTTTCACCCACATGCTCACAGAGGTCAGACCGCACAGCTACAAACTGAAATCCAGAAATGTAAAAGGCAGGGACTGGCACTGAGACTGTAATAGGATGATGATAATGTTGACTAGTTTGATGTTTTCTTTGTAGAGGGAGCAAGGCAGATGTAGAGGCTCCAGCTTTTCCCATGGAGAGTGCAGTCGTATCCGCACGCAGTAAGTTCTCTTCTATTCTTTTCTTCCAATTTCAAATAATTCATATTTTTACCAAATTACTAGAAGGTGGGGAAGAGAAAGAATTCCTTAGTTCAGAAGAGTGGCACATTTAATAAAAATCTTATCTTATGAAGCAAGAAGTTTAGTTATATGACTGATTGCTGTATATTTCTTATGAAATTCTACAATATGCAAGATGGGATGTTAACAAGAGGACTCATGCTGTTGGTAAATAATACTGACCCTTGTTCCTCTGCAGTTTTCTGCCAAACTATGTATCTCACAAGGATACGTACCATCAGAAAGCCTTCTGCGGAGTGTACAGTGAGAATGGCAACATGTTCCTCTCTGCTTGCCAAGGTAAATAACCTCAGATCCAACATGACAGCCCACAGGAACTGAACCAGATCCGATAATTTCTTCCAAGTGTTTGTTTAAAACTGTGCAGACCATCAAATCATCAGGGCCATTCCTGTAGTATCATATAGAGAATGTGGTCACTGACAACGTACTTTTTTTTAAAATTTACATTGTTGTAAAATACAGCTCTCTTATGTCACATTTGCTGGTATTTAACTGAAAAACTTTTTGCTAATAACAAATTCAAAAGTTTAATTATTTCCGGTTTTTAAAAGTGTTTTCTATTTCTCATTACAGATCAGAACATCCGCTTGTACGACACCACCAGGGGGCGCTTTCACCTACGACGAACGGTGAAGGCACGTGATGTTGGGTGGAGTGTGCTAGATGTCTGCTTCACCCCTGATGCACAAAATGTACTCTACTCCAGCTGGTCTGACTACAGTAAGGCTAATGACCCTGCAAGATACAATTTAATGGAGTCAGTCAATAATGTATATTTTATACTCTTCCCAAATCATCTGTGTTACTCATACCCAAATTT
This sequence comes from Hypoplectrus providencianus, assembly GCA_028566105.1. Lineage (NCBI taxonomy): Eukaryota > Metazoa > Chordata > Actinopteri > Perciformes > Serranidae > Hypoplectrus > Hypoplectrus providencianus. Next base: position 13,491,690 of record JAOWBC010000812.1, on the reverse strand, counting down.
TACTGATGCTGCAAATCTGGCTGTCGTCTTTTTAAATTAACACCACAATGTGGCAGTTATATCAGTTATTTTGAACCTATCTTCATGCAACATGATTTTTTCCTGAAAATTTGTTTTAGGGCTGAAAATAATCTAATTTTATATCCACAATTTTTTGTCAGTGGTATCATTTTCATTGAAAAACCAGTTCAGTTGATGATGATGTGGTTTTTCTGGTAATCTTTACCAAACAAAGATGTTTTAGAAGAATATGACATCTGCAGCAGCACCACATTAAACTTAAATCACAGGTAATCAGTACACAAACATGTGTATCTGAAAACATCTGAGGCAAGACATGGGCAATGCACTTACATGATCCTTTTTTAAATTTGATTAGAGCTGACTAGTTTGAGAGTTCCTGAGGTGAATGGTGAATGGACTGAACTTATTTTACGCTTTCTAGTCTTTTGTTAGCAATGGTGCCACCTGCCACCATCAGGAATTCATTGATACACTCATGAATGCAGCAATTTGGGGTGCAGTATTTTGCCCAAGGATACTTCAAAATGTAGACTGCCGTAGTCAGCGATTGAACTATTGACCATCTGATCAGAGGGTAGCCAATAAAGGATGTCAGTCATCCTATCAAAACCAGTGATTGGCCCAGTGGGGTCCATAGTGGCTGAAATCAGTAGCTTGAGACCTTGAGTGCTCATTCTCCCTTACATCTTATAATATGGTCTATAGTAAAAAAAAACACAATGGAGCACTTTAGAAATTTAAAATACATATTTTTTGAACATTTCTTTTCCATCAAGGCTAAGATAAAATGTACCAATCCAACAACAAAGGAGATATTTACCTCCACTCACTCTGTTTCTCTAACACTGAATAGGCATAGAACTTGGTATCTGAATAGACCTTGATTTTCAAGGTATAACCCATCACTTTATAATAGGATGTGCTCGTTTCAGTAGCTGTGTGCTACAATGGATGAATTAACCATAAAGAAGAGGCAGTTTTAGAATAGAGTGCCTGTGTGTGTTGATATGTGTCAAACTCCCTGCGGATGAGTTCTGAACAAGACCTCACTTAAGAATGGGGAATATAATATGAGACGTAATTTAGAATTATTTTGACATTAATAGCATTTGTAGTTCTGTTACATTAAAACAATACTTTAATAGTATGAAGGGAGACTGGCTTTCCTTAAGGCATGTGTTAAAACAAAGCAGATTAAGATTGTAATGTCATTAATGAGCAGTAATTATGAGGAATGGAGGGACTCTTGTTAAAGACAAATAATAGCAAATAAGTTACGAGTGTGCATACTAAAGAACAACTAGTTAATGGTGAATATATTAACCGTATTGTACAGTGTTACCAGCATTGGACACTTACCTATGTTCATAGTAATAAAGTGTTTTCCTAAATGTATGTTTATGAATTTAGAAGTACACAGTAACTGCACAGATTTAACTATATTCTGCCTAAATTCAGACTTACATACTGGCAAATTTGCTTTTATTTATATGTCCTCTATCTCTGTGTCTTACCCACAGTTCATTTGTGCAGTATAGATGGAGACAGTGAAAACCACACCGCCCTGGACCTCAAGTTAGTGTTTCCCTCATAGTAACTTATAGCATTACGGAGCAGGTAATCTATCATTCCCTACCAGCCGGCCATCCTCTCCTCTACATTACCACTTGGATGAATGATGCTGTCAGAGCTTGTCACCTCTACATCCATCCTCTCACTCTGTGTGTGTGTGTGAATGTTACTTTGTTAACTGGCGACATCATTACATTCAAACATTAATGTCACAGCCCTCGTAACAATAGCTTTGTTTTAGAAATGATGTGTGCCTTCATCAAATCTTGTGTTGGTGTGGGATGACATACAGTAGACAGTGTAGCTATTATCAATAATGGTGCTACTACTGTGGTGTCAACCTGCTTGTGTGTGTGTGCTGTTGTACTTTGTAGTCCAGATGAGAGGAGGTTCTGTGTGTTCTCACTGGCTGCGTCCACAGATGGCAACGAGATCTTGGGAGGGTGAGTACAATTTGCTTTTATGTTTCAAGGCAGTGACTGACAGAGTTGAAACCAGGACTGACGTCTCTTTCAGAAATGTTAATTCAAGCAGCTTCTCTTTTCTCCCAAGGTGATATACACTTGTTCTTCTAATTGCTGGTTTTGTGAATGCTTGAATTAAGAAGATAAAGCACCTTTATATTATACAAAGACACACTCAGACTGGTGAGATCAGTCGCATTTAACCACTTAATTAGAGCGTGATTAGTCTCTCTCTCCTGTCTCCTTTCAGAGCGAATGATGGCTGCCTTTACGTTTTTGATCTTGAGCAGAATAAACGAACGTTGAAGGTTAGTGAGCCCGTGTGCTGTTTGTGTTGTGCCTGTACCTGTTTCTGAGTCACGTCCACCTCTGTCCGCCTCATCCTGCGATCAAGGTGAGCCGGACATTAGGAGACCCTCGGAGCGTGCAGGCTCACATAAAGTTCCACTCCGCCCCGCTGTCTGAAATGTGGCAGCAGATAGTCCGGCTCCACCCTGCAGTGGGACAGAGGGGTTAAACCCTCCCCACTTCTCCTCCCACAACCCCCCTCTGTGTAGAAGTCAGTAGCTGGCCTCTACCATCTGTTTCACCACTGTCTCATGCTCTTTTTCATTCTGTCCCTCTTATTACCTCTGCGTCACGGTGTCTCTGCTGTATCTTTGAGTGTGTCACTTTTGCTCATTTGTGTTATTTTTTCACTATACACTCATCCTGCTAATGTATATTGCTTGTGGCCAAAGACAGATGGAGCCCAATGTTGTCCAAAGCCACTCTTAAAAACACAAAGTGAGTCTGGGTCACATGTTCCTTTATTATCCGCAGAGTAGTTTACCTCGAGTCCATCCTACATGCTCTGTTCTGCTACCAAATGCTATAGTAAAAATAGTCCCCAGCAAATGCTCTATTTAAAATGGCTCTCTGCGCATTTTCCAGCAGAATGCAGCTGAATCAAGTGCAGCTCAGTTCAAGGACAGAAAATGTTCAAGTGAAAAAAGGGAGTGTGCTGATTGACTTGCAGCCTTTAATTGTGCCCCAAAGTTTGGACTCTGAGTAAATACAAGCAGCTTGCATTAAATTCAGAATAATTGTATGCAAAAGAAGATGTTTCCAGTTTTTTTTTTTATGTTTTTCACAGTGACCCAACTTTAATTTGCTCGGGGTTGTACTTCTTTTATAATATTGACATTCAAAATCAGTATTAAATGCTGTACAGCCTGTTCGTTTGTTGCTGTTTTCAGTTTAATTTTAGCATGTCTATCCATTTTGTTTGAACTGGTATTACTGAACAGTTGCAGGATAAAAACTAGGCTACACTATTATTATATTTAAAATACTTAGACTTCAGTGTAGTATTGTTTCCAACTCGTGTGATCCAGCACTTTCTAATAACACCAGAAGCTTTAATTGTAAAAATAAATAAATAAATAAATTAAAAAAAAAAAAAAAGAGAGAGAGAGAGACAGAGACGACAGATAAATGTTTTAGAACTACTACGTTTGTGAAAATCAAAATGAATAAAGTCATATGTAAAACATATACAGTTTTTTCAACACAGAACTACTCTTTGTTTGTATAGATGATTTGTCTAACAGGTTTTCAAACTGGATTTGGATAATGACTCAGTCTCATTATCTACATTTAAGACTAGTTTTTAGTTTAATGGCTATGATGATAGAGTTTGGCCTGATATATTTGTCACAAAGAGGTATACAGTGGCCCAGTTAACACATCTTGTGCAGCCACACTTCCAGAGCTGGTTTGTTGCACCTCCCTGTTCATCTGCTGCAGAGAGCTGTGCTGGAATTCTTCAGTCACGCAGTCTTTTTTCTTTGTTTCTGTCTCATATACACACAGACAAAGGCACTTTTACAAAAGCATGTACATTACACACTGTCTCTCATTAAGGAAATCACACAACCCTATAACACACGTTCAGCTGCACACAGACACACTGACTCTTTCTTTTGCGTCTCCGCTCGTCAGATTGATGCCCACGAGGACGACGTGAATGCGGTGGCGTTCGCCGACAGCTCGTCCCAGCTGCTCTTCTCTGGCAGCGACGACGCACTGTGCAAGGTGTGGGACAGACGGACGCTGCGGGAGGACAGACCGCAGCCTGTCGGACAGCTGGCCGGACACCGAGACGGCATCACCTTCATCCATAGCAAGGTGGGGGGGCGAGGAGAGGAATGCTGCTGGTATTTTATCAATCTGTCAATGACAAGTTCCCCAAAGCCTAATGGGTAGTTGGATTTGACTGACGTTCAGTATGGAATTTATATGTCTGGCACACCCTTAGGTTTCTTTTGTTTTTTTCGAATGTCTTCACCTGTGTTGTTGTGTCTGTGGCTGACACAGGGAGACGCTCGTTATCTGATCAGCAATTCGAAGGACCAGTCTATAAAGCTCTGGGACGTCCGGAAGTTCTCGCCCAAAGAGGGTTTGGCAGCTTCTCGCCTGGCTGTCACCCAACAAAACTGGGATTACCGCTGGCAGCAGGTTCCCCAGAGAGGTGAGCAGGGAGGAGTAAAGAGGAAGCCGCTGGTGCTGAGTGAGTCAGGAAGAGAGGAGACAAGGGAAGCTAGAGGACAAGAGGAGGAGAGGTCTCACGCAGGAAGAAAGGAAGAGGAGATAAAGCATGCTCTAAAAGAAGAGAGACGGCTAATGACAGAGGGGTGAAACGTGGGAGTGTGTGTGACAGTAAGGCGATGTGACAGTATTTAAAGCACGTTTAGAGAAGAGTGATTACCATTGCAAGTCAAAAGAGGAGCAGAGGAGTAGAGGAGAGGTGAAGGATATGAGCTTGGAAAATAAGATTTGCAAAGAGTGGATGGAGAAAATCATAAACATTAACAAAACGTATCCAATTTATTTACTTTTGCACCTGGCTATAGATGCTGAGGGTGTAAATGTATTCCTAATACAGACTAAACAGATTATTGTACCAAACCAAAGTGAGGTAAAAAAAAAAAAAACGACTTCCCTTGTGTCACCATTTCAGCCCTGAAGAGACACAAGCTGACAGGCGACACCTCGGTGATGACCTACCGTGGTCACGGCGTTCTGCACACCCTCATCCGCTGCCGTTTCTCTCCAGAGTTCAGCACTGGACAGCGGTTCATTTACTCTGGCTGCTCCACTGGCAAAATCATCAGTGAGTCTCACCACATGCTCCTGCAAGGCGTTGGTTGTTTGAAATGTTGTGTAACTGCAGGACATACGTTTCTAAATGTATTGACTTTCTTGTGTGTCTGACCAGTTTATGACGTCCTGACGGGCACCGTGGTCTCCAGACTTTCAGGCCATGACGCGTGTGTGAGGGACGTCAGTTGGCACCCGTATGAGGACAACATAGTCAGCAGCTCTGTGAGTGCTGTTAATGCAAACTGTTCTACGGCAGGGGATGCTTCAAAGCCCGTGGTCATAAATATTACATTAAAAATGTTTGTGTTTTTTAAAGTAAAAAGGCTTTTATGGAGGGGAGTTAAACCAGACAGTGTTTCTTCTCTGCTAGAGGAGAGAGTATTGGAATAAAGAGATCAAGATCAAGTTTAAATCAAATGGCTCATTTACAGAAATATACTTATGTACTTTTAATTCTAGAAGGTTCTCTTTTAGTTGAAGAGAAAAACAGACATTTTCTGATTTAAAAAAAGAAACTTTAAAGCTGCAATCCAAGAGCTGGAAAAAACATTTCTGCAACAAAGTTGGCAGAGCGTCTTGAGATTTCAATAATTTATAACTAGAAGTTCTTCCACTACTTCAGTTAATTTTTGTTGATGATTTCAATCATTCAAAGTACAAAAATGTCCAATGAGAAAGCTCGTTCAGCCAGCAGGTAAGTGACATTCTCCTCAGCAGGCCCCATACTGTAAAAAGGAAGATGTGCATGTCTTTTCTGATTATAAAGCAGTTTGTCTGTGGACATTTCCTTTGAGCTGCATGCTTCATCGCTGTGGGAAAATAAGAATGAAATTGATATGATTTCAGTTCAGCAGCACCCAGAACCAGATGGAACAGGATTTAACCTGAATGAACCTGGAAATAAGCATAACATGTCCCCTTAAATGTAAACCTAGTATTTGATTAGATTCATACAATTTAAACATTTAAGTATCTCAAAGAGCGCTATTCAAAGTGAATGTATTATTATTAATGTAAATTAAATGAGAAAGTATGATAAAAGCCACAGAAATGTTGGGAACGTCAGACTGGTTTCCACTGTTGGAGTCCAGCAGCATATGATCACATGACATAACATCGCTCATCATCCTCCTTTGTTCCTCCGCAGTGGGACGGGGCGGTGCGAATGTGGGAGCACAGACAGACCCATCCACTAGAGGAGGAGAGAGAGCGGGAGAGAGACTGACAGCTGGAGATCTCCCTTTCAGACAGCGAGAGAAGAAGAGAGACAAAGGAGAAGATGTCAGAGGAAGTGACATCACCACAGGAGAGGCGAGGCTGGCCCTAACACAGGAAGGCAGCAACATCAGAAGGACTGGGAGAGACTTAAATATTTTTAAAATTCAATGCTGGAAATCAATGATTACACTCATAGCATGGTTGCGAGGCATTTATTTGGAAGGTATTAAAGCCTCCAGGCTGTCACATGCAGATTAGGGCACACAGTCGGACCTCCTGCTTCTGTTTTTCTTTTGTTTTTGCCTCTCTGTTAACAGGTCAAAGCTTTTGAATTTGGCCTGAAACACTTTATCAAAAAAGTGCTTAAGCTGGAAATGCTAAGCACTGCACTTAATTAATGAGCTTTTGAAATGTAATGGTAAGTTAGTTCTATAAGAATCAATGTGGGATATTGCAGGGAGACAGTGATGATGATGATGATGAT
>JAOWBC010000812.1:13461325-13471661 GCA_028566105.1 Hypoplectrus providencianus | reverse complement strand
ATACAAAATAAAAGCAATTAAATGCAATAAAAGATGACATCTTCAAGTCAATACAATGGATCGTGTTGCGTTACAAAATAATCCATAACATATGTTAATAAATACTTGTCTTTGCTTGAGTAGTGTACGTTCAATTATATTGCAATGATTTTTGTTGACATTTCTAACATATTGCCTCTGTAGGTCCTATCTGGGCCCACTAGGTGGTGCTGTTGTTCCACGTGGAGTCATCAGACTGCTCTCCGTCAAACTACAGGAAATAGATCATGATTAGTGCATCTGAAAAGGTATGTGTCATTTATTTTTATGTTTAAAAAAAGAAAAAAAAGCACTCACATCATAGCCTGTCAAAGTGTGCATGCATCAGTCAGCTTCTGTGACACAGAGTTTCCTCTGTAAAATAAGATGCTCAAAATATTTCGACTTTAAATTAGAGCTGAGCTTTTCTCTCTTAAACTATTTAAAGCAAACTATGGATTCATTAAAAAAAAAACACACACATTGCGGAAACAGCCTGCTAAAAACCACATAAAGACAGCAGCAGGAGCACACCACTTTATATCAAAATTGAGGACATTAAACCTGAGGGCAAAGTGTGTTTGCTGTTGTGACCAGCCGTGTTGCACGCCTGCTGTTTCATCAGGAGTTGTGATGACACAGAGGGGGTTTGAACCAGTCAGGTTGAAGCGAAAAACAAATACAGGATCCTGAGCTGACTGAAAGGACGTCAGAGCCTCCCATTGTAAACACAATCCAGGTCATCTGCACTGTTGCTGTACACACTATCATTATGCCAACACGCTCAATACTCAAATAGGTAAAGAAGTCAAATGAATAGAGTCCACAAAGTTAAACCACTTGGCTGAAGTGTGATTGATAATAATACAAATAATAGTTTCATTCAGTCATTCATTATACCTGTGTGGACATCAGTCGTGTGCAATAATACACAGTGAGGCATAACCCATCAAACTAGTGTATTATTCAAAGTTAGATCCAAAGGGCAAAGGGTGCCATTAGTGATTGATTATTTGATTTTGACTGAGTGAGTGATTAAAACTGAATGCAGTGTATTCAGTTCAGACAGTGTGTTGGGTAATACTGCGGGCAAAGGTTGTGTATATCTGAGCAAGCAGGGAGGGAGGGAGGGAGGGAGAGATGGGAGGAGGTGGAGAGGGAGAACTTTAGTGACCGTGTCCGTAAATTATCTTTTCAAAGTGTGTTCATGCATCGCCCTCCACAGTTATACTCTGACCAAATTAACACAATGCATTGTGACAGTATGTGCACAGTGGGAACATCTTTATGTGACTGTATGTGTATTCTTTCAAAAGAGACACAAAAGGACCACAAAGTCTTTCTTTTTTGTTTTCAGAATAATGTTGATTTTATTTCGGACATATGCAAGCTTAATGCCTGATATTAATTTTGAGATCATATTTATACCAGAGCATAAAAACTAACTCTAAAACTAATGATAATATCTTTGAAGGATGGGTCTTTACGTCATTGTTTGATCAGCAATTGTGACAATTGCAACCAACAAATAAGAGTTCCTCAGGCCACAAATCACACCTGTTTACTGTGAAATCAAATACCAGCACTCAGATGCTTCATTAACGCCTCAGGGCTCACAGCAGCTTTAAACGGCTTCTTTTACTCTTTGCTGCCTTTCTGAATGTTCCCTTTCATAACCTTGGACAGCAGTCATGACTGTAGCCTACAGCGTGCAAACACTCATTCACGATGCATGTGTGCATATGTGTGTGTCTGTGGTTGGCTGCTGACTCAGCAGACTCTATCAGAGAACATGAGGCATCAGGGCTGAAGTTTAACCAGGCATGTTGTATCTGTCTTTATCTCCTATCCACAGTATATTCTCCTGCCCAGACCCCGCCCTCTTACTCCCCCTCTCACGAACAGCTCACATATGTATACATAAGTGTGTGTGTGTTGGTGTGTGTGTGTGAGAAACCCCCTCCCCCAATTACCCAGAGGGAGAAACATTCACAGGAAACTCACTATTTAAAGTCCAGATGCCCTGCACTGTTCATTTAAAGATTGATCCTCCTGCTGCCTCCAGGCTGGACTGTTTCACTCAGGCTAATGAAGGCTGTAAAAAGTGATAATGACAATATTCTGTGGAAGGATTAACAATAAATCCAGACTGAGCAACTTCACAGCCCCCTATGGCAGCAACAGAGAACTGCTTGAAATGTGATCCCCAGGACTTTAAAATTATGGAACAAGATGTTCACAGCAGCAACATCCAAAATTCATGTTAGAGAAGCAAAAGATTTGCAGCCCCTTTTTTTTAGGAACTTCAGTACATTTATGAAGGGTGGAAAGCAGGACGTGAGGAATTGAGGGGACAGTAGAAAGACTAAGAAAGTCAAATCACATGACTTTTGTTTATTTCCTATAAACTAAATTCTGTAGACATGTTCTGCTCCTTGTAACCTATATATCTGCATACAGATGTTACATCATTATTTAGTAATATTACAACACAAACCCAGTTCTTTAGACCTTAGCCAAGTCCTTTTGGTGCTTTTGTATTTAAATGTGCGACTGTCTCACAATGTTGAAAAAAGTGAACATATTTCACAAGATACCATACAGACCATCGTGCATTAGGTTTCATAAAATTTATTTATTTGAATATGTTAAAGAAATGTATGTATGTAAATAAAAAAATATTAATAACAATCTTGTTTGAGGGATAAATTTGGTTGTGCCAGGTTGTTTACTGGCTGAGTTGTGGAGACTGCGGCCATCCTGTAATCTGAAACCTCGTTTTCACATGAAGCTTTTAGAGGAGGGGTTTCATACAAACATCATCTCGATCAGAGTCCCCGGTATGATCTATTTCCGTACTATGCACGTATTTCCGGGTTGTGTCTCCACGCTTGTCTTTAGCGTACCGGTTGTTCAGGGACTTTGAAAACTTGCGTCAGCCAGCAGGTTGGGACGGCTGGGACGTGGATTGGAGGAGCAACAAAACAAAACATGGGCACAGTCTGCAAAGAAGTTATCTCCATAATATTGAACTTTTGAAGCGCCTCCTCCTTTTCAAAGTCCAGCTGAGCCGGCGTCCGCAGGTACAACGTCACCTTTTAAAGGCTGTGAGGCGTTTGGGGACCCTCGGGGAAGTTCTCCAGCTTCAGCAGCAGCAGGGCGGCATCCAGATCACCGCTTACATCAAGGTGTATCCGTGTGAATGTCCACGTTGAGCAAAGTGCAAGGTCTCCTCTGAGCTCAGATATGAGCTGCGACCTGCTCTAGCCACCACTGCTCTTCACTTTGCCCGTGCAGCTGACTTAAATGTGCCTTTTTACGCGTTTGTTTTTATAAGCTACTTTTATTTTTGCACCGAAAATGTCGTGCCTGTTGCTGGGAGTCATACGAAGGTGAGTAATTGTGACTTCTTTTGTGTTTTAAAAACCGTGTTTAACCTGGACAATACATTTTATGGTTATTAAGTTAAAGATTATATGCTTCATAATACACAAAATGGCTCAAGCAATTACAGCACATCTAAAATCTGCTATTTATACACATATATACATGTTCTGTAGGCACATAAAGAAAATATTTCGAGGACAACTCAAAAAGGTTTATATCAGCAATGCATATAGATATATATTTTGATATAAAACTGGATATTATATTCGTATTGTATTGTATTTGCATTATTACAGTTAACTGATTCAATTTCCCAAAGTTATCATTTTTTTAAATTTTTGTCTCTACACAGTTAAATCCACATTACTGATGATTATATGTGAAAAATCTTTATAAAATCTAAATATTTGGCTAAAGCACCAATAGCAAACCTTATATGTATTCACAGTATAGTGGTTAATATATTGATATGTGATATTTATTTTTTCCTTATTTCCCAGCCCTAAATCATAGACCCTCTGATCCATAGCCTTTTTCAGGTTAATTTGTGATGACTGCTGCTAAAACTTGTTCGACTTGATCTGTGAGACAAGAAATGTCTGCAGAGAGTGAAGAAAACTTTGTGGCAGTGACCAATCTTCAAAAAAGAAAAAAAAAAAAGCTGTTCTGCATTCCTTCTCTTTACCAACTTCTCCCTGCAGGCCCTGTGATGACTCGCCATCACACAGGGACCCAGGGGTCAAAGTGAGCACTCCATGGCATCTTTGTGTTTGATTTCATTTTGTCATTAAAGATGCATGTGAGTGAGAAACTGAAACCACGGCAGGGCATGTGCGTTGGCAACAGGGAGGCCCATGTTGCTGTGCATTTTGTTTGTATTTCTGCTTGAGAGCTGGTTAATGGCTGGAGTCACCACTCCACTATTTGCCTGAATGTCCTGGAGCATGTTCAGTGTGTTTTACCCGGGTACTTTCTGTACCATGTGTGATGCAGCACGTGTGCATGTCCTAAGTGGTACTCTGGCCTGTCAGAGCTTCATTTGTAGACTCTGCCCCTAAAGAGAGCAGGATCAGCGTGAGGGGGGAGCGTAGGCGTGTCTGGCTGTGGTGTGTGAGGATTGGCTTGTTGATTTGGAGGTGTGCTTGAAGGAAATCCTGCATAGCTGCGAGCCAGACAGACAGTCAGGGGAAAAGATACCAGATCAGGGTTATCTGTCCTTTGACATTCAGTCTGGACAATGTCCCCTATTTGAAAATGTACACCCTTAAAAATAGACAATGATGCCCTTCAGTTCTGCAGAGCGTCACTGTTTAAAATGTTCCCATGCAAGTTGATTTCTGGATAAATCTCTGCTAAATGAGTCAATCGGCTTGTCCTCATCAGGTCAGGGGATGGGGTGAGGAATGGTGAGAGACAAAAGAGCAGAGACAAAAGCACAGGAGGACAAATGACCACAGGGGGGAAATTGGGAGCAAAGGTCATCAGAGTCAGAAATGTGGCTTTTTCTAATGCAAAGCAGGAGGAACAAAGCTGTTAATACCATTCCAGTGCTTCTATCTTATCTTCTGCCTCAAGTCAGCGAGCTCCTGTGCTACAGAAAGCAATAAACAAATGTTTTCTGTTTAAATAGCCTCAAATTCTGTCCCACTCAGTTACTTCTCCTATCCAAATTACATTGGAGATAATATCAAGCACCCCTTGAATGGTTACTGTAATCAGTGGCATGACAGGGTGGATTATTGGAGCTAAATTGATTTACCAAAGGGGGAGAAGAGGCTAAAGTTTAGGACAGCTGATCAAAGTAAACCGGTTCATCCAATACACAGATAGGACGAACAATGTGCCCTTTATTTTTTGGTGTCCTGTGGCTTAAGGTCAAGCTAGAGAGCTATATTACAGTAACACTATTGTTCTTTTAGTTCTATGTCAGATAAGTAGTTTCCACCGAGTCAGCCATGTTTCTTTTGCAAAGACGTAAAATCAGAGTCCCGTGAGTGTGTTTAGATGATAATAATGAATTGGAATCTGTAATGAAATGAAATCTTGATTTCAAACATTTTTTTTTTTCCTTTTTTCAAACCAAGAACACACAAAAAAGACAAGTGCATAATAGCAGTTCAGTCTAACTAAATACATGTTTGAAAAATCCCTCAAACTCTCCCTTATTCATCAACTATAAATGAAACTATATTTAATGCCTACATAAATAATTACATATAACACACATATGTATGTATGCATTTATGCACAGTTTCTTACTAGTATACACAAAATAGACAAATATATAAACAACCAATACAAAAACCAGCCATCAAGAGACTTTTAAAGCCCTTCTGCCTCCTTGTATATTGTAAGAAAAACATATTTTTGTCTTTTTTTTTAATAAACTGGACCATGATTCCTCCAACTGCTTCAACTATGAAGTATCTTAGAAAATGATCCCTTTAGCTGCTAATCTGTCTCCGCCTGTGCACTAAAAAGTGTTTTCAGCACAAGTCTGTTCATGATTAATTGCTCCCACATCAATGTTTAAACAAGTGGCACGGTGCAGGTGTCCTGTTTGGAGGGAGTTTGAACCCTGAGGCTGGCAGCTCTTTGCCCTCTCACTGTCAGGCTGCATGTTATCGTGAGCCTCCCTGCGTCCCTGCTGCCCTTTGTACGCCCCAACCAGATTTACTTGTGTGTCTGCATGCACAAGCGTGTGTGTGTGCATGTGCGCGTGATGTATAATGGCACCCTCAGTGCAGCCAATTGGGAGCCGTGTGCCTGCACTTGACGGGACGACCCCATTGTGTTTTAAACAAAGTGAGGAGTGTGATTTCTATTTAGTCATATAATAACCTGGAGGTGTGAGTCCATTTATGGCTGAGAATAGTTATACAACACTTGGGCTGAAATCTTAATAAATCCCTTCTTATTTCAGAATAGAGGAATTTATTTTTTTTAATACATTTGTAAAGGTCACTTGAGGTCACCCACATTGTCCACAGACTGAAAACAAAGAACAAACTGTACTGTGGTCTTCTCCATTATGTCCACCGCCATGGATGGACAGGAGGCGCACACACAGGCTGGGGTTTAACAGCTTGCACAGCTACTGCCCTCTCTGTGTCTGCTGTTAGTGAATATCATGCCACCAGCAAACAATGGGCCGGCCCCCTGCATGCCTCTCTTTATGTGGAGAAGTGTGTTCGAGGCTCTCAGGTTGCACTCATAGCTGCAGCAGAGGTGCTGCACTGCTATCATGTGACAAACAAAAAGTGTTTATGCACCTTCGTACACTTTCATCAGCTCCATCAGTATCCATCATAGCAACATAAATAATGGATGTCGGCATCGAGTTAACATGGAGTTTGGCATTGTCAACATCTTGCTTCACTCGATTTTTATCTTTGTTTTGAGAGACCGTGTTTGGTATGAGGATGTGTGTATTTGAAAAAAAAAAAAAAAAAAAAGTATGTTACCGTAAAAAAAATAACAGCTGATTCCTTGGAGCATCAATCAGTACAACCTTAATCTTTTTAGGTGAAAATGTCACATACAGCAACTAAAAGGTTCAGATGGCAGGTTTCTTTCACCGCCCATCTCTCACTGTGACATGATCTTTCTATGAGAATTATGAGGGAATAAAACAAATAAGAAGTCTCATCTTGTCTGATTTTAAAAGAGGGCAGACTTCAGGTTTGCTTCACTGATCAGACCAGGAGATCTGGAGTGAAGTTAACTTTGTAAGACACTAACCCACTAAACCAGGGGTCATCACTGAAGCCAATTAGGAGGACGCTCTGCAGACTCGGTCATCCAGTTCATGTGCCCTCCCTGCTGCAACGTTAGCACTCGGGGTATTGAGCCCCACCTGACAGAAGGTCATGTGTTTGGATGTTTCTGCTTTTTGACTTGTGATTAATCAGTGTTGCTGGGATTTCCTAACATTGCAAGTAAAAGGTTAAAAAAAAAAAGAAGTAAAGACTTACTTGCTGGCTCTCTTCCAGACATGGTGGTGTTGGAGCCAGTGTCGGGGTCCGGTCCCTGGCCTCCATCCCCTCGCTGCCTCCGGCGGTGGCGGAGTTCGTGAAGGGAGCGGTGGACGAGTGTAAGCCTGCTGGAGTGCATGTGGTGACGGGGACGCCGGAGGAAACGGCCAACATCCTGGCAGGTCTGGAGAGGGACGGGATGGTCAAGAAGCTTCCCAAATATGAGAACTGGTAAAGTTTGTACACTTGCATTTGGTGGCGTTCTTTCAGGTAATAAAGTGTTTGTATTTATTGTGGTTCCTGCTCTGTTCTGCAGCTGGTTAGCACGTACAGACCCAAAGGATGTGGCTCGGGTGGAGAGCAAGACCGTGATTGTGACCAAGAACCAGAGGGACACGATCCCCATCCCTGCTGCGGGAGTGAAGAGCCAGCTGGGCAGCTGGATGAGCGAGTCGGACTGGAATAAAGCCAGAGAGGAGCGTTTTCCCGGGTGCATGGCAGGTACGGCGCTGGGGAGGACTGAACTGTTTGTCCTTGTTACCAGGAGACGTGTTTTCATTTCCTCTGACACTTTAAACCTTTGAATGGTTTAACTGTGACCTGAACATGTATGAATTGCTGAGATGTCACTAATACTGCATTGTTTCTATCCAGTCTTCTTCTTTCACGCCTTTGTTAACATGTTGCTGCACGTTTTTGTTTGTTAGCCCAACGACTGTCAGCTAACAGCATAAAAGCTTGAAACAGCAAATAATAAATGGTGTTATATAGATAGTTGTTTTATTTAATTACTGGCAATTAAGTGATGATCAACATACACACAAAATCTGCTCCCACATCAGTAAATATTTTTGAGTTATAACCTCAAATATCCTTTATTCGTTGAGCTCTAGCAACTATTTTGAACCAACCTTCCCTTTAAGAGTCCGAATATCTTGACGTGATATTACACCTGTTTACTATTTGAGGGTACAGAAACATTGCTGCCAGTAGTGGAAAATGTTTTTATGCTTCTCTGTGTCGTCTCCGTAGGTCGGACCATGTACGTGATCCCCTTCAGTATGGGCCCTGTAGGCTCCACTCTGACTAAATATGGCGTCCAGGTACTAACTGCTCCTCCACACCTGATACTCAGGAGAAAAAGCAGCAATAAAGCAATAACACTGAGTAAAGCTTTGATCTGTCGCTATAAATAGCTTTGATTTATTATCCTCATTTATCACACAGAATATTCTAATAAATTGCTGTAGCACTTTATGGTTATTGCTCACTGAATGTTGTCGATGATAAACATCTTGCTGTGTTTGCAGGTGACGGACTCGCCGTATGTTGTGGCCAGTATGGGGATCATGACGCGCATGGGCACCCCGGTCCTCAATAAGCTGTCTGAGGGAGTGGAGTTCGTCCGCTGTCAGCACTCGTTGGGGCGACCTTTGCCACTTAAAGGTACAAATCCAAGAAGACAGAAACAGAAAAAAGTGCTTTAAACTTAAAGATCTCACTAAGTGTCCCTCTCTGTCTCCTCTGCAGCCCCTCTGGTCAACTCGTGGCCCTGTAACCCAGAAAAGGTGCTCATTTCTCACCTGCCGGACGCCAGGCAGATCATGTCCTTCGGCAGTGGCTACGGGGGAAACTCTCTCCTGGGAAAGAAGTGTTTCGCCCTCCGTATCGCCTCCCGCATCGCCAAGGATGAAGGCTGGCTGGCCGAGCACATGCTGGTGAGTGTGTGGTGTGTGTGTGATCTCACATCAAATCAGGCTAATTATGTTACGCAATGTCTGCGCCACGTGCTTCAACCATTATTCTCCATAGTTAATGTCATGGGCAGATGCTTATTTGTTGGTTTGAAAAGTGTGATTCTCTATTTTTCTGTGCAGTAAATTGTTCTTTATCAGTCATATTTGTAAGTGAAGTCCTGCATATTTTTAGTTCTGAACACTGAAATGCAAACATCAAATTCTATGTGAACATACTGGGAACTACACTGAGAAATTAGGCCTTTTTGATGTTATTTTTCTGTGAAAATCCAACTATTTGTTTCAGCAACCGGTATCTGTGTCTCCTGCTGTTCCATTATTTCATATTTTGAAGTGAGGAGCTTAAACACAGCTGTTTATGATTAACTTTATGTTGATCACTTCGTTCATGTTAGCAGGAACATAAGAGGAATTCAAAATAAGGGAACATTTTGTGTGCATGTTAATGTTGTCATTGCATCTTGTGAGTAGATTAATTTCTGATCACAATTAAAACTTCAGCCATTATTAAATGATTAATTACCTTTGATGATAGGCCAATAATGGTCTGCCTTTATTATTTTCTATTTCATAGGTCGAGCCTGATATATTGAAGGGATTTCCTGTTTATTAAGTAGATGACTGTCGAGCAGGAATCAGTTTGATTGATGAGAATTATAAAAGTTGAATAGAAATGCCCCCTCCCCTCCTCTCCTCAGATCCTGGGTATAACCAACCCTCAGGGAGTGAAGCGCTACGTGGCGGCGGCCTTCCCCAGCGCCTGCGGTAAAACCAACTTGGCCATGATGAAACCAGCTCTGCCAGGCTGGAAGGTGGAGTGTGTGGGCGACGACATTGCGTGGATGAAGTTCGACAGTCAGGGTGAGGAGGAGGAGGAGGAGGAGGATGGGAGGATGGGGGAGCTCACACAAACGGAACCAACCAGTCTCTCCTCGTGTTACTGATCCGACCCGTCTGTCTCTGCAGGGAAACTCAGAGCCATCAACCCGGAGAACGGCTTCTTCGGCGTGGCTCCCGGCACCTCAGACAAGACCAACCCCTACGCCATGGCAACCATCGCCAAGAATACGGTGTTCACCAACGTTGGCGAGACCAGCGATGGGGGAGTGTGGTGGGAGGGCCTGGACCCCCCTGCAGCCGGAGTCAAACTCACAGACTGGCACGGAAAGAGCTGGCAGCCAGGTAACAAGAGCCTGGAGC
>JAOWBC010000812.1:13423368-13443738 GCA_028566105.1 Hypoplectrus providencianus | reverse complement strand
GGCTGTAGCAGAGCCTCATCAATGGTCCAATGGCATCAGTGATCTTTAGCTTTAGGTCAGTGATGTCCCGTATCTTTTCTAAAAAAAATTCACACACTTCACCGTTCATATGGACTGTGCTACAAAAAGCAAAAACATTTTGACATATATTATAAAGCATAAATTCTACTCTACATCACAGAATTGACTTTTGAAAAATGTCAACAAAAGAGGCAAATTAAAAATATTCTCCTTACCAAAAAAGCCGACAGCAAAATGGAGAAATCATGGTTTTAAAAGTGAAACGCTGCATTCTTTGATTTTAAGTATTTGCAGCAGACTCATTTCTTGTTAAATTTAAGCAAGTTTTTACGCTCACATGCAGTATCTGATAGATTTCACATGAGCTGGATTTCTGCAGCTGTACAGGAACGAAGCAGTTCTCAAAATTCCCACGTCCATGGGAGTATTTTAATCAGCCGACTCACTGACAGACTCAGTGCCTGTCGTCTTCATGTGATACTGAACGCAGTAGTGGTTTAATACACCTTCAACATTAAATAGTGGTTTTCATTTGGCTTCCTGTTTGCAATCACTGTCAAGATGAATTTGAAATGCATTTAATAAGAGACACAAGTTACTTATAAGTGTTACTAGGATTATATAGAGCCAATAGTGTGCTGGATGTGCTCAACAAAAAAATCTCTCACAATATTTGATGTTTAATTTCGAGGAAAGAGCAAGTGAGGTATGGAAAAATCCTTTATTTTTATGAATTTCATTTAAGAGTAGCATTAATCAGATTGAATGAAATATTTTCTATAAGTAATGGCATAACTCTTTTCACGTCTCTTCATTTTATTTATGAGGTTTTGTTTATGAAAGTCTTTGCTTGCTCAGCTGTGAACTTTATCTTGTGATTGAAAACATCATTGCTCTGTTCCTTCCTCTTCCTGTGGCACAGGGTTGATTATGAGGTCGACTGTGTTAAAGCAGACTAATGTGGTGACTAATACATAGTCATTTCCCACCAGGCAGCATAAATATTTTTAAATAGAACTCACAATTCAATTAACCCAAAATGAGAACATCAACAGGAACATAACAAATTGCTCTACAGAAACACTTTTATTCAATAACAGAAGACGCAGTTTGGTAAAACCACAAACACACTTTAAAATAGTCCTGTTTTGTTTTTTTATACATCAACAAAATCATGTTTGGTCATTTACATACACAGCTGAGCTCATCACTGCTTCCCATTGTTTATCAGCGTCCTCTTTCCTCATCTGGAGATTTCAGTTATTTATTAGACTAATGGTAATTATCACAATTTACTTCCCAGGGAATCACACGAGTCCTGTGCTCAGTTTATTTTCCCTTCCTAAATTTTCCTGGCGTGGCTCCCGTCTTCTGCTTCTTCTTTGCTGATCCTTTAAGCTCAGGTTCCTAGATAAGGTAAAAGAAACAGGACAAATGAGTCCAACTTAGAAAGCAACTGAACATAAATGAGACTGTGATATTAGATCAAGTGCAATCTTTCCATTATTTTAGAAACACATGGTTGCTCTGATTTGGTTCTACCTTCCGTTTGGAGGACAGAGATCCGGTCACGCTGAAGAAAGAGTCCAGTCGGCCCTGCGTGCTGCCCTGTCGGCTCTTCAGAATCTTCTTACAGCCGTTACGCATCCTGTCCTCACTGCACACACATAACAAGAATCAATTAATAAATCAGCCGAATGCTACAGGTTATCATATTACCAGCATCCATAGTTTTCTCAGAGATAAAACAGCATTCAAAGCAGCATGTGGTGTGCAACTAAACTGTAAATAGTGCATCAGGAACAAACTCTAGCATGGGCTCTGGACATCCCATAACCTGTACGAGGGCTGTTAGCTCCGGTGGTTTTTGAACCCTTAACCCTGCTATAAGAAGGCCAGCAGTGCCACCTAGTGGGCGGATGTTGTATAAACAAGTCATCTGGTCAGATAAAGACACTAAAAAGCACTGCACAGAGCCTGCTGATGCTTCACCTGAACTGTTTCTCGTTGCACATGAACTGGATCAGTCCCTCCTCATCTGGCTCAGTCCACTTCAAGTCCACTGTGGAACAATCCACCACCTCTGCCTTTAAAAACAAACCCCTGGCCTCTTTGTACAGCCAGTCCTCTGGAGCAGGATGCTTCTGCATGAAGGGAAGAAACACACAAACAATGACCACCAAACCCTCGTGTTGAGCTGCCTGGACTCTGGATTGTAGCTGACATCAACTTACGTTGGGGTCGATGTTTTCTAAGATTTCCTCAATGGAGCCGTGCTGTCTGATCAGGTCGATGGCTCTCTTGGGGCCAATCCCCTTAATGGTGCCGCAGTAGTCACAGCCCAGCAGAATACACAGGTCTATGAACTGGCATGGAAAACAGAAAGAAGGGGAGATTAATGCAAGAGGAGATGAAATATCCCTCCTGTACCTTGTCTACAGCACATAAAAATGCTAATTACTAGAAGAGAGTTGCCAAATCTGTCAAATATTTGACATCACCTGACAGTACAATAAATAGCATAAAACAGAAATGACATTTCTTGAAGTAGCCCAACAGGAAAAATGACACTATGATTATAAGATGTGCTGTGCCAGAAATAAATTACCTGTTCATTGGTCAGACCAATGTCCTGCAGGATGCGATTAAAGTGGAACTCTTGGATTGGAAGTTTCCTAAAACAAACAAATGCTCTCATGTATTATCAAGTACATAAATAAAAACATTGCTATCCAAATCTCTTGAATCTAAAAAAAAATCATTTGGGTAAAATCTCCACTCTCGTCTCTGCTACAGAGCCTAACTGTGAAAATAATTGATGCTGTAAGGATCCAGGTGTATTACTTTGCTTCACTGGCCGTCAGATGTCTCAGCAGGACGTTTGTCCCAAAGGTCAGTCCGTCCATGTCCTCTGTTGCTGTGGCAAAGACCTTCCCTGCTTTAACCAGAGCCGCACAGCTGGCCTCTGCCTCACATGGAGCCTTCGAGACAAAACACATCCAATCAACAACAACAAAAATATACTTCTTTAAGCAACTCAGAAATTCATCAACAATTCCCTACTACAAATACTTGCAGATTTTCATTAAACAGGACATTTTCTGTCTTTAGAGCACTTAAGAACAATAAAAACAATACAACTGGAAAGATTTTTCAGAAATAATTAGAAAAATCACTGGGAAATGAATTAATACCCTTAAAATCAGCATGGGTTGCAAAGAGAGAGTTATCTAACCTCAATGTATGGCACTCCCATCAGGGTCAGCAGCTTCTTGCACTCATCATTATGCTGCTTGGTTACTTTTACTAAACGCTTTGTGAATTTGTCAATATTCTCTTGTTCCCCTGGGTGAGCGAAAAAAAAAAAAAAAAAAAAAAAAAGTTACATAAAACAAATATTACATTGGTTTACACCCCTGCTAAATTGCGTTATCTATATAAAGACACAGTACAAAAAAATGATTATGATTACTGTTAAAGTGAGAAATGAACTGTACCCATTTCCTGAGCCTGGGCAAGCAACTTCTCAGCCTCTGCCCTCCTCTCTCCTCTCTTCTCCAGCTGGGGATGACAAGTGAAAGTAATAATAAGAAACATATTGTCCAGGTATACACAGGTGAAGTGCAAACAAAAGTAACACTACACAGAAGTAAAATTAAATAAAGCGAGGCCACTTTGATTGCCACTCCCGCAATAAAAGAGTGCAGGGAGAAAAGCACTACAGTAAATCAGAGCCTGTACTGACCTCTGCTGACTTGAGCTGTGGGGGTTTGCCATCAAACACATAAACTGGTTTGATGCCATGTTCCAGCATGCGGATGGTCCGATAAAACATTCCCATCAGGTGGCTGAGGAAAAGAGTAGAAATGTTTTAGCTGTGGGCTGTCTCATTGAGGCTAATATCAGTAGGAACTGCATATTAATATACCCTTCAATGACACCATGATCTGAATATTATAGTGCCTGTATTGTGGGAGGTTGTACCTTGTTGTCTCACCGTCCTCATTCTGCAGAACGTTACCATCCTGCCGCACAGCGATCAGGAACTGATAGATACACATAGAGGCATCTATT
This sequence comes from Hypoplectrus providencianus, assembly GCA_028566105.1. Classification (NCBI taxonomy): domain Eukaryota; kingdom Metazoa; phylum Chordata; class Actinopteri; order Perciformes; family Serranidae; genus Hypoplectrus; species Hypoplectrus providencianus. The sequence continues at coordinate 13,439,643 of JAOWBC010000812.1, read as the reverse complement.
GCAATTTTCCTACCTGCAAAAGATTGGAAAGGCAATTGGATGATAATTTTGCATGGTTAAAACATCAGGTTTATCAAAAATAATATTTGCATAGCATTTTTCATCTATAACCTGATTTCAAATTCTGAGCCTTTCTTGTTTTTCATTTATAACTACAACCTGGGTCAACACTGACGTCTTTGGTTCATGGCTCAATCTTCACAGAGAACTATTTAATCTACACTCAGTTTAATCTCTAAACCTCCTAAACCAACTCATTAAACTTTCACCTGATCTCATTCTAATTTCTTATGCAGGCCTCATTATCATAATATCAGGAAATGGAGTTATAAAAGTTACCAAAGTAGTTCTTGATGTCTTGCTCTTTGATGGCACCAGGGGCCTGGTCTGCAATCAGCTTAGCAAGTCCGTGAATTCCCATGGTGTTGGGCTGAAGCTCAAACTGAAACCACGAAAGTCTGAAAAACAATAAAATGTTAATTCACTATGCTGTCAGACACATCCATTCTGACCACAATATCTAAAGGCCCCAGTAACTGTTACATCAGACTTGAGCCTCCCCTATACACTCCTCGATAGCACGTTGTAAAAAGTTAACATTTTGTTTACATTGCTTATGATGCATGCCGAATTATAGACTAGCTTCTGGTTACGCCTAAAATCCAATATAAGCTTACTCTATTAGTGTAGTTTAAGAGTAGAAGACGGCTACATTAAATTCTTTTTGAATTAAATTTGGTTTTGCAGGGACAGAACGTGTCCTGGCAAGTATCCTTGTCGCAGGGAGCTAAGTAAAGTTGAACGCTTGGAATTAGCTGGGGGACTAAATCATCAACACTGTCACGTTTATTCATAATCTACATTCCACTAGCCGACAGTAGTGGATTGCATCTCTGAACATCACATGTTGAATCAGGTTAACCCGTTTTATTGTTTTCTTAACTCACCAGTTAGCTGTTATGTGCACTTGTCCCTGCGTCTCGGGCGCGAGGAATTGCGTCTCTTTCGCGGGAAATCAAATAGCAGGCATCGCCTATCAATCTATCGATGAGAGCATTGTGGAAGACACTGAAAAACTGTGTATCGACAGTGCCGGTTTGATTAGTCAGGTCTGAATTCTAACGAGGAAGTACAGGAGGGGCATTTGATTGGTTCATTGAGGTTGAAGGAAATCCGGTCAATGAAGAAAAAATAATACAGTCGCTTAGGTAGGTGTTCAAACGGGTTAAATGTTGGTTTTCAGTGGCGTCTAAGCTCACAAAAAAGCCACGTCCATTTCAAATGGCTTACGAGAGGGACATTTTACCAGCTGCGAATAACCGGTAACGTTGGAGGTGTGTTTTTGTTTCTCCGCCCACTCCGGAAAACTCAACCGAGTCGTCGTTATTTTTATTTTTTAAGGTGACGTGGAGTCGGACCCCCTATTCAACATCGTCTCATGTGTCATTAAAAGTACTTGGTGTACCCGGATATGAAAGAATTAAATGCATAGTACGTTGTGACACTGCATCGAAGATTTTTTTGAGATGGTTAGCCGTAAATCTTTACATTGAGCTCCAGCATCGTCGCATACCGGAGGAGACTGTCGGGCCCTGGAGTCCAAGTATTCCGGCGGACAGACAGGTTTTCTTCGATCTGCAGCAGCGTTTGAACTGTGGAGACACAAGCGTGATACTGGTTAGTGCAGATTTTTTTTTTTTACTAACCTGTAGTCATGTGCCGTTGGGGCTGAAGATAAAATTGCAGTATGCCTCTTTGAAATGAAGCAGTACTGATGTACATAACTTGTTTTTTTTTAACGTGCATAAATGAGGCCCCTCAACATAGCCACGTATTTATATACACGGAACAAATAGGAGGTGTCATACACACCTGACCTTGCTCTTCCTCTTTGTACTGTCAATAAGGGAATTGTCATGCTATTACTTGAGTCACTAGATGTCAGTAAAAGTTTTTATTTGTCCAGTGAATATAATTCTGTTCAAACTTGGGGGTTTGTTGGTAGACCTTCTATCAAATTAGGTATTTTAAGGGCTGTCATGGCAATAAAAAGTTCAGGAAGTCCATGCCTGCAGGTGTGATGCTCCTCTGAAGAGGCAGAACAGAAAACTGTATGAGACAGTAGGTTATTGACAAGTGCTCAGCTTCCTGAGAGCGCCTGTTTTGCTGAAACTCAGCAGAGAGCACACACAGACCAATGCCATTCTGTATGCAATGGAAACAGAGACAGAAAGCAACTAAATCTACATCTTAATTTGAGAAATAATGAATACAATATTACTGTATTAATCAGGGGGTACTCAAAAGTCACATGTAAACCGGATTCTGGTCTCTTCAGCATAATGGTGCACAGCACAGAATATTTTTTTTTATTAGCTATCAGCTGCATAAAACCTACAAACAACTCACATTGGCATTGCTGAGACACTAAAGCAACATCAGTGCTGACAGTGGATGAACTCCTCACTGGTTAATTATTATCCAAATCCATGATTCAGTTTGAGTTTTGAGTGTACAATGACAATTTGATTCAGTTTTTGTGGAAAAAAAAAAAATGTTATTCTGGAGCACTGAAGACTGTACCATTGACAGACTATTGAGTTTTGACTTATAAGGAGCAACGGATTGCTGTGTTTATGTCCTGTCACCTATCATTTACATTCAAAGTCTTCTTTAAAATTATAGACCTTTAAGTATCTAGCTGGGTATGACTGTCACTACCATATTTTCTTGGAACGTAGCTAATAAAAGCCATTTGCTCAAATTTTACGGATCACTGATCTGTCCTTTGGTTTTGATTGAAACTGACACTGTCATTTTGTGTGTAGTCTTACAAAGTCTTACCAGACAGAAAAAAGAGCAGACTGCACATAAAAAAATCATCCAAAAGCCCCCTGAATTGATAGAACTGATGAAATGCATTGCAACTCATGCTGGTTACACAGTCTCTCACAGTTCTGTGTGAGTGTTGCTTAATTTTCTGCTGTGTTGGTTTGAACGTAGAGGGAGTGACGTTGCATGAAATTCTCCACTTGTCACATAATCATCACAAAGCTGCTAACTGGCATTGACACAACCTAATTTCTGAGGCATACTCTAAGTGTCAGGACAGACAGCCTAGTTTAAATCACGCCTGTCCCTCATGAGCTGATGTCCATCTTTGCAGCAGGGGTTATGCAGTGTGGAATAGGACACCTGCCAGGTGGCTGCCAGAGGACGATGGGCCTGCACTGCGTCTTGATCCTGTGCTTGTTCTCAGGCTGGGCAGTGGGCTACAAGCAGGGGGACAACGTGACTCTCTATGTCAACAAAGTGGGCCCTTATCATAACCCCCAGGAGACATATCACTACTACACCCTGCCTGTTTGCAGGCCGGAGAAGGTCAGTCTTTGTTCTGTTTCACAGTGTATTAATTAATGGGATGAGATCCACAAAGCAACCACTGTTTATTTTATTATGCTACAAGTAAGAGATTACATTACGTCTACATTTCTTTATAAATTTACATCTGAAATCTACCGTTTCCCATCTTGGCAAACAATTAAGGAGATTTACCTTTTAATATTAACAACCATAATATGTCTTCTGCCATGCTAGTGAGAAGACACCAAAATACAAAGTTAAGGTTTTTGATTAATTTTGCCCCATTTTTTCCTTATTATATGTACCTATATTATCAGCTCTGAGTCAGAAATCTGTTAAATCTCTCTTCAGTAGCACTCACACACCAAACGTTTTATTTTCTTTCCTGTTTGTATTCTGAAGGTTTTTAGAGAGGGCTGAGTTTATTTATCAGTCACAAGCCAATTTCCAGAACATTTTATGCCTTTAAGCAAATTGGCAAAAAGGCTGTTTGTAGTTGTCAACAGTGAAAATTCCTCATTCACTCTAATATGCTGACAAAATTAACAACTTTGAACCTTTATTCTAGTGTAATTGTCACCAGCTGTGTGTTTATTTTTGTACTTTGCCTGCTATTACTATGCCATGTGCTGTTTTTAAATGACTTGCTTACAGAGACATGGCCAACTTATACTTTGTGCGTTCTTTTCCTCTCAGTCTCAAAGTATAACTTCTTCTTCAGGTGCATCACAAGTCCCTGAGTCTGGGTGAGGTGCTGGATGGTGACAGGATGGCAGAGTCATTATATTACATCCAATTCAGAGAGAACGTGGAGAAAAAAACTCTTTGCAAGATCACTCTTTCAGAGAAACAGGTATTTAATTACACAAGGCCGGGATAGTTGGACAAACTAGACAATGGTGGGTGAAGCTTCGTTATTTTGGGCTCAAATGGGATTTAAAGTATGTTAAGTAGCTTGATTTCAAACTAAAAGTACCGCAAATCATAGATTAATTCCTAGATGGACAATGTTGCAAGATCAGGACCATTTTATACAAGCAGGTTTTCAAATCCTGCAAGTTCTTTTGATAATTAATAAACATTTTGATAATTACGTCTGTTGTGCAGTCTGTTGTGCTGTGCCTGTGGACCTTGAATGCATCAGCTGTGATCATGTATATGTGTTGTGTGTGTCAGGTGGACCAACTTCGCGAGGCCATTGAGGAGCTGTTCTACTTTGAATTTGTCCTGGACGACATTCCCATCTGGGGGTTTGTGGGATACATCGAGGAGAGCGGCTTCCTGCCCCACAGCCACAAGGTGAACCTGTCTGTGCTCCTGAGGGTTTGGGGGACATGAGGAACAGTAGTTCCTACAAGAGCTGGAAATCTTTGAAAACACTGGAATTTTAATGTGGTGCTTTCAAGGTTTAGATTTTAAATAAAGTGGTGGGAATTGCTGATGACTGCTTAATGACTCATGAGGAGAAGTGAACAATCAACTTTGCATCACAGTATCGTGTCAAAGGCCATTCTTCTAGACCTTTCCTCGCTGTGCCATATTTGTTCAACATTATGCTAATGTTAGGTGTCAGGTTAATTGAAATATTACCAATTATGGCTCCTTAACCTATGTTGACTGTGTTATTGAATGTGCATGAACCACAAAGTGCCTTCAGTCTGCACGCTGAGATTAATGCAACAGATCAACCTTATTGTCATGTTCTATAAACCCAACCCTAAACCCAATGTGTAAATGTAATAATAGGTTTAATATTGCGTAATACTGACTAAATTATAATGCAAGGTGTTTCTAAAATGTACTTATACCTGTCATTATAATCCAAAACTAAAGTCCAGCCCAACACCACCACTAACTATGACCTCAGTTCTAAAGATACAATTGAATAAACATCTTTGAACATTACAAGCATCATAAAAGTAAAGTTTTATTGCACTGTATAAGGCTGTAGGTGGTAGCTTATCAAAGGCCCACAGATGTTATACACGACACTATGCACTGGAAAAACCTTGACAATACAGCTTGAAAATTCTTGAAAAGTGCTGAATTTTGAAAGGCTTAGGAGAGGTTAATCATTGAGACAAAGATGAAAATAGAAATAAAAAGAATACACTTTGTTATCTGTTAAATCTTTATGCAAAGTTCCTGTTTGGCTGAGCTGCACTCACTGTCGTTATTCTTATCTCTCACTTCCTGCTCCTCCTTTCTTGTTTATCTCTCTTTTGTTCTGCCTTCCCTCCAACAGGTAGGTCTGTGGACCCACCTGGACTTCAACATCGAGTATAACGGCGACTCAGTCATCTTCGCCAATGTCTCAGTAAAAGACGTGAAACCTGTTCCCCTGGAGGAGGGGGCTGGTGCGGCGGTGGGCGGGGTCGGGGTCGGTGGTGGCAGCCTGATGGTCACCCACACCTACAGCGTGCGCTGGTTCGAGTCCCCTCTGCCTCACTCCCGGAGAGCCGAGCGCCTGCGGGACTACTCTTTCTTTCCCAAAACACTGGAGATCCACTGGCTGTCCATCATTAACTCACTGGTGCTGGTGGTGCTACTGCTGGGCTTCGTCATCATAATCCTCATGCGGGTCCTGAAGAATGACTTTGCCAGGTTAGTCAGTGAGGAGCTCAAGTGGGAATGCACTTCATGTTTCAAGTCTTTAATCAGAAAGATGACACCACATCACTTTGGGTAATAAAAAAATATGAAGCTGTCAAAATATCTAGTATATTAGGGGGTTTTATTTAACAATGCAATACACAATTAGTCAGCAGCTTTAATGTTGTCATTTATGAGGCAAAAATTAGGTTTCTGAAATGTCACGATTTGCTGCTTTTTTCAGTTATATATAAGTTTTTCTTTTTACTGATTCCTTTTCTGGCAATTATTTTTATTTTTTGACTGTTTATACACTTCACAATCATGGATTAGTTGTAAATAAATTAAAAACATTGAACAATGATAAAGAACAGTCGGTAGTTGCAGCAATAATTGTACTGTCTATAAATAAATACATATATAATCTATTTTTCAATTTGTGTGATAGGTTGCAAATGTATAACCAACAACAACAAAAAACTAGCTTAATTGTTTTTCATGCTCTAATTAAAAGCCTGGCAGCAGCATTCTGATGTCTTTCATACCCTAGATGCTCTCCTGTCACAGTGTGATGTGATAACACATCCTGCACTTCAGTTGCATGATCACACACTGAGTTTAAGCATTGACCTCCTCACCTGTAGGTACAATGTGGAGGAGGAGGGCGGCTGTGATGATCTGGACCAGGGAGACAATGGCTGGAAGATCATACACACTGATGTCTTCAGGTTTCCCCCTTATAAGAGCCTCCTGTGTGCCGTGCTAGGAGTGGGGGCTCAGTTCCTCACTCTTGCCACAGGTGAGCATCCACACACTGGACAAACAGAGTCTGAGTTATTATTGTTGTATCATTGTTTGCAAATTGTTTAAACAGGAGTCTAACCGCTGTCGTATCTCTTCACTGCAATAGGAATCATCTTTATGGCATTGCTGGGAATGTTCAATGTGCACCGCCATGGCGCCATAAACTCTGCAGCCATCGTCCTGTACGCTCTGACCAGCTGTGTGTCAGGTTATGTTTCGTGCAGCTTCTACACACAGATCAACGGCCAGCGCTGGGTGTGGAACATAATCCTCACCTCGTCACTGTTCTCCGGTGAGTCTGATGAGAAGCTGAAATCACAATGTGGATTCAGATCGTAATCTTTTTAAGATTATGTCCAATCATATCATTTACATTCTTTGGCAAAAATAATTGATAAAGGAAAAGTAAATATCTATTAAACAAGAAAAGAAAGGGAACTTTTTCAGGTGAAAGCAATCATTTTACATTTGTTCAGGCCGTAAACTGGCAACTAACTTAATTGAACAAGCGGCCATTTGCAAATAGGATGTCCTTTATTAAACCGCTCCTTCTGTCCTGCAGCTCCCCTGTTCCTGACATGGAGTGTTGTGAACTCGATCCACTGGTGGAGTGGCTCCACTCAGGCTCTGCCCGCCACCACCGTGCTCCTCATTTTGGGCGCCTGGGTGCTGGTGGGCTTCCCGCTCACCGTTATCGGCGGCATTGTGGGAAAGAACCGAGCCGGCAGCTTCCAGGCGCCATGCCGCACTCGCAACATCGCACGGCAAATACCTGCACAGCCCTGGTACAAACACACAACGGTGCACATGGCCATTGGGGGCTTCCTTCCATTCAGGTGAGGAGTCTTCATGTGTGGGAAAGAGGGGCAACAAGGCTCAGTCTGATGCCTGAGGATTATTTATTGCTTGCTAGTTATCAGAGTAAAGGATCAACAGAGGACTTATGTAACTATGAAAGGCAAGTGAACGCAAGAGAAGAACAGGATCATTTAATCTCAAGTAGTAAAAGGCGTAGTCACAGTTTATGTTATAAATTAAACATTTTCAGGGTTTATATTTGAACCTAAACATGTCCCTTACCTTGAAAACAATCCCCACAGTTTATTTTTTTTAAACTTCACCTTCCACCACATTGGAGAAAAAAAAGACATATTTCACTACATTTTTTAAGATACTAAACCATCCTTTCCATCACTCAGTGCCATCTCAGTGGAGCTGTACTACATCTTTGCCACCGTCTGGGGCCGAGAGCACTACACCCTCTACGGCATCCTGCTGTGCGTCTTCGCCATCCTCCTCTCAGTGGGCGCCTGCATCTCCGTGGCGCTCACCTACTTCCTGCTGTCCGGTGAAGACTACCGGTGGTGGTGGCGGAGCGTCCTGAGCACTGGCTCCACCGGCCTCTTCATCTTTGTCTACTCTGTCTTCTACTACCGGAACCGGTCCTCTATGAGCGGCCTGGTGCAGAGCACCGAGTTCTTCGGTTACTCCCTGCTCACGGCGATGGTCTTCTCACTGATGCTGGGCAGCGTGTCGTTCTGGGCCTCACTGGCTTTTATCCGCTACATCTACCGCAGCCTCAAGATGGACTAGATGAGAAATGTTCACAAACACACACAGCTATAACAAACATTTCCTCATAGCACACATGGACAGTCCTCATCTCCTCTCTTGCTTTCAGTCATACACAACACACACACACACACACCTCCGATGTGGGAGGAGAAACAGGGGCCTTTACCTTGATTTGACAGGAGCTAATAATTGAAGTAGAGCTGTCATAGTTGTAATAAGGGAAAGACAGTTGAATGGATCATCTATTTAAGGATTACATGGGATATTTCACCACAAAGGGATGATGGGTTGTCTTATCCAGAATGAATGAGTAAAATGCATTATGGTACATGAGTGAATGGATTAAATCGTTGTATGATGGGTGGGCATCTTCTGCTCTGGTGCCTGCTTCATGGTATGTCAAGGCTTGGCAGGATCTAGTCCTTTATTTCCCACTGAGACAGCTGACTCATACTGTAGTTTGGATTAATTATGCAGCAGTGCAAGTGTTGTTTCTTGCAATTATAAACCCCCACACATACAATTGTGGCAGCCTATTCAAATGTAATAGAAAAATTGTTTTGCACTGGCCCTGTCAAACACCACCAGCCCTGCAGTGGATAAGAAGAATGATGCATTGTTAGAAGAGCTGTCGAAAGATGTTGGTGACGGGAGCAATATTGTTATTGTATTCTATGGTCACCATTGACTGTGACTTTGGTTCTGATGTAAATATAGTCTTTTCAATAAAATGCTTTGTAATACAATATTCACAGCACAAAACTGTGACAACTGATTTCAAGCTTTGATTCCTTCTTAAGGGTCTGAAGTCTAAATTATGTTTAAATGCTACACATTACATTTTAGAGCTTGAGTAAGATAATTAAATCAAATATTTTTAGCCTTTATTATACCTAAATCTGCAGCAATGGATGTTTTTTTTAAATGTACATCTGATTATTTGCTCTTTTGACAAATAGACTAAATGTCCAATACTAAAAACATGTTTGCTTCATAATTAATTGTTTGTTCAACTAGAATATTAAAATTCTATTACATCCTGTAGAATCCATGGCTTAGTAAATCTATGTTTCATATTATCATGCTCTACAAAAATGACTCAAAATGAAACAAAGTTGCCAAAGCAAACATGTATTATAGAAAAAAGTGTGCAGGTCAGATCTTTATCAGTTCTTTGCCTTAAAACAGTTGCCAAAAAACAATGTGATCCAAACGCTGCATCCATCTTGGACCAATCTCATATCAAGAAGCGCAAAGAACAGAACACACCAACATAAATAATTTTGTATGAAAATAAAACTTCATGGTAAAAAAGTAAAATACTTTTGAACAGGAGTATGAACAAGGCATATGTACACCCGGGCACGCAAAAACAACCTCAATTCATTTCAAACAATAAGGAAACTACTAATTACAAACTAAAACTCAGGAACAGAAGAATATTAACATGGCATGTACAAAAAAGCTCAAAGGCTCCACATCGACTACTGGCTGCCATTATGTACCATAGGTGGGTTTAAGGAGCCGAGGCTGCCGACGGGCTCTCCATCTTTGCCGTCAAAGCTTGTGTCCTGCACGGTGTTATTTGCAGCTGCAGTGCCGGCCAGGTTAAATGCATTGGGGTTGTACTCGTAGTGGCTAACACCTGGGGGCATGGACCAGCCAGCCGCCTGGGGCCTGTTGGGCACTGCAGTCTGGGGTGAGCCGGGGGGCCAGGAAGGGTAGCCAGCAGATCCAGCAGAGCCCATTGCAGCCAGATAGAAGGCCAGGTTCTGTGGAGCGGTCTTCTTGAAAGCCGCCTCCATCATATGCTGACTGTAATGCTCCTTGAGCTGGGGCCGGGGCTCTCCCTGGTACTGAGACAAACAAGTGGTGGTGCAAATTAGTAAAAGTAAATGTATACACTATTTATTAAAATCACAGTATATCATTAGCCTGTTCTGTCCTTCCATTAAGGCCTTAACCAGACTGTGGTTAGGCCTCTTGTATGGACAGCTTGTTCTATGTCCAAGCCACTGTTTGTCTGTCATCATTTAACAGGAAACTTGGGCAGGACAGTAGTTGGGTCGCATTCTAAACTGATATCTAATGGTTATGATATGTGTTATTAATAAATCTTCCCTTTTTGCTTTTTTATTTAATGCAATTATTTTAATTACTTCCAGAATTCAATAAACAAGATTTTACAACAATTTCTAAAATGTGTCAGAATTAAGAACATTTGAATTTAATTTTCTTGAAAGAATTGCCATTCTTAAAGTCTGCTTAAAGTTCGCTATATAATGCAAAAAAACAAGTGGCTTACAGGTGGGATATGTGGAGGAATGTTGGCATACATGTTCCCTCGAACGGGGCTATCTTTGTTGTAGCGCTCGGACACCCAGCTGGTGTCTTTCTGGTGCCTCCTCAGCTTCATCCTCCGGTTCTGAAACCAAGTCTTAACCTACAGATAAGATAAAAGATACCATCTGATCAGAGTGTGTCCATACGATTTTGGATAATCTGTAATCCAACAACAACATTTCCTAAATCCCTTACCTGTTTGTAAGTCATCCCTGTCATTTCTGCCAAGTTCTTCATCTCTGCCGGAGTGAGGTACCTCTGGACACTGAAGCGCTGGACCAGAGCATTCATCTGGCTCTCTGAGAAGGCTGCCCGGACCTTTCCTTTAGGGGGGTTTACAGTTGTAGTGCTTGGTTTCTTTGGAGCAGTTAAGGGTACATGAAGAGAGGCAGCATGGTTGTTGGTGCCCTGGTTGCCATTAATAAGAAAGGTCCTTGGCTCTTCCTTGAGAGTGCTGGAAACATCCTCGCTGGCTTCGGGGCTCTGGCTGCTCACCTCGTCGTCGAGATCTTTCTTTGCCCAGGAAACAGGGTCCACCTGGGGGAGACTTCCATCTCTACTGCTGCCAGAGCTCCATGAATCTATGTGAGGGCAATGGTTAGACTACAGGGTTGATGTGAGGCTGAGTATTTAACAAAGTATGGGAGTTGACAAGCAGACTTGTTTACATGGGCTTAAATTGTATGTTTTATTGTTTAAGTAAAACACACATTATAAATAAGAAACCTTAGAGAAAAAAAAAGCATAAATTCCAACACGTCAGGGGCCACCTTTGATGAGAGCAAAAAAAAAAAAAAAATTTAAATATTTTTTTTGTATACATTTCACTTTCAGAAATGCAACACAAGGTTTTATTTTTTTTAATTACATTTTATTGTTAAGAGGCAAAGGGAGAGGTTTGGCTTAAGATGAAATTCACGTGAAAATTGAAAAATAGATTAATAATATATGCCTTATTTCCCGTCTGCAGAATTTCACATTTTCATAAAAATATTCCGTCGGTAGGTGTCGCCACTTTTCTGAAGCGGATTCTCCGGAAAAATCAGTGGCGGGATATTTGAAAACTCTTTACAGTCAAGATGGAGCTTAATTGGACTTCATGGTCAAATCTGACGGATGAAATCTTCGCTTTTAGCAACCAAGGAGGAAACGTAAGCACTGACATACGCTCTCATGCTACAAGTGTTATTTATTCTGCAGGTCTTAACAGCTCCGCAGATGTGTCCTGACTTTGTGCGGCTGCATTGGGGACTTTAGTAAATGCTAGCTAGCCGAGGTCGCAACTAGCTACATACCTGGTGAGGTGTGTGCCTCCGAGTCACTGGTCGAGTCGCTCCCGGCCCGCCTGGCCTCATGTGCTCGTGCATTGTATGCAGCCAGGTGAGGTCCGGACAAGAGCAGGCGGCCTGCTTGGGTGTCACCCAGGTAGACGACCCCGGAGCCCGGGTAGTGACCGTTCCCGACCTGCTGCTCCGGGCTGCGAGGCGGAGACTCTTCCCGGGTCCTAGCGGTGGCGGCGTAGTAGGCCGGAGTCACCCCGGGGTTGTAGTTGCTCAAATCCGTGACTCCGGATTCACCCCAGCTGGTCAGGTTCCCGTGGTTCTGCTCCGGTCCTGGCTGGTACACGATGCCGTAAGCGTAGGCATGGTAAGACGGGTTGTAGTTGTAACTTATCTGCGGTTTCCAGTCTGCCATTTCTCTGACAGTATTGTGCGTCGTAATAAAAAATTAAAAACACACACACAAAAAAATAACAGAGGAGCTCGAACACAGGTGTTAAAAAGTCATTAAAAACTCAGTCCGGTATAGTGAAAAGCAAAGACCTGTTAAAACCAGCCGAACCAATTGTCTTCAAAAAAAAATTGCGCGCAGCTTCACAGCGGCTGTTTATAAGGAGGTGTGTGGGTGTGGGCAGGGTGGAGGTGGGTGTTGTGATTTCAGCCAATCTCTGTGGTTCACCTGTGATGGACGGCAATACTGCAATTTCATTGGCCAACTAGGACAATTCCTCGCATTAAAAAAAAAAAAAAAAAAAAAAATCATGTTTGTATACAAAATAAAAGCAATACACGTTTCCAATTAGATGAAAATGAAACATGCCTTTGAAATCTTTCACCATATTATTTTTAATATGTCAATGCAAAGAAATTTATGTAACTTTTCAGCATCATGGAATACTTTGAAAAAAAAGCCCACTCTCTGTCTTCACTCAATTTTCTTCATGACCCTGTAACTCAAGATAATTTACCGATCTTATTTCCAGAAGAAACTATTTACTTTCATGTATATTTCATTCAGTTCACTTATTCTACATGAAACTGCTCACACCAAAACAATCTGGTTTGGTAATAATAAATCAGAAGTATATTTGATTTTGGTGCCAGCTTTCCCTTTAAGATAGATCCAATAAATATCTTGAAGAGTGTATCAAAATCTTTCATTCTTCAGCTGATATGTGTTTGTATGATGCATAGTCTGAAATTTCTTTTTGCTTAATGCTCAAATTATTTGCCACAAATCTGGTATTTTTGTGAATAACAACACTTGTAAGGCAGAAATTGTTCCTGCTGGGGACAATTTATGTTTATATTTGTTTAAGGAGCACACCTTGAGCTCTCAGGAGCACCTTTTAAATCCTCAATAAAGACACAGCAAGATTGTGATATGATATTTTATCGCACCTCCAGTTTTGAAAAGAAGCTGGTTGAACACATTTACGACATTTATTGAAACAGGGAATGGCTTTTGAGCGTCAAACTTAGTTACCTACGCATGCTGCCTTGTCAGCACATAAGCTTGTCTGTTTTTAAACTATGAATCTACTGACTCCCCCAGTGGCATCATTAATTATGTTTTCATGAACTTCAGCCCCAGGTCAGTGGACTAAATGCAGCAACTGGATCTCAGACATGCATATTTTATGAGCCAGTCATACTTCTGAATCAGCAGTATTGTTATTAATTGGGAAATACAAATATAAGTAAAAGGCATTGAGGCTACTAAGTAAGTTTTTTTGTTGTTTTTTTTAAATAAATTTGTTAGAATGCATTTCTTTTCAATGTTCTGGTTTTGAACAGATGTTACTGTGGCCTACATACCAGGATTTCTCCCATTTGGTACAGTGGCTTGGACATGTTTTTGTAGACTGCTTTGACCCCCATTTGCAGTCCTTTTCACAAAGATGATTTAGATTAGCCTGTGTGGTCCCATCCAGGTGGTTGTTTGTGTTCCCATTCCCTGACTGTATTGACATGGTAATTGTTCACTTAGTGGTGAGATGATTTGAGAACAGTGAGCCTAATGGAGACATTAGCATTTCTACTGATCTCTGTCTGGACTGGCTGTGTTTGTCTTACCTTGAGTGGGTTCAGACATACAGGAGGGGGGTGATGGTGTAGGTGTGTATAGGGTGTGGGTGAACAGGTGTGCATTTCATTAGCATTGGTATGTGGTGAGAGGACAACAGATTAGCCTTTGATCACCAGGTATGCCTTCTTGCAGTTTGTAAGTGTATGCTGAGGCTCTTGTTGTGTTAAAACATGTACATGAGCAACATAAGGCTACTTACTGAATTGAGTTAGAATCATAGAACTTATAGAATTAGTTAAACACAGGGCAAAAAGAAAAGTGAGAGACAAAAGTCAATTAAAGTGTTCAAATTCTGGTTACAAATATTGTCGTAATAATTGTCCAGTATGTTGTGAAAATTTGGAAAGTTTAATTGAGAAATAAAATTGATATTTCACTCCATTCTATCAATTAAATACTGATTGCCTGGTAGATGTTGCATAGGTCTTTATATAAAAACTCATGGAACCCTTGCTGTTATTAAGCCTGATTGCTTCTTCAGTGTAACTTGCTTGTGTAGTGCAGATTAGTCACTGACCTGTGATTTCAGAAATAGTTGAAATTGGTTTGGGGCGTAAAGTGCCATCAGAGTCTCTTTTGTTGTCTGAAAAGCATGCAAATGACCTCCCATGTGTCTACAATCTCCAAACTGCAACTACAAGGCACTGCTTGCGTAATCCTTCTGAGCAATTTAATCAGTAGCTCTACATTAATCAGTGGTGGAAAAAATAACATTCAAGTATTTTACCTTTAAGCAATAGTAGTAATACCAGAAAAAAATCGGACTTTCTGCTTAATATTCCCAAAATCCATAATGGCAACTGGTCATATTAATACGATTACTCATTAGTTTATACACTTCAGGATATTATCATAGTTACATGATATTTGAAATTGTCCTATTGACTGATCAATAATGTATTTGGATCATTAAGAGGTCATGATATAATTTTGAGATTACTTATTCACTGAAATACGTTTCTGTATGTAAACATTTAATCTAGATCAGGTTTTTTTTTAATAGGATAAGGATTTTCTAGTTTAAAAAAAAACACTTTTCTATATACTGTTTCTATCATTGCTTTTGCAGCAACATATACGTTTTTTACGAGTTCACGTATCCTCATCATGCTTTGTTGTCACAAATAATAGCACTGGTTTGGGTTAGCTGCACCATGCCCTCCTGTCCGGCAGCAGGCGCTGTTTGTTTCTGTCAGACTGACTGCGCGCTGACAGCAGCGGGTCCCTTTAACTCAACTCACATGGAACTCCTGACCGCCGGTTCTGCCCGCGTGCTGGCAGTTGAAGCCCTAACGGACCAGACCGAGCTCGGGCTCGAATCTGTCAGACTCGGCTTTACGGCTTGATAACCTCATACTTGTCTGACTATTTTAAATGAAATTCACGGTAGCTAGCAATTAGACCTGCCCACGGAGGCTCTGTTTACACATTTGACAGCTGTAACATACTTGGGACACCTCTGGTAACCGCACCGCTAAAGGACAACTCCTTTATCACACCCGGTTTATTAAAACATTTAACGGTTGGAACAAGTTAACTTAAAGTTGCAGGTCTGAACTGCCGAGATGACACAAGAACTTGAGCATATTCTGTCACAGCTGACACAGCCTGACAATGCTATTATCCAGCAGGTAACTTTGTACTTTTTACATATTTTTTGTTAGATGAGTGACTTCTTTCTGAAACCACGAGTTAACTTACAAACGTTTTTTAAATAACGTTTGTAACTTAGTTGGGTTAGCTAAGTTAGCTAACCCAACTAAGTTAACGTCCGTTAACGGCTAGCTAACGTTAACTGAAACAGTTTTTCTGATATTCAGAACCGCTGTGTTCTAACATTACTAACTGTCAGCTGTAAGTTACATTGCTAACTTAAACTTGATTTAAATGTAGGCTTGGCATGTTAATCATGTTGTCATATGTATTGGTGACCTGTGATTTTTTTTTTTTTTAGTTCTTTCAATAATGTAACTAATTGTTTCCCCCAACTTACTAACTGGGTAAGACCTTTTGTCCCCTTTCAGGCCACCGCCCAGCTGAAACAGGCTTTCAAAGACCCGGCCATTATACCAGCCCTGTGTGCTGTCATGAGTGGATCCCAAAACTCCCAGGTATTTTGAGAGAGAGAGAGAGAGAGAGAGTTACCAGTGAGATTATTGTTTCATACTATTATATTAGGATTTCTAATTTCCTGAATGATTGTGTGAATGGGAAAGATGGATTGTGTGT
>JAOWBC010000812.1:13407591-13423268 GCA_028566105.1 Hypoplectrus providencianus | reverse complement strand
ATTATTGTTTCATACTATTATATTAGGATTTCTAATTTCCTGAATGATTGTGTGAATGGGAAAGATGGATTGTGTGTCCGCATTTGTCCCTGTTTCCTGTTCTCCTTTTAAACAACCTCCTCTTTTCCTGATGGTACTTCTTAGATCCGACAGTCAGCTGCTGTGATGCTGAGGTTGAGAGTGAAGAAACATTGGAAGAAGATAAGCCCTAATGATAGAGAGAGGTTTGCATATATATTTTGTATTAAAAATATCACACTATAGTGACACTCTTACCAGTTGTTGTAGCTGAAATTAACACAACAAGATCTTGTAATTGTGATGCCTGCTTTCATTTGTGTAGTCTCAAGGAAGTGGTGCTGCAGGCCTTCATGCAGGAAACAGAGTAAGCTTTTCATTTATACAATTGTGTCCTATTTTCTCTAATTTGTTGTGAATAGCACTTTCTCAATCAGAACATTACATTTAGTTTACATGGCGATGTAGCTTTAATCATGTGACATGTCATGAGAGAATGAGCCTTAGTATATGTCTTTGTATCTTTATTTTTGCAGACACACCGTGCAGCATTCACTCTCCCAGCTATGCGCTGTGATGGTTAAACATGAGACACCAGATCGCTGGCCTGCCCTGCTTCATCTTCTCAATCAATCCACCAAAAGCAGCAACCCTCATGACAGAAAGGTATGTCTCCGAGGGATTTATGTAGGGGTAATTTATCTCTTAATTTAACAGGAAACTGTGTAATGTATTAACCCCTCTACTACAATTTGTAAACTGTTTCTACAGGTGTGAGTTTTTTCTATCAGGTATAAATTTAGGTTACAGTTGCAAATCATTTAAAGATGATACGAAAAAATATTTACAGCACAACTTTTGGATATTGTGGCTGTTCTTCCCTAACAGGTTGGCCTCCTGCTGCTGAATAAGGTGATGGAGTCCAACCCTGAGCCTTTCAAGCCTCATTACTGCCAGCTGCTGCAGCTGTTTAGCACTGTGCTGCAGGACCACAACAACCCAACAGCCTTGTACTACTGCATCCTCACCCTCACAGCCATAACTGCTTACACTGGCACAGAAGAGATGGTGAGGCAGTGTTACAGTTTTGACTTTGACCTTTGTCAGTGACATTTTCAAATGATGTTTAGACATTCAAAATATTAATGATGGGATGGATTAATATACTTTTAAATGATGGAAGTGAATTTTGCTGCCTTACAGAACCAGATGCGTGCCATCATCCCAAGTCTTATTGTCGCTCTGAAACACCTCATCAAGGAAGATCAGGTACTTTTATTTTATATGTTCAGACATTTTTTTACTGGTGTTGCCAGTTCACTGTTTTTATGGACAAGTCTGACCTGTGCTGTTATTGGATTTGTTCATCTGCACAGAGCCAAGCCAGTGAGGCAATGGAGATTTTTAATGAGCTCATGGAGAGTGAGGTGTCCATCATCGTCCCTCATATAACAGACATTGTCCGCTTCTGCGTGGAGGTGGGTGCTGAATGTTTCAATTATTTTTTTTAATGCCATCAGTGTGTCCTAAATTTTATTTTAATGTCGAGACAAATACATAATGTTTGTTATCCAAGTGCTTTTGGAGTCATATGAGAAATATATTAACACATGTTCCCTATCAATGTTTGAGTCAGGTGGGCAGTGACACCCAACTGAGTGACTCTCTGCGGGTGAAAGCACTCTCTTGTATTGCCTTCCTCATCAAGCTGAAGAGCAAGGTAAAGTCACCCTTCAGCTCCGATAAATATATGAATATGCAATGTCTCTGGATGTATTATTCTTTAGAGAAGCTGTTTATGAGTCTTGTTTGGTTAGAAAAAAAGTCTAACAATTTTCTTTACTTTATAGACGGTTTTGAAGCAGAAGCTGCTCAACCCCATTCTGCAGGCCATTTTCCCTGTACTCACTGCAGCTCCCCCACCTGGCGAGCAGGACCCAGAGGATGAGGAGGATGATAGTGGAGATGGCACAGACAATGATAATCCCAAACACTGTGCGGCCCAGGTAGGGCAAAAAGTCACTTTTGTTGATAGGCAATGCTTTTTCTGATGTTTTAGCAAATGTACCTTGCAGCAGTATTAGTAGATTCACTGTGTAGTTTCAAGAAAGATCAATCTTGATGAGTTGTTTCTGTTGTATTTTCAGATTATTGACACCATGGCTCTCCACATGCCCCCAGAGAAACTTTTCCAACAACTGGTATGTCATCTGAGTGTGGATGTAAACAATATCAGATATATTATGTAAAGGTAAACTATCTTTTTAAAACGGCTTTGTTCATCTCAACATCAAGCATCTTGACATTGTATTCTGTTGGGTACTGTATTTTAGATGCCCCTTACCACGACCTGCCTTGCTAGTGAAAACCCTTATCAAAGGAAGGGGGGTCTGATGTGTCTTGCTGTGCTGGCTGAAGGATGTGCTGACCACATACGCACAAAGTAGGTTGCACCAGTTGACAAAATGAAAGTTCCCCATCCCTTTTTTTTTTCAAAATCAAGTATTTTTATTGACCACATAACCATACCCATTCTTTGTGGGGGATGGTCTCTTGGTTAAGAAAATCACCAGGATTTAAATATATCCATCTTTGGTCTGTATCTGTGCTAGGATGTTGTCATCAGTGCTGCAGACAGTGTGCCAGAGTCTTTCAGATAGTAATCAGGTGGTACGCAGTGCTGCCCTTTTTGCCCTGGGACAGTTTTCTGAACATTTACAGGTGGGTCTACACAGCAACATTTACATGGTATATACTTGTCCTAACGATTTATTTTTATACATGCATATTATTGTTTGCAGATATTTGAAACGCTCATAGTTCAGATATGGGACTGTGTTTGCAGGATGAATGTACAAAGTACATACTATTTACTTAGTAATGCTCTACAAATAATACGGCATCTATATATCTCTAATTTTATAGAGTAAATGGCTTTATATACTATGTTAATACATGTATCACAGTAATAGTCATTATTATATTGTTTTTGCTTTCCAGCCTGAAGTCAGCAAGTACTGTGCAGAGTTGATGCCATTGCTGCTGGGTTACCTTTCGTCCTTAAACCAGGCCAAAGTCGGCCATGTCACTAAGGCCTTTTATGCCCTAGAGAACTTCATGGAGAACCTAGGTAAGCTTAAAAAAACAAAGGCTTAATGAAATGACTGATAATGTTGTGTTGGCACACTTTTCTCACTATGAGTCACCTAAAGCTGTTGGAACGTGATCCATATGTTAAGCTCTATTTTCTTTTTGGTGAACAGGAGCAGATATTGAGCCCTACCTGCCTACCCTAATGGAAACCATGTTGTCTGCCCTCAACAACACTGAAAGCCTCAAGATAAAAGAGCTTGCAGTGTCTGCCATAGGTGCCATAGGTAAGAAGCTGTGAGAGAGAGTAGTTTAATATTTAAGCCTGACAATTCATTTGGGTCATTTCCAGCGGAGGAGTTGTTACTCAATATAGCAAATATAATGATAGTCAGACACTATAACACAAGCCTTCAAAAATCATGTTGCTTCTTAAATCAAAGTGGACTGACTCAAGCTCCATTGTGAATCATTGTCCTATCAGCCAATGCTGCCAAGGAGCTGCTGGTTCCCTACTTCCCTCCAGTTATTGAAAGCCTGAAGGGCTTCCTTACAACCACCACAGAGGAAATGAGGTCCCTGCAAACCCAGTCATTGGGTAGGTAAACCACAGAGGCTTAACCAGAAGTAGTTGTCATATTGATATATTTGCACATTTAACAATATGCAACTGGGGTATTATATCACCAATTTCGATGAATGCAAGGATGTTGATTGTCTTTTGTTGTTGCTGTTAGATACCCTCTCTGTGCTTGCCCGTACCATCGGCAAAGATGTTTTCAGTCCTCTTGCTGCAGAGTGTGTTCGTCTGGGACTCAACCTCACTGACACCATTGATGACCCAGACTTGAGACGCTGCACGTATGTAACTTTGTGTGACATCTTTTTTTTTTTTTTTTTTGGATCCAACATGCACATTTTGGTTGTTAGCTGGGGTATTCAATGAAAAGTTAAGAGGAGAGATTGAACGTCATCATGTCAAAATTGCATCCTATAGCTTACCCCTACATAAGTATCATAATGCTATAATTTAACACTGATACTTATTTGAGAGTGAGAGGTGAGTCAGGGTGCCTTTTGATGATGCCATGTTTTAAAGCACAAATTGAAATAAAACTACAAATGTACATTTTTGTCCAGTTTTGAGTAAATGCATCATGATTATGTGAAGACAAAATAAATGATCCTAAATCCTTTCATCTTTACTTCACCTTTTTCTGTGCTTACCTTTCGATCAGGTACAGTCTGTACTCTGCCGTATCCACAGTCAGCCCAGACTGCCTGACCCCTCACCTCACTGCCATCACTACAGTCATGCTCCTCCACCTCAAGTCCAATGAAGGAATTACGGTACAAAGCGTAAAGAAAGACACTCAAAAATCTACAGACTGTCCATTATAATACAAATAGTACAACATTTTGCTCTTCATCCTCTGTCGTTTCTTCAGGCACACGTTGAGGAGGATAAGACATTTGTCCTGCTGGATGATGATGATGATGATGATGACGACGACCACGAAGAGGAAAAAGATGGGGATGATTTTCTGGAAGATGAGCCTGAGACAGATATCCATGATGTTGCAGGGTACGGGTCATACACCTGTAGACACGCACATACAGCCCTGAGCAAAACACTGCTATTGTTCTCTTATACCATGTCTGTCTGTCTCTCAGATTCAGTGTGGAAAACGCCTACATTGATGAGAAGGAGGATGCCTGTGATGCACTGGGAGAGATTGCATTCAGCACTGGGTAATAGATACTTACAGGGGATCTTATCTTAGCAATTAAATGCCACTTCTTGTATTTCTCTTCTAAACTGACTCAATTTAAAAAAAAAAAAACGATATTAAAACAAGTCATTAGTGAGCAGTTATGTCCCAAATTCTATGTTGTGGGAAGTAATAATGAATCATTTGTAATTTATCTTGAGTGTTCTTGAAAAAGCTTGTTATTCTAACTGTAGTTTCTTCTGACAGTGTGGCCTTCCAGCCCTTCCTGGAGACCAGCTTCCAGCAGGTTTATGAGATGAGAGATGTAAGTCATTCTGGCTGGCTGGTCGGCCGAATCGTTAATCTCTGTCTAATGTGCTGTGAAGGACACTTTGTGGTCTGTGTTTGTGCATATGTTTTGTCTTTTTATAAATGGAAGTGTCTGTAGGTAGATTGATGATGGGAACTTTAAACATGTCCTGAATAATTTTCATAGGTCAGTTTTAAAAAGAATCCATTCCAGTTACTTGAAATGAATTATCTGTTGATCTCCAAGGGGCATGTTTGGATAAGTTCCACTGGTCAATGCAAGACATTCGTGTCTTCTTTAACAACACATCTAAATGGCCAATGCTTGGTCTCTATTCACCCATAAATGTGTTTTTTTTGTGTGTGTGTCTGGTGTCAGGGCTGCACATATCCTTTATTCCACACATTGCTTCGGCTGAAAACTTGATGCTTTTTTTGCATCCTCCTTCCCTAGTTTCCCCACGAGGATGTCCGCAGGGCAGCATTTGGAGCCATGGGCCAGTTTTGCCGAAGTCAGCATCAAGTGTGGAAGGAGAATCCCACTGAGGCCAACCACCAGGGTAAAGCTGCTCTTTTAAGGAATTCCAGGCCAATCTTATTACTTTTGGAACATACAGAATTGGGCAGTGCTGTTTTCTGCTGCAATGGGGATTATTAATGAACATCAGCAAGGGAGAATATGCAAGTGGTCTCTGCAGATGTGCAGCATGCTGTAAAATTATAATTAAAATAACAAACATCTTGTGTCCATCCCCCAGCCCTGTTGAAGTTGCTGGATCTGGTGCTTCCTTGCTTTGTTGAGACTGTGCGAACAGAGCATGAGCGCCAGGTTGTGATGGGTGTCCTGGAAACCATGAATAGTGTCATAAAGTCCTGCAAGGAGGAGGCTTTCAAAAACCCTACACGCCTTAAGGATATCAGCCATGTCATCCGTGATGTGCTCAAGAAAAAGGTGAGAATAGGATGAGACTGAGGAGGATGGAGAGATGCATTTAGTTTTTATGTTAAGATCCCTTTTTATCATTTCACAAATTACATTTTCTAGGTGAAAGCTAAACCATTCTTTTTTCTCGCTTTTTTCACTGTTCAGACTGTTTGTCAGGACGGTGGTGGTGATGATGCTGAGGATGAAGACCAACAGGTTGGCTGTCTTCGTGTTGCATATCAAAGTCACTGTAATGGACATTAAAGTCCAAATAGACACAGAATTCAATATTTACATAATGAATCAGTGACTGCCTTTAGCTGTTATTTCCACATTTCCATGTCAACATCACTGTCCAGTTACCATTTGCTGTTTTCTGATCTCTTGTTCAGGCAGAGTATGATGCCATGCTCCAGGAATTTGCAGGGGAGGGAATTCCTCTGGTGGCCTCTTCTGTGCCTGCAGACAACTTCGGCCCTTTCCTAAACGACCTGCTGCCTCTCCTCATGGCCAAAGCTGTGAGTTTCGACTTACTTACATTAATCAACAAATTATCCAGTGCATTTTCTCAGCTTAAAGTTATCTCACTCCTTGTATAGAGACACTGTAGATTTTGCAAATCCTCTGAACCAAGGTGACTTGCCTTTATATTCATAGTTTTGCCTTTGATATGGTCAGTATCAAACTAATGATTTTTTTTCTATCTTAACAGAAATCCTCGTGCACGGTAGCAGACCGGTCCTTCTCTGTTGGTACCATTGGAGAAATCCTGCAGGCCCTTGTGAGTGTTTCTGGGGGCCGGGGACTGGCAGGCCGGCTATCCAACCGTTTGCTCCCCGTTCTGGTAGCTGGAGTAAGGGACAGCGATCCTGAGGTTCGAAACAACAGCGTGTTTGGACTGGGATGTCTGGCCCAGGCAGCCGGACCCATCTGTGTCACGTATCCTTCTAACTTATGTGTTTCTTTAAGAGTGGATGAGAGATGGGTACTAATGTATAATAAAAAACATAATCACATGGAGCTTTTCCTTAGTGAATTGTCTCCCAGAGACTATCCCATGATGCTGTCTGTGTTTTCCAACATGCTGACCAAAGAGTCGGACCTCAGGGTGATTGATAACCTGTGTGCTGCCCTCTGTAGGATGATCATGAGCAATGTGGATGCTGTCCCTCTGGAGCAGGTATATTTAAATCTCTCCTGATAGGTTTACAGCTAATCTCTCCTGCTGACATCATACTTTCAAAGGCAGACAATTCACTACAAATTATAATAACAGACATATATGTGCTCTATAACAGGTTGTGCCTGCTCTGGTGGCTCGTCTTCCCCTCAAAGAGGACTTGGAGGAGAACAAGACCGTGTTCAGCTGCCTGGCTATGCTCTACTCACACAGCCCTGCACTGGTACAAGATAGCTTTTATTACAATATCTGGGTTGAAAGAAAATGTCTGTCTTCATTTGCATCCAAGCTAGTTGCTACACTAGTAATTTAATTTGTCTGCCTTTCCAAATGTGGTATAAAAAATGTGTTTATTGCCTTTTGCAAATCTATATTGGCAACAGGGTATCCAGCTTATTTATGGTGATTGTGCAGGAGTACATGCACATGTAGGTACATCATTCAGCATTTAAGGGTTTTTACTCATGCCAGAAATTGGTACTGAAGTATCAGTTCTTGTTCTTTACATCCTTAATCACAACATATGAACTTTCAGGCCAATCTTTTAATATTTTATTTATTATATTTATGTTACATTTACATTGTTTTATACAGTATTAATGCAACACATCATGCATGCATAAAGCATATTTTCACCTCACTACATCATGCAATGGGAATGGATTTAAACACAGATGACACAACATGCCTTAATGAAACTTGTGGTTTGTCAGATGTGTGACTTTGATCCATACACTTGCACATCACTATCAAACTTTGGTACCATGTTTTTTTTTTTTTTTATCTTTTTCCCTTTCAGGTTGTGAACCTAATGAAGCCCATAGTTGCTGCTGCTACTCATGTCTTTGGCAACAAGGATGTTGACATAGGTAAGGATTTTTTCTTATTTTCTTAGATTGTAGTGACGCAACTGGAAGCTATAACTGTTTAGTGTTGTAGCTATTTGTGCATCTAAAGTACTGAAGTATAAAAATATAACATAGAATGCATGGCACATTTTTCATTGACTTTAATGATTCCCCTCATTAGGACTCCTCTTTCAGTCACTGCACACTGCTATCAGCATTCTGTTGTATTATTGTTGGTTTTGTAATCTGTCTTCAGTGTTTTCCTATCATCCCTAAACTCTTTATTATTTCTCTCCCGCACAGAAACCCAGAACAATTTGGCCATTCTGATGAAAGAATTTGCACAGCATCACTCTGCAGACTTCCAAGCAGCTGTGACCTCACTTCCTGGAGAGCAGCAGGCCAAACTTAGCGCAGCAATCTCTGCCTCATAGCCCACACACATCCTTCCACTCTTTTGTGAAAGCCAGCCAAAACAATACATTTTTATACTGTAGGTGGAAAATGGGACAGTTATTTGTAACATCTCTTTAAAATGATCTAAATACAGCACTTGAACATTTAACTAGTTATTATTACATCTGGCAGTTATACCTTTGAGTATTAACTTTTAATTTATTTGCTAAAATGCATGCTAAATTTAAATTTTATTATTTTAAGAGTTACGGTTTACCATCCTATGTTGTCATTGTATTTTGTTCCTGTTATTCCTGTAAAGTGCGACTGTTAATTGTTGCTGTGTCCATTTCTGCCACTGTTTGAACAGACTTCTGGCTTTGCTATCAGAGTGTGAAGCAATTAATTTAATTCCGATAAATGTACATTTTCCCTCAAACTCCCTGTGTAAGTAATTGGACTTTAATCTTTGACTTCCTGTGTGTTCTCTCCCAGTGTTATAAAGGGTTTTCTCAAATGGGCCAACTGCAGCTTTGTGTTTAAACTTTGGCAGAAATACAGCCATGAAAATCCCCAGAGGTCAATAACTAATTGCACATCCTGAGCTGATACACCACACTCAGTTGTTATATTTAAAAAAAAAGCACTTACGGTACTCTCAATACACTGTTAATGCTTATAGCAGCCCTGCCTGTGACTCAGACTCCTGTGACTGCGTCAATCAGAGCTATTTCAGCTCAGCCTATTAAAAACTATTCAGCAGCATTTGACAAGTGCAAAATAATTTTACAAATGCTACAAAGATTTAACCCGATGCTACAATGCTGGCAAGTTTTTCCATGCAGTTAATTAAAAGCCATTAAGCCTCAGCTCACTGTAGATACACTGAGGACACCTTGAACCTGCTAAATAAATGCTAACTTATGTCAAAATGGTAATTACAGAATGTGCTTCGCCTTTGACTAGTTGAACATTTATGTTAGCCTAAATGGCTAGCTTGTTGATGCACTCTGTTTCAGATGATGATGAATCTTTATTGCCTCTCAGATCTCCCGTTGTCCCAGGGTCTCCGTATGGCCAGACTGCTGGTTTTCCATGTCCAACGCCATGGTCATCTGTATCGGTGCTAGTCCATTCTCCTCTGACAGACACAGAAAGATCCTTTTTAAAATGCGTGTTCCACATAGATTTGTCATCAAACACTTTTGATCACAACACAACAACGCAATCTGTTATATATAGAGATCAAAATCAAAGAAGTTACTGGCCATGATTGGAAAAAATCACAACAGATTTTAACACATTCCTGTTAGCAGTGAGGTCCACAGTTTTTTGAGGAGTCTGATGTAATGTTTACAGTGATGTCATATCAGTGCCTGAAGCTCTGGCACAGCGATGTGATCTACATCAGCCTGACAGGTCACCCGCTCTCTGAGAGGTCACTGCAGAGTGTGACACAGCCGAGCAACCTTTGGGGCATGTTTGTGCATGTACAGCAATACATTCTCCATAATCAGATGATCTATGATCTAACACAGAAAATAAAAAAAAAGAGTGATAATATGGAGTCCTTGAAATTAAAGAAATGAAATGCTATTGATTTACTGTAGATTGTTTTACTTCTGTGTTAATGTAGCAGCACAGTGTAATGTAAATTTTTGTAAAGATTATCTTTTTCATAAGTTATCTTACAGGGCAGCCAATTCACACCATCACTTCCTCCTCTTTCTTATATTAGATGGGTCAGTCTGGTTCTCTTTAGCCAGCAGCCCTCTGAAGCTAGCTTACTCTCTAACTAGCTGCCAAAAAAAGTAACTTTTAAAAAAAATATTGTAGCGAAACTGTTTTAGAGCTCTTATGTCATAAACATAACAGGAAACAATTTAGAATAGACATTCAGCAACATAACTACTACTACTTTGTATTAACATGTATATTAGATTAAACATTCAAAATGCAGCAGTACAGTATTGATTGATTAAACAGACCTGTACTTCTGTGTTTCCAGGGCAGGATATTCATTCCTGTGCGACAGAAGGAGCGGTCAGTGTGGGCCTCAGTGCTGTACAGGACCTCCTGGAGCTCTTTGTCTCCAGGCTTCTGGGCTTTCACTCTCACCTACAAGAACAAACCAGATTATTATTCCTTAACATCCTCTTGTTTGCTTCCATTTACATCTAGACAGGAAGCTCAAGTCAGACCTCAAGGATGGTGATCTCTTTCTCCTTCAGCTTCCCTGCTTTGTTCTTCACCTGGGTCTTCTTGGTGTCCACCCACACCACCCTCTCCTTCACCTCTGACCTGGACACACAGACATGAAAATGAATCTGCATTAAATTGCTTTTTAAACCGCTCACACTGGGATCACACTCACTCTTGGATGCCCAGGTCAGCCAGCGTCGTGTCCAGGAAAGGGAACGGCTGGTGTGCAGGGTCGGGCTGCACCTGGATGGGCAGTGTCAAGGACATGGGGATCTCCCACTCTAGTTCAACTCGCACCAGCTTGCCGCGTGACCTGGGGGACTCCCTGCCTTCTGGGCTGTCCAGCTCTCCGTTGGCCTGCTGCACATTGGCCTCTCCCTCCTCCGACAGGCTCTTTGTCTCGTCTGCTGCCAGCTTGACTCTTGATCAGTATCTCAGAGAAAAAGAATGAGATGTATCCCTTGCCTTTGCTTGTGTTATCTGCTATCTCTTTGACTGATGCTCCGTATCTGCACTGTTGTCGTCTCTCCTCCTCTCTGGGCTGATGATTCAGAACTCTGACGAAGAAGGCCTCTGGAAACTGTGAGCGTGTGTGTGTCTAATGAATACGGACTCCTGGCTGATATAAGCGGCCGGTGTGAATGTGTGTTATGTGTCACTCAGATGTTAGGTTTATTGAGCTGTCAGGGTGGTGACGGACGGCTGGTCATGTTTGCTCTGCTGGATGTCTTGTGGAATGCCAGGCTGACCTGAAGTCAGTTTTAAGTTGAGCATGTTTGGACTGTAAACAGAGAACGTATGTAGCCAAAAACCTTTCAGTCTGTGCAGAAATAATTGAGAACTGAATGCTTCACAATCTATAACTGATATTTGTAGGTAAGTCTAACAAGAAGTCACATCTGGTTCAGTATGGACAACAGATTGATTACTCTCTAATGAGATGATTCTCTCCACTCATCGTTTGTTTCTCTGATAGCTCATTGGAACATGGAGCTGATGTATAGATCATTCACAGCACTGCGTCACATTTCCAGCTTTTGAAAAATGTGTTCTTGCTCAAGGTGACACAAACATGGGACACGTGTGTGCCGTCCTGTGCAGCAGGGGTCTTTTCCCACTAAACTAGCACTCTGGACTCAGCACGCCACATTCCACCAGCAGCCACAATGAATCCTGCTGACGTCAGCCCTGTGGAGGGATGCACATGATGTAAAGGCTGGGGAATGTAAAGAGCCAAACAGAGGTCGCCTGTCCAAGCATCAGCTTATGGCAGCACAGGTTAGATTTTCTGCTCATTAATTATGTTTTCACAGTGGATTATGAGACAACTTGAATGTAAAAAAAAAGAAGTCATTTTTAGTGGTGAATTTCCTCCATCCTGCTTCTTGGCATTTTAAAGCCACTAAAGAAACAAATATTTCCACCAGAAGTGCTCCAAAAATTTCCAGGTGAAATGCTAATTCATGCTTATGTTGCTAATGTTAAGATTTGTGCTGCTTTGAAATCTAAAATATTGACAATTTAGACCTTTTCACGCATAAACATACATTTTTATCAATTTTCTTTCAGCTTGCTTATTTTTAATTCAAATCACAAACATATCTTGGCCTGCACTGTCAGCAGTGTGTTACTGTGTGTCTGTAAACTACGTTGGCCCTGTGAATACAAGGTGCTGCAAATCGCACAACATAAGGTTTCCAGGGGACACTTGACAGTGTTGCACACCTGTGTCCACACCTGCAGGCAGGGTGATAAATATCTCGTGGGTAAGTTTATAACGTTAAAGTTAAGATGTAGATGATATCTGTCGCTTCCATTTTCATGACTTTAAATGTCATTATTGGTGATAGTGTTGAGGCAGGTGTGTATCACTTTCAATTGTCTCCCTGGAAACACCTCCGTTATGTGATTCTCATAATGCATTGGGATATTTGCACCCATTTTTTTGCTTAATGCATTGTGGGATTTGCAGCACCCTGACCTCTCAGGGCGACCCTAGTAAACCCCATGAAGTCACATTATGGTGCATTTTATCCTGCAGTGCCAGTGATGCATTAGCAGTGAATTCTATACAAAAGCCCACTGTAACCTTTGAGCCGAGGGGACTAATTTACAAGTCATTTGTTTGTGCAGCCCTGAACTCTGAGGGTTTGTCAGCAGGGGAACACATTGGAAAAAATATGTTGACTTGTTAAAGATTTTCAAATGAAAACATTACATAGAGGTGTGAAGGATGTTTCCTGTCGCAGCACAGCAACCTGAATGTATCACAAGCGGCATCAACAGTATTACCATTCTGCTGTGTTGATGTGAGGTCGGCTTTCTGTTCTGTGACTGCAGCACTGACCTCAGCTCTGTCACAGCGAGGTGCCACATGGTCCTACTCTTATTCACACACACACAGACAGCAGTCCCCGGTGTGTTTAACAAGCAAACACTTTAATTGTGTAGAGTTATTGAGGCATGAGATCAGACTGAGTTTTCTGCCAGCGCGGCACAATGTGTTCCTGTTGAAGGCAGGGAAGTGCTGAGGTATTTACAAGTAACATCCCACCGGTTTCTGGACATGTTCCTGCACCAAAAGCTCCAGTCAGACTGTTTGAAATCAGACTTTATGTTCTGCGTCAGAATTTTGGGATTTATCTCTGAGGCAAAATATTGGTAAGAAAAAGGCACTCATGTTCAGTGTCAGGTCAGGGCTAAACTGAATATTTTGATATATAAATATATTAATTAGGGAATATTATGCTATAATAATGACAAAACGTTTATGCTACTCAGCATTTTATTAAAAGTTAAAATAATTACAAGGGATTATAAAAGTCACACTTAAAACTGCATTAAAAGCTTAATTTTAAAAATAACAAAAAATGTTAAAATCCATACAGAACTGTTTCAAAATCAAACCACATCCAAATGTTAAAAACTACAATAACAGTATGTGAACTTCTAATTATGCTAACAAACTCTCAGATATAAACATTTAAATACAACCATATGAACTTTAAAAAACAGATTAAAAATGTTAAAAATCTAAAACACAACACAGCAATGCAGCTCAATTTCGATTTATACTTTTAAATTTAAAAAATATATCTGTGTGATAATTTTTGATAAAGATAACATGAGAGTGTGCTGCTGAGCTCATATGTCACTGAAAAAAATCATTATAATCAATCGATTAAAAAATGGCCAGTGTGAGTGAATGCACAGGTGTGTTTATACAGGGTTTATAGTGATGGGCCTGTAGGGTTCAGCCTGTTGTACAGTCACCTGTCGGGCTGACAGCAGCTCTAATGAGGAAAAAAACTCATTAATAATAATATTAATAATAATCCCTTAAACTGTAACTTAATCTCAAATTGGCCTAATCTCAGTCAAGAGACCTGATTAAAACGGATGTCAAATAAATATATATGTTTGAGCATCAGAGAGGATCTTTAACTGACAAATGTGCTTTCATTTCCTCACCAAGCAGCAGGTAGAGAGTGTGAGCTGCAGCGGTGCGGCCGGCCTCTGGGGGCACCAGGGAGGCGAAGGTGAGCCGTCCAAACCTCTGCCGGCTGGAGGAGATCCAGCTGGTGGGAAACAAGCAGTGAGGAGGAATCATTCAGGTACCTGATTCCAATAAAAGTACAAATACCACACTGTGAAATTACTCCACTACAAGTGAAAGTCCTGCATTCAAACCCTACTTACTACGTACGTGTGACACAGAAAAATATATTTCAATATAATTAAATATATTTTTATACATTTAAATAAGCAGCCCTTTGATTTGTAAAAGCAGGACTTAATTTAACTACTTATTATACTGTTATAGTGTTATGACTGAAACCTTCCAGTGCAGTTGAAACTATTTTATTCAGTCCAGTCAAGACGTTACATTTATAACAGATACATAATCACAGTCATATGAACTCAGTCGGTGATGTTTCAGTGTGGCTGACTGGTGGAGAGGAGCCGAACAGGGAGATGTGTCTGTGTTTCAGGTTCCTCCCTCAGGCCCGCTGCTTGCTTTCTATTTTGAATTTCAAAGCAGATGTCAAACAAATTAGGATGTGGGTCAACCTGTGATGCTGGCGGCAACATCAGCACGGAGACACCAGAAATAACTTGTTATACATCCGAGCTGGTTTACCCTCCATGGCCACGGTCTACCTTTACTCAGATAGGCAGGGTGATGTGCCGCGCTGCACTACGCTCATCACCGCAGGACCACTGAGGCAACAAAGCTGGAACCTCAACACAAAGGGAGATTCAGGCGGGATGGGAGCCAAATGGGTCAAACAAACATCAGACTCTGTGTCCCGTGTGAACCCAAGAGTCAGTGTTGTTATTACAGCCTCCCAGAACACGGCTGTTAGGAGCGGAAGTAGCTGTTTTTAAGCTTTTTAAGCCCGACTTTGGGCAATTTTTCTGTGAACACAGAACTTTATTTTGAAAAATCCATCATCATGCAATCTCCAATAAGTAATTGGGTTGTAAATAACCAAATCAACTGTAATGTTTACATGAGTTAATTTGGTTTGGTTGGTTTGGTCATAATTAGTGTTGCATGGTAACTATCAGTCCCAATATTAGAAAAAATGACGTCACATTAATATGTCTGATATTGAAACGTTTGCAGATAAAAGAGCAAATACGAAACTGAGATCGTTGAACCAAGGTTCTTCCATGAGGAAACTGCAGCCAAATCAGGTTTAAACATTTGTTCATTTGGGTTAAAATAATGTAATAATAATGGAGGTGGAATTAAACAGTTATCCCAGGTCATAATAATAATGTGGAGAAAGTTCACGGTCGGCCTAGTTTCTGTCAGCTGGGATTGTGTTATGAGTGTGTGTACTGTACCTCAGCAGGTCTCTGCTCTCTGTGTGAGTCTGAGCCTCGGGCATCTCGATGTTCTCCTCTGCTATCGGCTCCATTCGCAACTGGGCCTCCTCTTGAGGGGACCTACACACACACACACACACACACACACACACACACACACA
>JAOWBC010000812.1:13364072-13375857 GCA_028566105.1 Hypoplectrus providencianus | reverse complement strand
TGATCTGACTGATTCATCAGCCAGGCCTATTATAATAAGTTACATGATATTAGTGTCTGTATGGGACAGTGTTTACAAAATGATCGCATCCTGAATGTTTTTTCCTTTTTCGACCGCTGGGCTTGTGAACCTTCTCAAAACTTTTCCACAGGCTGGTTAGCTACATCATTTCATCACTGTACACGTTGAAGATACACTAGCGCCAAGTTGGACCCATTTTTCACAAGCGACAACTTCTGAGATGATCTTCCTAACCAGGGAAAAAATAACTTTATTCACTTCTTGTTTCAACTCACTTGTGTTACACGACTATTTGGAGAAACAGAAACTGTTGCACCATTACAGAGTAAGAGTGATAATCTTCTGTTATCATTGGTATAATGTTTGTAATCTCATTTGATAGTCAGCAAGTGAAGCTGTTATATGCAGCCAAATGTTTTTGAACACAGTTTCAGACCATTAAATATGACGTGATCATGACGCTAAATAAAAAAATCAGGAGATCAACAAACCAACTCGGTGATGGAGGCATAAGTGTGTGTACTAATCCATCCAATAGCTGTCAAGAACCCGCCTTTTAATGGGTGTCAGTAAAGAGTTCACACCAATTCATTAAATAATTAAGATATTTCTGTCTGTGTCTGGCTGACTAGAGGAGCACCAGCTGTGTAGCTAAATGATTACACTGGAGACCATGTCAGGTGCACTTCAGTGTGAGAGCTGACCAAACAAGTGGGCTGTTGTGCCGCTGAAGTGGCTCCTGGACAGAGAGGGACCTGGGCTCAGGAGTGCAGCATTGTTGGACGTGTCTGGTAGTGGTTAAGCCTGTTAATCTGGCTAAAAATCTCATTGAGGAGACGCACACTCCACAGCTATTGTTTGGTTTCTACAATACTGGTACCAGCTTGTCAGAAAGTCTTTTGTATTTATTAAAAAAAGAAGCTCCTTGTGGGAGACATGCGGTTGTCTGCACTGCAGCAGATAAACACAGCTGTTACTCTGACTGGCTTCTACAAATTGGTCCTGCATCAATGCGCTTATGATACTTTATGTTTGTTGCTTTAGATCAGCACTCAAAAAGATAGTATACGGATATAGATTCTGGCCCGCACCCCAGTTTCAGTATGAGCCTCAGGCCTGGTCCCAAAACAGCTCTACCCACAGTCCCAGACAGGCTCGCCATCAATAAAACAAACCATGAAAGAGGAAGGAAATGTCGAGTGTCCTCTTTGAACACTGGAGTAAAGTCTGGAGTACATATTTGCCATCCCAAAATCTCGAGGTGTTGAAGCTTTTCCTGGACACTTGTGGACTTTTTCAAAAGGTGAATTCAAGGTGAAGATAAAGCAACTATAATTTCAGCACTCTATTTTGTTTGCCACCGTTTTATTAAAATGAGGCGCTCCATTTCAAAGACTTTTTCTCTTTAATCTAAGCTCCTATGGCTCACACTGCAAACCTGCTTAGTGCTGGCATTGCTAAACTGTGGTGGGAAATCAAAAACAAGCAGTCAGAAGCAACACAGTGTGGAAAAAAAAGCCTCTGCAGATGCTGTTTTAGGGTCTGCAGATAAAGTTGCAGGGAGGAATCTTAGGTCAGCAGAAGTGGGCTGGAGAGTTCAGGTTACTGCAACAAAAAACTCAACTGCAAACGTTTTGTCCTCCTTCTCATCTCCTCTTTACTCTTTTGTCGGCTCTGCTCATTTGGTTATCTCTCCGCCTGTTTTATTTTCTTCCGCTCTTTCTTCCCTTTTATGTTTTTACTTGTTCTCTCTTCCCTGCATCCTCCCACACTCACTCCTCTTTATTTCTGGTGCTGAACTGTCGGGGCTCTCCGTAATAAAGTGAGATGGTGAGTCAGCACAGATTTAGATGCCCTCTTAAATCTCAGTGTCTTGAGACTTGAGTGTGAAGAGGGCCATAAAGTATAAACACCCTGCTGAACTAAAGCCCAGTCAGTCTTTTTGTGGGCATATAAATGACAGGTATATTCACATTAGATTGAAGAGTTCATTCCATGGATGAAAAATAACTCTTTTGTATGTTTCAAGGGGGGGAAAAGGCCATAAGAAGTCACAAAACTTAACTGCTTTCAAGTCACTTTTTAACAACTTGAACTTACTTTTATTTCACTTGTGGTAAAATATTATGAGATTACTGGTTTAAAAAACGCTTAAAAGTATTCCTATGTGATTTTTGTCGTGTTGAATGCTTTCATCCTTCTCTGTCGGTGCATTGTTACTGTGAGAAGTGAAACATGAGCCCTGTCCATCATCTGTCTCCACCCAGATCGATACTGCCACGCTGACAAAATGTCACAACACAGCAGACTATAGATGGAAGTTAGATCACGCGGTCTTGCCCTGGCTTCCATGTCACATTAGAATTGATTTAAAGATGTTAAATGTTCCTGTCCTCTAATCTAAGGTCATCAGATGAGACTATTTTGTTCCTAAACTGAAGAATTATCTTCCTGAGAACCCCCAAATGTCCTCTATTCTACCATGGGACAAACAAAAACATGGCTAACTGACGTTCAAATGCATCTTCACTGGCCTCCCCTCAAAGATGTAAATATATGTTACATATACTGGCAGCAAAATATGACGAATATTCAAGCATTTCTGTACATTTATTTCCTGTTTAAACTGTCTTTTTTAAGACCCAACCAGGAAGTCCCTTGCTGTAAACTAGGTGAATACCTTGAAATGTGTCTTCTAGTTCTAGTTTGAGCAACAGAATGATTGTCAACATCCATTACTTGGTTTTGTTGTTTGTTTCATTACAAAAATAACCCGCTGACCTCACTGGACTGGTATGTTTCTAACTGGTTTCCTTCTGTCTCACAGGCACATGGACTCCTTTCAACCCAGTGACGGTGCGCTCCATCATATGTAAGTAGCTGCTGACGCTGACATGCTCGACTTCAACACAGCCGCTCGTTGTTCTCAGACTATGCAGGTTGTTTATTTGCCTCCTTGCCATGACAACCGGATAAATGAGTTACCTTTTGGAGCGATCTGAGCGCACACCCAAACTTATCTTTGGCCTCAGTAACTGCTGCTGTAGTGGAGACCTGCAGCCATTAATAACAGGAGGAATGAGCATCAGCAAGAAATGGGAAAGTTTGTCTTAAAAGACAGCCGAATCCAAGTATTGATCTGTTTGCACCGTTAAAACAGTTGTAATACGCAGCAGAGGTTAATAACTTTAAACTCTGCAGTGTAGTTAAAGTCGAGGTTTGCAGCCTTTTAACTGCCAAACAAATGAAGCTAAAAATGTTTTGTACTTTGTATCTCTCCTTCCTGATG
Organism: Hypoplectrus providencianus; assembly: GCA_028566105.1. NCBI lineage: Eukaryota > Metazoa > Chordata > Actinopteri > Perciformes > Serranidae > Hypoplectrus > Hypoplectrus providencianus. The sequence continues at coordinate 13,372,547 of JAOWBC010000812.1, read as the reverse complement.
ACTAATGATGTTGCCATTTTATTTTTTAACTTCAAAGCGCAGTTCATGCTCATGCATTCCTGTTTAGACAATAAAATGTTAAAAATATCTTTCCCCGGGTCTCATATGTACTTTGTTTCCTTTTTGTTGTGAGACTCAGAGTAAATCCCTATAATTCCATCGCCTCCCCGTCCTACTGTTCCATACTCAGTCAGTGCATTGTTTAATAGTCCCCCAGCAAGAAGCATATCCTGTGATAACGCTCCCTTTGTAGGGAGGTAATTGGATTGAACCGCATGAGGGTGAGGATTGGAGTTTTGGTGGAGGGGATGGAGCAGTTTTCTTTCTCTGTGATGGATTGTGAGGCAGGAGTCACTCAAGTGTGGGACTCTCTGTTTACACTTCTCTGCCCTCTGACAGTGTTTTAAACCATATGTGGCTCCGTTTATGATTTCATGTCACAGGATCTGTCCCAGCTGCATGCTGTGCTGGAGCTGTGTGTATAAATGTGTGAGTTTGTGAGTCAGAGAGTGAATGATGCCTCTCACTGCGTACCTTACTCTCCACCTCCTCCCTCTCTCCCTCAGCCATGTTCGACAGGGAAAATAAAGGCGGCGTGAACTTCAACGAGTTCGCCGGCGTGTGGAAGTACATCACGGACTGGCAGAACATCTTCAGGACCTACGACAGGGACAACTCGGGCTTCATCGATAAGAACGAGCTCAAACAGGCGTTGACTGGATTCGGTGAGCAGCAAAGTATGCGTGTATATATATTTACATCCGTTGAATGTGGTGGAGGGCCCCATAGCTGTCTTTTCTCAGGTCAGATTTTGTCTTTTTTTGTAGTTTGTGTTAATCTGCATACACCAGCATGTAACTGGAGATTATTCACTTTAGGAATAGTTTGCTTATTCCATTTATGTTGTTTATATGCTGTAGGTGCTGTGGGGGGCTGCAGCACCTCCCTCTGGTAGTGGCTGTAAGCTGTGAAGTGTAACTTAACTGTAACCAGAGGCTTTTTACAAGCTGCTTCTGTTGTGAGACTGGCTGGTTTCACACAGTAGTAATAGTAGAGTAGTGTAGGTTCAGAGTGGGGATTTCTAAAAAAAAAAAAAAAAAAGCTTATAAGTTTGAACATACTGTCTTTAAAAAGTTATCAATTGAATAAGTAAATACATAAATTTAAAACAAATATAAATACATACTTTTATATATATTTATATTTTTAACAGTGTACCAAACTTTTTGGTTATGGGGTTTTCTAACCTATTTCAACTTTAAAAAGCTTACATTACACTGCAATTGTGTTGACTAAACATTATAAAACTGATGAAAATAGTTTTCTCTCAGAAAAAAATTCACATTTCTGGCAAAACCAATACGATTCCATACAAATGCAGTCAGTCTCAAGCAAAACCCCCAAAGACGTGATTCAAGTTCACTTAATGATGCAAGAATTGTTATTTGTTGCTGTCAAAACAACCTTGTGTGATATTCAGTTAAAGTTTTGTATGTATCTTGTGACAGTGACAGAAAACCATGCTTGATCAAATGGCATGGCTTTCTTCAGGTTTGTGCCAGAGGAGCCTCAGGTACTCAAAGCAGAGACGTTTGTTTTCACAAGGCTGCGTNNNGCATGGCTTTCTTCAGGTTTGTGCCAGAGGAGCCTCAGGTACTCAAAGCAGAGACGTTTGTTTTCACAAGGCTGCGTCCATTACTAACCAAGAATATGCAAACTGATGTCCAGGACGCTGTTAATACTTTCTTTCTTGTTGTTCGCAGGGTATCGTCTATCAGATCAGTTCTACTGCACGCTGATTGAGAAGTTCGACCGCCAGAGGAAGGGACAGGTGGCCTTTGATGACTTCATCCAGTGCTGTATTGTGCTTCAGGTAACAGATTCACAATAAAACAAAATGCACTGTACAGGATGTGATTTCCATTTTTTCCCACCCCAAAATAGGATGCATGTATGCAAATGATTATAGGATGTCCTTCAGTTTACTACCTGCTTCAAACTGAGGCTACTATTATATTTATAATATTCAAGGGGGAATTTTAATTATGCATATTAAAGAAACATGCTACAATCCTGCCTTTTAGATTATTAATCGCTCGTGGAAGTTCCACTAGAGCCTGTGCATCCCATTTCAATAATTTCACACATGCATACCATTGTAATGGAAGCTGCCAAGCGTAACTATAAGCTTTCACAACAGGAGCAGCTCTGCAGGAACACGAGGATATACAGTCTTCTGAAGCGCCTCAACGTCTCACAGTAGCTTTAGAGGGGTTAGCCGTTTGAATGAGTGCCCTCATGTTGATATTTATCTCCAAGAGAAGAAGGAAAACGATTTAAGCACTTGTACTAATCAGGGATTAATGTGTGTTCATTTTGGCTGTAAATGCATGGAAGTATTGTAAAATTGTGCTAGAAATTAGAATGAGAAAAAGAGGTTTTTAATCACTGTTTCCCCTTTTTTCCACAGAGGTTGACTGATGTGTTCAGGCGGTACGATACAGACCAGGATGGATGGATCCAGGTTTCTTATGAACAGTATCTATCCATGGTCTTCAATATAGTATAACGCACACGGATCACCACAAAAGAGCACAACTGGACACAACAGTGCCAAAGCTACCAGCTCCTCCTGGATGTCTGCCATTGGGGACACTACAAGATTTTTTTAAACCTAATTTTTTCGCCCCAGTTGGGCTGTTTCACACAAATTTATAAGAACACATTTTGAGGTTGTAATACCCCTAAGATGATAATGTTTTCTGGAGGTACAACTACAATGCTTCATGCATTTGGAAAAAAAATCTTGTAGTGTTTTGTTTGATGACAAATCTGAAAAAACATCTGGGCTGGTGTTGGGAATATTATGGACACATCCTGTCTTTCTGTCTGTCAGTCTGTCTGTTATTGTCGACAAACTTTTTAATGTCTTAACTTTAATTGATACAATTAAAAAAAATAACTCTGTTGAGAGTAAAAATTATGCATTGTAAATATGATTTAAAATGCATTGCATGCTTTTCAGGGAAATTTAACCCGACGTGGAAGCATGCGTTCCCTTTCTCTTGTCTTTTCCTCAGCCCTGTTTTGCTCAAAGCCATGTTTACAAAACCGGTGAAAGCAGATGATGTCCTGCTTTGAGATTCACTGACATGCCAGCTTACATGCCATATTTGTACAAACTTATTTTTAACTGCAAATTATTCAAATGTTAGAACATATAATTTTTGGTAGGGGGTAAGCATAATGCCTTTAGTATGGCTTATTTTTTGTGCATGATGCCTTAAAATGTGTAAAAAGAACACAAAAGAGAAATCTTTTATTAAAAAATTATAAAAATCTGATGTGGAGTTTGCTTTCATCATTTATAAGATGTACCAAAGTTGCTGTACATTGCACTGCAGAGGAAACAAATGACCTGCATAGTGGCTCAATGTCGCCATCTGCTGTTTTTTGGCAGTTTTTACCACCGCAATGCACCAATATGAGACCCGGAACCCTGTGCGCTGGTGTTGTTTCTGCGGGGGCGTAATAAAGTGTTACACCTGCAAAGTTGTGTTGAACTTAGCTAACATCTGTCCTAAAGACTAGAATATAAACAACGCTAGTATTTATGTAATTGCTGAAATGAGAGAGTGCTAGAATAGTTTGAGCTAAGCTAGAGCTTGTAGTTGTTTATGGGTTAGTGTTAGCAATGGCGCTAAAACATTTTTGGGCGTTGACACCAACTTTATGCGCTACCTGTCTCAGTAAAACATTTGGACAGTCGATAAAGGCGAGTTTATTGACTGCAAAGACCTACAGCACTTCAACCGGAGGTGAAGACACCGTGAAAGGTATGTGTGGAAACATGTATTAACTTATTCATGACTGTAGGAGGCAGCATAGGCCGCCATAGTCTTATTCAACATTATACACTTGTACTACACTAAATTTAAATACGATTTAATGAATGTATGGACAGAAACAGGTCTTCAACGCAAGATATGATTTAGGGTGAACATGGTGATTTTTTTCTTCAATATATGGAAGGTCAATTGTATTGTTCCCTCAGAGACAACATTTGGCACAGGTAAGTTTTACTTATATCATGTTTAATAACATTTTCCCACAATATTGTTGCCAATATGTTGACGTCTCGTAACAATAAAAAGTGGTAAATGGTATGCAAACATTACTAATTCCTGCAGTAGCGTGTTCCCTTTCAGTCTGGATATCACACACGTGTTGTACCCTGTTCCTCACCTTTATTGATAGCTGTAGCTCTAATATTTCTGATCTTAAAGAAATTAAATTTATTTATTTATTTATTAAAATAAATTAATAAAATATTAAAGTAAAAATCTTTTGCCACTGTATGAAAAAAATCTTTCATCTTATATTGTGAAGATGTGTAGTATTTTATGCTGAGATTGCTGTATTTCTTTTAATGATTGATTAATTTATTTAGTTAAATAAAGGAAAACAGAACATTTTCAAGTTTGATAAACTAAAAGAGGAAATTCTGGTCCTTCTTGCTTAATAAATAACTTGCCCAACTATCAACATGCTCATAATAGTTTATTTCATTCAAAATGTGTTACGAATGTTTATTCTGCATTGTCCTGCTGGGTGAGTGTGTGCTGCTCACTCTCAGAGCTGGAGTCCTAAAGTGCAGCAGCAAAATAAAATGGAAAACAACAGCACACAGGTAGTTAAAACGTGGATCCGCTGCCTTGCACACAGTGCACTGTGTGATCATTTGTTTGAGGTGCAGCAGAGTAGAAAGGGCTGCCTGAAACAAATTGCCTTTTTTTCCCTCCTGCCTCAGTTCACTGGGTTTTGTTTAGCAGTCACTTCTCCTTCGGATGGCCCGTGTGAGCGAGGTTAATTTGCTCAGTAGCTTTGTTTTCCTTGCTCCTCTCTCTTGGATACAGTTGCCTCTGGCTGTGGTTGACAGCTAGATTCCCTAGGATGACCCTAAACAATGTCAGGTCAACTGCCTGCTGCAACCTCAAGCCACAATCACTGGCACACTCACACACACTTATAAACACGGAGACAGAGAGAGAGCCGGGGCCCTCACCTCAACCCAGACCATCTCTTTCATTGTTTCACCGTCTGTCACTGTTTCTCTTATCAAGTCTGTCCACAAAAAGCGATTTACATTCCTTCTCCATCCCTCCTGCTGTGGAGGTTAGGTTTAATGTCTCTGTGTCGGCTTCTCTCTAAGTGTTGTGGTCCATATTGGTTTCAGTCTGTGCATCTTCATCATTCTCTGTCATTAGCTGTGGGACAGACTGTGGTCGCAGAGCGCAGGGGGTCCGTGGTCACCGTGGGGATAAACCGGCCCGAGGTGCGTAATGCGGTGAACCAGGAGACGGCGAGGCGTCTGCTGGAAGAACTGGAGGCCTTCGACAGTGACCCAGACTTAAACGTGGCTGTCCTCCATGGAAAAGGTAGGAGGGTTTTTACTGTTTTTTAGTATGATTTGATTGTTTTACATTGTTTTATTTAATACTAAATTTGCTTCTGATTTTATTGTACAGCACTTTTGTCAACTGAGGTTGTTTTTAAATGTGCTCTATAAATAAACTTTGACTTGACTTAACTTGAGGGTGAATGGATGGGTCAGATTTTTTTTTTTTTTACATCTACAGACAGAGTTTGAGTCTGGTTTAAATCTCATTGAGGAATTGTGTCTCCAGTCATGGGCCAGCCAACCGCCATCAGCATCACCTTTCCTCCTAGTTTCTGTGTTTCCTTTTCCTCTATTTATCTTCACCTGGACATGTGTTTTTTAAAATAATGACATTCTGAGAGCATTATACCTGACAAGAAGAGAAGACTTTTGGAAAATATATTTTTTCTTTCTTGGAGAAGGCACCTTTACTGGATTTTAAAGGGAAAACTTAGCTGAATACCGATATGACAGCAAATACAATAAAATATAGACCTGGCATGAAAATAGACCTTTCTATATTGATTGTGAACATATTTTGCGCAAATAATATGATGCAATGGTACTCAGTAGGTGCCTTTATTTGAGTGTTATTTTTCAGAAGCATTTAGTTTAACAACAGTTTTAGCCGAGACTCTTTCAGAGAGGGAGTTTAAGAGGCAGATTAAACGATTTCAGAGAGAGGGTAAATTTGGGAAAATAGAATATATTAGCATGCTCATGGACAAACCTACAATACAAGCATGAATCTAAAAATATGCATAATATGTCCATTGTAAGGAAACTACCCTCTGTAGCCCTGAACCAAATTTGTACCGACTGAAAACAAACAGCAGACCAGACAGGGGGACTCATTATAGATCACATGCAGTTATGGAAACTCTGAAACGTCTCAGCTCTGTCCTCAGCACTCAACCTTTGCTCTCTCATCACATTCTTCCTCACATCTTTTTTCCAGCCTTTGCTGCTCAGAGTCCTCCGATCTAGCCCAAATGCAGTGGTGACCAGACCAGTGCAGAAAAAACACACACACCTGTGAGGTGGCCTGCACTGTGTCAGCTGCCCAAAGCCAGAATCATGCCACCGCTCCTACTACCTCTAAAAATAATCACCACACACCGAATGAACTCCTTCCCTCAGTGGAAATAATGTCTTCAACCTGGATCAACCTGTCGGCGGCAGAAAGTGCACCGTGGCCTCAACAGACATAAGTGTATACTTTGTTTGGTGCTTCAGAGGTCGAAGCCTCTCCAGATGACTGCTGCAGAGTGCTGCTAGCCTCAGCTGTGAGCAGCAGACAGTGCGGCAGAGTAATTAGCTCGAGTTAAATGGGGACGCAGTGAATGGCACAGTAGGTCATCACAGCAAAAGTGGCTCTTCTGTGATTCCCACAATGTCTGTAATGTGCTTTAATCCTCCCAGCACACATTCCTGTCAGCAGGTTGTCCTGCACTGCTGCTCCACTATAACAAGAAGACTGACCTTCAGCTGTGATTAGCAGTCTGTCTGTGTTATGAGATGACAAGCGGGGAGGCTCTGTTTCAGCCGCAGTGTTTCTGAAAACATAAGGGATCCATTTTGTTCCAATTAGCGCCAACATGATCACTCTCTCAGCTCTCATTTTTCAGTGTCCACATGTTTTTTCTAACTTATGAAATTAAGAGTAATTGCTTTCTGCAGGGTTTGAATATGCTGTCACATATTTGGAGTGTTTGGGATTCAGATTTCTGTGGGCGTTTGTGGTCAGGTACAATCTAGATGTCGACCCAGCTCTGTCACTGCAGCCGCCTGTTTATCTGAACTGAGGTGAGGCGTAAAAACACACCGTACAGCCCTGAACTCTGGGTTGTCTGACTTTTTGTTAAGGGTCTAATAACAGAAACAACATCCAGGTAGATTTATTCGTCCAGGATTTGTGATATCCACTCTGTTCTCCACTGTTAAGTGTTCAAATCTGACGTATCTTTACCTTTTTTTCAACTGCACTTCAAAGGGGTAAATTGTGCTTGTTTTTTGCATGTTATAATTATCTTTTTTCAGTATACATTTAAGAGAAAAAAAATAGTTTTCCATTGCATTGGTTTTTGTAAAGTTTTAAAAAATAAACCATTTTCATTTAATATGTTGATTTCACTTATAAAGCCAAGCAGAAGCTGTTTCATCCCGACAAATAACAATTTATATTCAATATTCTTTTAACCTTTTAAAAAGAATCAATTTGACCACTGACATAAAAGGAGGCTTAAGAAATTAGAGAACATTTCTCAGTTAGCCCTCTAACTTAAAACTCACATAAAACTCTCAGATCCTCTATGAATGAAGCTGCTTTTCATAGCTTCTGCTCTTTTTTTCCCTTTAAGGACAAAGGGGTTCAGGGAGCTCTGTCACGTCGCTGCTCCCATAAACAGCATGACGCACTGTGTCTCTGTAATTGCCCTGCGCTGACCCACAGCTGTAATCAAAGCTCCCAGTCGATGGGTGTTGCTGGCACATGTGCTGGTTATAATCATTTTCATTACTGTTACATTACGGAGAGAGGAGGATTTTTATGAGTCCCTGCCTCAGCCTGTGACATCGCGTTTGTAGGCCTCTTGGGCAATGTTGTAATTACCACATGAATCCAGCGGAAGGGGCTGTGGTTGGAGTATGTTAGTCTTCCATTAATGAGGATATTGTGTGTGTGCATATATGTGTGTGAGCACATGCATGATTTGTGACTTCGTATTGGATTTGGGCTCTTTAGGGAAGCGAAGCGTTTGTGTGCCAGCCAGCCCAAAGCAAGCTGCTATCCAAATTGCAGCCCTCGGACTCCAGCTCAACTTGTTGTTTTTTTCATCCTCATCATTTTCCCTTCCTCTCTGACTTTCCAGCTGCCATACTTTGTAATTTTGTGGTCTCCTCCAGGAGGGAATTTCTGCGCTGGTTATGATCTGAAAGAGCTGGCCAATCACACAGCCTCCCTCAAATTGGAGCAAGATGTCACCAAGGGTCCCGGTCCGATGGTGAGCACTGTGCGTGTGTGTGTGTGTGTGTGT
>JAOWBC010000812.1:13333716-13348682 GCA_028566105.1 Hypoplectrus providencianus | reverse complement strand
GCAGTAGCAGAGACACACAGAGATATGGACACCTTTGGACCTTATCACCAGGACCATCAGAGTCTGAAGGGGCCATGAAGACATAACACAGGTTAGGGTGAAAGGAATGACGGCAGGAAGAGGAAGGAGAGGGGGAAATCAGGATTTGAAGAATTCCTTTTCATGTCGACATTACTGGGACATATTCAGCTCTGACAGTCATATATACATGTTATCCTTTGAATAACATTTAATCCAGCTTCCAGTTTATTGATTGGTACAGTTAATTCACATTTAGGGCTTTCTCAAAGGAGCACTCTCATGCTGCAGCTGGTTTAGATTGTAAATTCTGCTATTAATAGGAGGATTTAGGACCGTTTATTTCCATGGTGTTTGAAGGGAGATCGGACCTCTTCCCCTCTGTACGTGCTGTGCGTCACTGCTTGCTGTTTCCAACTCCATCGTAAGGGGTCGTGCCTCAACTGGGCAACATTTATTCTGCTTCAGCGGTGTCGACACACACATACACACACAAACACACACGCACACCTTTATTCTGGATGTCATCCATGCGTCATTGTAGCGGAACTTTGTAATTAAATGTTATTATCTTAGGGACACTTAATGTGACCTGCGAACTGCATGTGTGACTGTACATTTTGGAAAGTGTCCAAACCTACTTAAGAGCACTAAAAGATATCTGGTGAATCTGCAGTGAGACACCAAAACCAGTAAAAGTTGACCAGATATAAGAAGATGAAGTGGAGCCTGTAGAAATGTGCAACAGGAACATTATGAGCAGCACTAACACAGAGTAACTTGGAGTTTTTATTAGAATAGACAGGCTGTTATTCTGCAGCGAACAAAATATGGAAATATGATGTTAAAGTTGTCCTTGTAGCCTGAAGAGCTCCACCTCTGGATAAGTGCGCACGGAGTGGGCGGTTTCAGAGCACACTTAGCCTACAGACAGAGACGCACACACACACACACGTACACGCGCGCGCACACTCATATTATGGACTGCAACCTGCTGATTCCTCTCACACACAGCCTGTAGGAGTAGCTGACCGTCACACAGAGCGCTTAGACTGTTAAAGGGCGGTTTTTGTCAGTGCGTAACGCTGGAAAATGTTATGATTTGGAGGGAAAATACATCCGCTTGAGTGAAATGGCTTCTTTCAGAGGACGGTTTGTTTTATTGGTGAAGTTCGTACCAAACGGCGTCTTTTGACCGACTTACCGGAGCGCTCAGAATAGAGTTTCTCATGGTGCACTTTATCCTGAAGCAGCCCAGCGCGCTACGGGGATCAGAAATGAAAGCAGGACCGACACTATTTTGCGCATTTCTATTTAGGAAGTATTTCAAATGGCTTGATTCCCGAGTTTTTTCTCGCTTCTGATCTACTGCGCGCACGGACGGACTTTGGTTGCCATTACATTTTTTTTTCTTTTTTTTTTTTTTTTACATTTGGATAAACTGACTGAAGCTCCAAGCCAGATCCACTTGGGACTCCGGACTCCGGGACAGCACCATGACCAGCTGCTGGCTTGCCTTGGTCGGATTGTGGTGGAGCGCTTATTACTGCATGTTCCTGGTCGCGGGGAGTAATTATTCACTGGATGGAAACAACGAAGTGCACCCGGGTTTCATCCACCGGCGGCTGCGGACGCACGAGAAGAGGGAGATGCAGAAAGAGATCCTGTCCATCCTCGGGCTGCCGCACAGACCGAGACCGCATCTGTCACACGGAAAGTACAACTCCGCTCCGCTTTTCATGTTGGACTTATACAACACCATATCAAGCGAGGAGAAAAGCCCAGTGGAAGGCATGCTGGACCGGTATCAGTCCATGCGGACGACCCAGAGTCCTCCCCTGGCCACATATCAGGAAACTGCCTTTCTAAATGATGCAGATATGGTGATGAGCTTCGTTAACCTAGGTAAGGGATCATTTCACTCATTGAGCTCATGACATTTCTTCAGTTATGAAGTTGATTGATCTTTGAATCAAACTCACAATCTCACTTTGCGAGACTGAATAAAGGGTGAACAGGTGTTTGGCACGAGCAAGTTGAAGTTGAGAAAAAGGTAAATTTCTAGGGGAATGGCTTTTAAAATTACACATCAAGCTCCTTTGATTATTTGCTGTTTTAGCATTTGACCTCTGTACCTCAGAGATGACCCACATTTTGATCCAAACGCAGATACAGCGCGACACACGCACGTTTAGTAGCGGACCATGAGGTGGCTCGTTGTGTGAGAGGCCACATATCCCTCTCCTCCTCCGCGGGTTAGAGCATCTGATGAGCTTTGTATTGTTTCCCAGTAATTTATTGTTACACGTCCCCTCCACGGACAGATTGGCCCTCCTCGGCTAATTTACATAGGACCGAAATCCTGTGGTCGGTCTTTCTGTGCAATCTACGCCATGATTTATGTCCTCGCGGGAAAAATAGACTTCGCATCCTCAGCAAACCATCAACCACCACCGCTGGTATTTGTATATAAAGGGGCTATTCCTGCCGTTGACCTCCAGCGCAGCGAGTTGCGGTTTCCGTGCGTAAATTGCGTCGCATTGTTTGTGTTACCCAAGCAGATTCGCCTTTAATTAGCCCCAGTGACGATAAAGAGGGACACTTTAATCATAACGAGTTAGAAACATAAAAGCCCAAAGGCCTTCCTTCCATTAGCAGCTCCAGTGTTTACTGGGAGACTCTAAACAGAGCGCCTGAAGATAAACAGAGGCGCAGCCAGAGACAGGCCCTGGTGGACAAGGAGGCTTAAATCCAGATTGATTGTCATCTTCTTGGGAACTGAGGGCATTGTCATGATCCAGCCATGAGAGCAGTGAGAATGTATCACCGCTGAAGAATGTGGTCTGGTGTTTTTTTTGTGTGTGTTTTTTTTTTTAAACCTTCTCTTAAAACTGGGAGTCCTTTAAATATTTTATCCCTCACCTTTATAAACCATTTAATAGTCGCTCTGTGCCACACATGAAGAGGAGAATTAGGTTTGGAGGCTGAAGAAATAAAGTTTCTCCTCTTATTGGTCCTGTGAGTATTGGTGTTGCAACATGTAGTGATGAAAACCAGATATTCAGACAGAAGGAGGCCGTCGCTTTGGTCTCAAATATCGAAGCCCCTCTGCTGGCTTCTGTGTGGGAGTGTGATGGTGGCGGCGTGGCGTTTGTGTGTCTGTGGTTTCGGTGTTCCTGTGCTGTGTCAGTTTGGGTTTATACTGTGTTGTTGCACATCTGGCTCTCCACTTTGATTAATCGCGTCCTGTGCATCTTTTGACGATTCCCTCAGATTTCTGCGGTGACCGGGGGATTAGGTTGCCATCTCCTCCAGCCGTACACAGAGTCCTAACCGCCCTGGAGGAGGGACGGCTTCCTCCCTGAATGTGATTGTAATTAATGTTGGACAGGCCAAGGCTTTCCATCTGCTTTGCAAATAAGGCCTTGCACGACTACCGTGTGTCATCGCCATCCGATTGGTTTTTAATGTGTCTCTCGCTCGATTGGAGCAGTTTGTGTGGAGCGACTTAGGAAGCTATAGCAGAAAGAAAGAGGCCTGAAACACTTCTGGGTGGTCTCTCTTGTTTCAAAACCAGCCTAAAAATCTGGATGTCATGTGTGGCCAAAGTGAAACTACAAATTAGAATCAAGACAAATGAAAGGAAGAAAAGCAAAGAAGCCAAACAATCTGTCTGAAACAATTTGAAAAATAGGGGCCAGGATTAACACACAGAGCCTCAAGCAGATTTATTCGCCGAAAAGCACCTTCCCCACGTAATCTGTGTTTGTGAACTCAAATCAAAGCAAGGAAGAATTTCTCGCATTTCTCTCTGATCATCCGGTTTAAAACACGAATCACATTCTCACAAATCCTCCCTGGGTGTAGATGTAAGAATCAGAGACTTTCAACTGAACCACAGCAAATAAAAGGATGACAGTGATTTAAGCTCCGCCGTGAACTGATGTCTTTCACAGCCAGCTGTGGCAGTAGCGCAGATAGAGAGCTCATTTTCTGTAGGGATTCTCTTGGGCTTTCCGATAGATTTAAGAGCTCCTGTGTTACATCCAGTCTCAAGTGTTCTTTGCGAACCATATGCCTCCCTCTCTCCACATGATTCATGTACACCTCTTGTTCAGACATCCATTCTCCTAAGCTTTCATCACTTGTTCACAATGACCCACTGAAAAAAAAGAACAAGTGGTGGAAAACTTTAAATTGTGGGATGAGAAACATATTTTCCAGCTCCTTTTTCATCTTCACTTCTAGAAAAGCACGCTGGTCACTGTTTGCCTTGCGGACGGACTTCCTGCTTTCCACTGAGGTCTAGAGAAGTGCCACTGTGTGCTGAATGAGTCACGCTGTGTGACAGCCTGCAGCTCCCAACATGTCCTGGTGCTCAGCAGGGTCCTCGGCCTGTGGCGTTTATTCGCATTTAGGAGCCGACTATGACTGATTCCCCACTTTGTTTACCTCTCGTGTACACCATGCGAGCAATGCTTCTCAAAAGCCAGTCTTTGGTATCACACCAATCTACAAGTGGTGGTAATTTGCCAGAATACATTACAATGCACTTGCAAAGAAGACTGCCAGATGGATTTGAAATAATGCAGCATTTAAAACATTTTATGAGAAGGAATTGCTTGAATTGTGTTTGGTAGGCAACACTGGATCTGTCTTTGGTTTATTTGAATTAACACACCACATGACTGTTAACCAGAGGGCTTGTACACACTTGTTGAATGTAGACACGGACTAGTTTGAACATTACATGATTGAAATTACTTTAATTTTGCATAAAATTTTATATAATTGTCGCCTACTTATGGCTGGAGTGGTAACTTTAGGGTTCCCTCTCTTGCAGTGGAAATATCTATGTTTTTTCCTTTAATAAGGTTCATGCATCCGGTCAAATTAAGGGTAGAAATGCAAAATAATGCAGTGAGATCATCGGCCAATCTGTTTTGCCTTCAACAGTGTTTTCTCCTGTATTTACAGGGTGTACTTGAATGCAACATAGAGATTTTCAGCACCCTCTGTACACAATTAACTTGGTTGTACATTTTGGACAGAAATATTTGCACAAAGCAAAAGAAATTTACTTTATGGCAGTTGGCAACTCTGCCTGAGAAATGCGTGGTTGTTCATTTGGTATTCATGACGTAAGTAAGCCAAAGAGTAAAAGGAATACTGGGAAAAGTCCTTCCTAGTGTGTGTAGTTCAAAGGACCAATGTATATTTCAGGAGAACTCAAGTTGTGACATGTGTAGTGAAAAATGAGTGACCTGCCCGTTTTAGAATCTGGTGTCTGGTGACCTGCCGTCTGTAAATCTCTCACAGGGAATCATATTGTGGAGTTAGCTGGAAGACACTGACTAATATTAGTAAGGTGCATCCCAGTGGAAAACAAATACAAGAGGTCGATGCTCGCCCGATTAATGAGGGGTGACACATTGCTGAACAAATATCTGCCACCACCGTGAGCGCCGTAATAGCCGGCAGTGGAAAATTTGCTATTCCTATCAGGTTTGGTCTTTGTGGTTGGGCTGCTACCTCGTGGTTATGGTGAGTCAAGGATGCACAGAAATGGCTTTGGTTTCACGGGTCACAGAAGAGGAACTCCAAATGTTGTTCCTGTGTCATCTGCATTTAACTGTGATGGGTTTGCTTTGCCGTCGGTCTCCTGATGCCAGGCAGACAGACAGACAGGTGTGGAGGCCCCTCTGAGCCCGGCCCGGCTCGGAGCGCCGCCAGGGCTCCCATTGGTTGTTTGCTCTCCCATCCTTTTCTGTTTGCCTGCTGGGTCCTACCAGATGGAACATCCTGTAATCATCCAGGAAAATCCATTCATGGTTTGAAAGTCAATCTCAGTCTACTTTTCCAACAGTTTTAAATAACAGGTGACATAGACCCCACCCTCAGGCTTTTTGCTGCACATGCCCCTTTTGCATTGGTCCAGTGTTTTTTTTTTTTTTTATGTGTTTTAACTAACTCTTGATCTTTTGCTCAAATGCTTGTTTTATATCAGAAAGACATCCATTGTGCCCAAGACTAAAAGTAAGTTAAGTATTTGTGGCCCATTCAAAGTCTATTCCTGAGTCTGGAAAGGTAAATTCCATGTACCACCTGTAGCTCAGTTATTCTAAAATTATTTTCTGTTTTCCTGCATGTGTCTGTCATCACTCTCCTTCTCCACACCCCGCTGCATGGCTATAGCTGAGCTGTCACTAGACCTCTTACCCAAGTCAACAGCCAAGCTTTCTACTAGCCTACCTCCCGCACTTTAAAGGCAAACAAGCTAGAAAGCTTTAAGAAGTGGGTTTTCAGGAGATTAGCCGGGTCCAGACAGCCCTGGGCTTATTCTGCAATGTAGTGCCCCTATTAAGCGGCTGTTTTCCCTGTCTTATGATGCCTGGCTGCATTTCTCAGCGCCTTAGCCCAGGTAAGCCACTTCCTTTGCTGCGAAACGTGTCCCAAAGCCCCAGCATGATCAAATAATTAGTTGGCTACGATCAAAGAGTCAGTTGTTTGATGCAAGAGGGAGCTTTGGAAAAATTTCACTAAACCTCCTTGAATCACTTCCTGCAAAGCCTCAGAGACCAGAACAGACCAGAACAGTGGACCACCCGTCACTTCACCTCAACTCTCAGCATACCGTAAACAATATTAGCCAGAAGTTAAGCGTGGAATTCAAGATATGCTGCAGCGGAATAAAAGATCTTTTCTGAGACATAAACTTGGCAGCTGAAGCCTTCCTTCAATGGTGAGAAAAATTACATTAACAAACTACAAACCTCCGTGTTTGTTTTCATCTGTTTACAGTATCAGATATTTCACTGCCGCTACAAGATCACTTGAACTTGCAGTGATGTTCGAGAACGGCCCAAGATATACAAATAATACTGCTTATTGAGTTACAGTGTTTTAAAGTGCTTCCTTTTTCTCATGTTTGGATTGTATTGGTTGTCAAGCTCTTTGGCAAAACACACAGCTGCCTCAAGAAACAAACAGGCCTGATGGGGGAAACATGTCTGGTTACCCCGATTAAGTCCTTTCCAGTCCAGCTTTATGTCCATCAGAAGGGGCGAGGTGTTACTGGACAGCTCTATTGTCCACTGCAGAAGTGTGTATGAGCGTGTGCGTGGAGGAATTCATGCTGCGAGTGTAGACATAGATGGAGATGTACACACAACACGGTTGGACGACCCCCAGGTCAGCAGATAACCATTAATAAGAGAGCATTCCATTTACACTCGGAGTCATCTCTGTCACACCAGGCGCACATCACTCCTCCGCCCCCGCGCCCACCCACCCCGATCATATCGCTCCTTCTCACGCCACAACTCCCCAACCTGCCGAGATGGCAGCAGAGATTGGGGCCAAGCTCGGAGATTTCACTTCTCTTCCCTTGTTTGTTCTCCTCTGTTCCTTCTCCCCGTCCAGTCTCATGTCTTCATCGGACATTCCAGTTGGGAGCGATAGTGGCGTGGGATGGAGGAGTGCGACGAGATAAGGAGGTGATGTGCGCCACGCTCGCGGCTGGTAACGATCTATCGGACGGAGCAGATAACCCTGGCGGAACATCTGATTAAGGCCCGCTGCTCTCATTTATCACCTCTGGGTGCAGGCACGGAGGAATTTGCTCTGTTTGTTCTGCAGCGCTTCATGCAGGACGGAGCAGATCTGCGCTGTCCTCTCACACATCTGTTGTTTTCCCCTCGTCTGTGTGTCCACACATCTCTAATTCTCCCTGACTTTGTCCTGCCTCAGATTATTCCTCAGAAAGAAACTTGACCACATGCTGTGTAACAAGAAGCAGCTGATCAGAAACAGGTTGATGTGAAGGCCTCCTCCAGATGATACATTGGTTCTGTGTTGAACAGATTGATTATAGTGTTGGTTTTTTGGGGGGCTGGGCAATATATCTAATGATCTAACGGCTTTCTGAGTGTGTGGATCTGTGTTTAAAATCAGGAGGGACAAGGAGGAGAGTGTTTGCTCCTGCATCACTCCTTTCTGTTAAAAGCACCCTAAAGCTGTCAGCCTCTTTTGTTTAAGTGTCTGTGAGGAGGCCACGCAGAGGAGATCATTAACCTGGAATTAGTTGTGCAAGGCTGTGTTTGTATATAAGAAGTTTGTATATGTGAAAGAGGTAGTCAAAGAAGGAAACAGGGAGGCAGAGATGCAAACAAATGCGTTTCTTTGTTTTGATTCCTGCATTTTCCCGAAAATCTCAGCGTAACCGAGACCACAGAACAGATTCTGTAAGTTAAAACCACCTGCTTCCTGCCGGTGTTTGAGTTTAAATGGATGTGATGAGGTCCGCAGTGACTATAATACAAATTATAGGAAGCTGAAGGATAAGGATGCAAGCATGTGGATGTGAAGTGTGTCAGCACACATCTGACGTTCATCTTCTGTTATAAAGACAGTTTGAATGAGGTCGCTCCATTGTCTTCGTCTTCATGATACAGTTCGGGACATGAGCTTTTATACACTTGCTGGTATGTCTTTGGAATTCCTGGTCTAGTCCGGTATTAAAAAAGGTTGTGAACCTGTGAACCGCTGAACTCTGACTCGGCATGTCCTTGTGTGCCCAGTAAACTCCATCCATTACCATAATGACCCCGTCGTTTGCTCTGCCGGCGCGGCTCGCTCTGCTAATGGAGATGACTGCGGCCGTCAGGAATGGCGTAAATGTCACGCTAAACATTCCTGCTGTCACATTCTTCTGTGAAGCCACCGGGGAGCCCCAAGGGATTTATCTCTAGTAAATAAAACAGCAGAGGAAGAGAGAGAAAAGAGGGAAGAAGGGGAAAAGGCACACCCAGAGGATGCTGGAGGGGTGAGAATGTGGGACAGATGAAAGGTGATTTAAAGCCTTTGGTGGCCTTGAGGGAGCAGAGGAAGGAGGGTGTGAGTGTGTGTTTGTTCTGGGAGCCACATATGCTCATTTATGTGAACACAAATGTCTCTGTGAAGATATTTTATAGTCGGAACAAGTACAACTAGAATAGCACTCAAAAAGCACAGACCTGAGACGGGGCTGACGATGCATTCACATGCTCATTGGAAAGTCCCATTTCTAGAGCCACCTGTCACTTAAATGTTTTTATTATGCAGAACCTTTTTTTGAGTATTTATATAAATGAAAGAGGTGAGCTTTATACAATCCACACCCCCACACTTTTCATGAACAGATAAATTAGCTTCAGATAAATTAGTTTTTTCAAGTGGCCAGTTGAGGAACTGCAGGTCTAGGCACTTAAACTTCGCTTCACCTTCAGCCAGAGATGTTGCACTCATCTCCTACATTGATGTGAACCTGTCATTGGGTTGAATGTGTGCATGTTGGTAAAAAGTGGAGAGCTTTTTTTCTGCTGATGTCAAATGTGAGATTTCATGTGGCTACAAAGCATTTGTCTAAAAAGTTTGCAAAATACAGCACCATGAAAAAGCAAGACACCCAGAAACTCGAGGTGGATCAACAAAAGCTGCTGATGTGACAGTGATAAGTGTGTTAGGGAGGAGTTTTCCCTCAGAGGTCAGGGTCAAGGGTCAGGGAATGAATGCAGTCCCTCACTCTCACAAAGTCCTTACAAGTACATAAATACAGACATGTGTGACTTGGCCTGTGTGTGTCTGCAGCCATAACTGAAGAGTGTTTGACTATACTAGTTAGGCAACAAGAACTCCCTCCTCGTTATACAAGAAGTCTTCATCAAATACTGGTGTCACAGAGAAAGCTGCACCCCTCAGCCCCTCACACGTTCCCAGGCTGCTCGTCTCTCTAAAGAGGACGTGCCTGAAACAACAACCATGGGTCCGCAGTGAGAAAAAGGCCCCATGTGCGCACAGATGCTCCTGACCCTCCCGAGCAAGTAGCCTCCCTTTCAACCGCGCTGCCGCTGACAAATTTACGAGCCCTAGGCTGACCCGCGGGCTGACTTTCCAAACACGATACTGACAGGAAAACAGTCGGAGACAGGAGGGATGGAGGGAGGCAGGGTGGAGGAGACGGATGAGAGAAAGCACTGAGGAGGAAGAGTGGCAGGAGGGGTTGTGTTCTTATCAGCAAGAATAGGTATCGTTTTAAAAGGATGCAAAATATGTTAAAATAGTCAATTTCCTTACTTTTATTGTTAATTTCTTTACTGCTTTTCTAATGCAGTGAATCATTCTTTAGGCCTCGAATCACAGAGAAAGAGAAATTAGGTGACAGAAGAAGTAAAGAGCTTTGAGAGATGAATGAAATGATGAAACTGCAAACAGTGAGAAGAAAAATAAAGATCAACCAGGTGACAGAAGAAAGATTGTGTCATTATTTCAGTGCACTAATCAGTCAGGAGGTTTGACTCCCAAAGAGGCCACAAATAACAAAAATGTATCCACTCCCAGTGCCGTGAGTCTCTCTGGATTAAAGGATCTTATCACTGAGGATGTGCAGGGGAAACTCTGCCCAGTCCTTCCTCCTGTACGGACACTTTCCACAACTCCTGGATACTTTATCAGACTGGCTGACTGTCTAAAAGTCCAGTATGAATCCTTCTCTAAGAATATGTATCAGAGCCTTTCTCTCACATAATGTATAAATGGTGAGTTTGTTCAAATAAGTCAGTTTTTCAGACTTTTACTTGAATCTACTGCACTTATTTTACCTGCAGACTTTTCCAGTAAGTTGTCATCAGCATGTTGTGGGTGCGATCACTTTCAGTTTCACTTCCAAATAAGACATCTGGAAAATCTGGCTAAAATGTTGGTTTGTTTACAACCTGTCTGATCGTCTGGATCAGAATCTAGTTGCAATAAACCAGCTTCCCTCACTGTCCCTCATTATGACAGAAGATTATATTAAAACAAACTGTAAATAAAATTGAATCTACAATTACACCACTAACATAACAGTAAAGAAGATAAATGAATGGGATTTTTAGACCTTTCCCCACCTGTATTAAATGCCTTTTTACACTCTTATACATGTTTAAAAATGTGCCCTCTGGGCCCCCAAAACTGAAATAAAATGACATTTTTAAAGGTAGTTTGATGTGCATTTCTGGCTTTCATAGAAAACTCAAATCACCAGAAGGAAGCCAGACGTCTCTCCACTTTCATCTCACCAATATTGTGTTGACATCGTGGACAGATGTATTATTAGAAACATTGATTATTTTTCTCCTGATTTTCCTCAGGGCCCACCTGCTTTTTGAATATCCACGTATCTGGTTACCGTCGCTGTTTTTGGAGCTGTGCCTGTGTGTAAAACAAGCAGTAGGTCTTACATGTAAGTCAGCCCAGGGGGGAGATTGAAGCGGGCCCAGACTGATTTATCAGTGGATCATATGCTCTGTCTTTAAGCCGTTGAAATGCGCTGTGGTCGCCGCAGACTTTCCAAAGGGAATCGCACTGAGGCCCGGCTGTCTTCATGACAGAGAGAGCGGAGGGGAAAGAAAGGCAGACGGAGGTGAGGATAGGCAGGAATAACGGCAGGGAGGAAAAGATGTACAGAGAGGCTGAGGGGGAAGAGAAAAGAAGGTGTTCATAGCGAGAGGGAGGGGAAACGGAGTACCAATCAGCGTCACAGAGCGAGCTGGCTCTCTACCTTGTGGCTGTGGAATGCAAAGCCACCAATATTTTGACTTCTCCTTTGGAAACAGCTGCGTTTCCCTTTTTCAAAGATATTTTTTCCTTATTTATCGGATCCCTCAGGAGAGATCCATCTCCTGGCCCTGACATCGGCTTCCTCCTCTAAATCTGGGAGCAGACCGGCCGAGCACAGACA
The DNA here is from genome assembly GCA_028566105.1 of Hypoplectrus providencianus. Lineage (NCBI taxonomy): Eukaryota > Metazoa > Chordata > Actinopteri > Perciformes > Serranidae > Hypoplectrus > Hypoplectrus providencianus. The sequence continues at coordinate 13,336,906 of JAOWBC010000812.1, read as the reverse complement.
CACACACATGCACACCTGCTGCCCAAAAGCAGACACTAACCACAGATCACTATAGCAGGCCTCTTTACTGCCTGCAGTGCTTCACGTCCATGGAGGCACATGGACACTTCAGACGCAAAAATACGAGCCATCAGACACATAAAGGCGCCGACAACTGCCGATAAAGCGCAAGAAAATAATGAATAAGATCCACGATATTATAGTCACACACACGCCTGCCTGTGAGATCAGCCGTCAGAAGGTTTCCCACGAAGCCTGACGGGCCAGTAAAAGGGGATTCTTGACGGCCATCCTCTTTGTATTGACACACCGTAAATAAAATGAGGCCTGGCAAAAACTTAAAAACCCCCAGAAATGTTTTGTTTTGCTCAAAATGGACTCCCATCGTGAGTACATCTCTGTTTACGGAATATTCACCAGTGGCGAATCTCTAAAGCAGCCGAGGGAGTCATCCCTGAGAGGGGCTGTGGTCACGACCCAGGAGGAAAGCCATAAGTAACGCTCATCAGTCACATAAATCGCTGAGGAAATGGAGCCGAACATCAAGGACAGAATATAGCAGGACGAAGGAACAAGATCAGAGGGTCCTGTTTCAAACCATCAGACCCCCTGGTCACTGATTTCACCAATAAATACTGACTTTAGAAGCATCTTAGAAAGCTACGATGGGACACCTGTTATCCTGCATTTGGGGGTTTTATTTTGTGACCAAACAACACTCAGAAATCCCTCTATTGCCAAAATTCACTCATTGATTTGCTGCAACTAGCTGAGCTTCCTAGACCCAGACAAACCCTCCTCCGCTGGCCACCCAAATGTTTTCCCTCCGTATCCGCTGGCAACCGAAGGACAGCAAATCCTGACAATCTGACCAACTCTAAACAATGTTTCTTTTAGTGTGCAGTGCATTGCAAGATTAATGATCCTGGTTTGGGATTGTTGTTGTTAGTCACATACGTTAGACAGCAAAGTGTTTGGTGTCGCTGGTTTTGTTTATGACTGCGGTGTTTGGTTGCGTTTATTTTCTTGTTCGTGTCTAAATGAAACAGCCAGTGGTGTTTCTGCCAAATCGGCCCCCAAAGAGAACAAGATGTTGGAGAAGGAACAAAATTGACTCATGCACCAAAGTCCAGCATAAATCTTGTGCTTTTTATCCAAATAGCACTACAGGCAGCACACGTCCACGCAGAGCACCTATCACTCTGTGGACAAGATGTCTCACTGAAGGATTGTAAAGACTAGAAATAACTAATTACATTCACTCCTCTCACAGTAATTCTGTGGCTTTTTACTCAACCTGGATCTGCGCTGTGCTCTTTCCACTACCGAGGATTTGGGAAGTCGTCTGGCTCTTCCGTCCACAAGCCCACAAGTCTTGTGTGAAGACCGCCGATCTAAGTTGAAGCGAAGTGTAGGCCACCATTAGTCTGACCAGAGGCTGTTGTGACAGCTGCTCTGCTGTAGAATTACATTTTTATTAACATCCCATAAAGTGGAAAAAAAATGCTGCGTTGTTTATTTTCCAGCTCATTTCTTTCCTGATTTCATGGAATTTACTTACAAATGTGAAAAAGATGTTGCATAGCGTTTTGGTGACAGCTCACTGGCTCAAACTGGTGTCCAATGAAATGAACACTTGTTTTTACAGGGGCTTTTGGGGAAATTGCAATTGGCCATTAATGTCAATGAGTGTTTCTCTGTGGCCATAAAGTCTTGTAAGTGTTCAAACAGACACAAATGGTGTATAAAGATTGATTATAGACAGGGGTGTTAAGGCTGAATATGCACTCACAAGGCTCCTCCCTTACACTCTCACATTCGTCTTGTTAATCCTGTTCGCTCCCTCGTTCTATCTCTCTCTTCTCCAAGCTTGGCCAAAAAAAAAAAAAAATGCAAGATGCAATTATAAGATAGCTAGACTGAGATATTTACATACGCCATCAGTTAGCATTCCTTCACTATAAGTTATAAAATGTTTTTGCAGAAGTCTCTTCTAAACACAATGGACCAGGTGATTTAAAATGCTAAAAATACAAAATAAAGCAGTTCTTGACAGGCAGCGACACGGAGTGTATCCTTGATATTGCATACTTGTCTGTGTTCGAATGCTGTTGTGAGCATTTAGGATAATGTAAGTACGAAACCTAACAAAATCTATATAATATAGATCTAGATGTTCTTAGACATTTTAATGCATAAAATTATACTTTCACGAGATAACCAATAAAAAAGACATTAAAAAGCTATTTTGGGATTTGTTAAGAGCATTGATAATTGTATAATCCTATTTAATTTCTATTTAATATTTTTCTTGTACCACCTCGAGTATTGCATCATCAGATCTACTTGTTATGGTTCATGACTTTAGAATATGTTATCCCTGCCTCTATATTATCTAACCCTTTGGTATTTTATGTTGCCATTAGCCCACCATATCTTATGATATTGGTGGAAAAGAAAAGTGAAACGCATTCACATTCCCTCCTGTTTAAATGCCCCCTGCCGCCCAGTGAGCGGGCCCACATGTTAATCCTAAGTAACAGCGCTTGAAGAGATGGAATAAAATCTCTTACTGACACACAGGTATGACACATCCAGCAACCTGGAGGCCAAATAGAGACTCAACAGAGAGCTGATGACTGCTACACTCAGCTGTCAGTCCATTTCTGGGGGAAAAAAAGCTGATACTACACAGTCCAACAGCCATACCTTGGATATCTATCTGTTAGCAAAGCCCCAGCAGAGGAGCAATTACAGCAAATTATCCGCCTACCCTCAGGGTTAGACACACACACACACGGACCCACACACATTGCGCACTGGCTAACAATCTCAGAGCGACAAAAGATAGATGTGTGTCCAGACTTCATTTTATCATCTCACATGGAATGCAGCGCGGTGGTGATGGAGCTCGGGGTGGTGGGAACAAAAATCAGATTCTCTTTCTCCGTGGTTGTGTGCGAGTTTCTGTGTTTGTGTGTGTCCTGGGACAGTACGCCTGACATTATGTGTCATGGTTTTGGATGGGTCTTTAGAAAAACCCAAATGGTTTTTCAAGGATTATATGGAGGATGATGACTGTAGAAAAATGTGATTACATGGTTCAAATGGGGCCTTTGTTCCTGGGGATGCTTGTCCAGTGAGGTCATTATGTACTGTAACCTGTGGGAGGTAATGGAAGAAGAGCGGG
>JAOWBC010000812.1:13229234-13240749 GCA_028566105.1 Hypoplectrus providencianus | reverse complement strand
AAAATGGTGAAAATGTGATGTTTGCTCCAGCCAAGTTAGCCATTCTTAATACTAGTATAATATATTTTGTACATACAAACACTGTAATCATATGTCTGTGAATGATGGATGGACAATACTGTGTGCACCACTAATTACATTAGACTATATAATTTTTAAGTTAAATCCAAGTTATAATCTTGGATTTAACTTCCAGTTCAAATTTCCAACTGGGAACTCTAAAATTCTGACTTTAAAATTCAAATGGAAGGCAGTATAACCTATGACTACAATAGGCAAACGTGCATCTTTTTTGTTCTTTATTTTTTCAAAGATATTCTACAAAGTCCACACTGAAAATAACTGATGTAAATGACTGTCTGTGCTCTCTGTGTCTGGTTCTGTCAACCCTGCACACCAACCAACACAGTGTGCAACATACGGCATTGTGCTCTATCGATTTTGACTAAATGTATCTTTTTGGGACTGTGACTCTGTTGATGGAGCCCCGAGGGGTCCAGACAGTGAAACACAGCTTAAAAACAAACACATGTGCATTTAGAATTTCTCTCTTAATTTCCTATATGCATTATCCACTTACAGACAGGAGAGTGGCTGAGATGTGTATCGCCCCAGATATAAATTCACTTCCTGGAAACAGTTAACCAGGATGTCCTGTTTATTAGTCACTCATCAAATCAATGTCAACCCAGTGCAAGCGCTTAAAAGTCATATGGTTGATTGTACACTGGTGATAGTACAAAAGTCCTGAACACTCAACCTCTCACTTATGTTTCCTTACTGGAAATAACAAGAGTATTTTTCTTGGTTTGATAAAGATATTATTGTAATGAGAGGATTATATCTATCTGTGTATTCCTGGTCGTTCACACATATTCTCACCCTGTTATTGCTTGTTTATTTGATTGGCCACGATGCTGCAGTACATGTAACAAGGCAAACAATAATAATGATAACCTTTATGTGTTTTAGGAGCAATAAAGCCATAACAGACCAGAATAATCCAACATACTAGCCGATACGACCTGTCTGAAGACAACCAGACGATGTGTGCAGTGGCCGTGACTAAGTACACACAAATCATCTGAGGAGAAAACAATGAAATGTGGATGCATTATATCGATTTCTTTTTTTGGGGCTCTTCTGTTTTGAAGGCGAGCGCTAACTGACCGAGACGGACAGCCCCATCATTACCCAGAGAGACGGAGCAGGGAGCCTCCACCTCACCTTCCCACTCAGCTGGCCCAGTCAAGCCGGGGACACTGGCACCGGAGTGGGGGGAGGTGGGTGGGATCGGATGGAGGACTCGTCGCTGTTGCAGAACGGGTAGCCTGCCTGTCATTTCTGTCTCGTCCACGCTCGCCAATCTCACTAACTATACTCTCCCACGACCCAGGCTCTCTCTCTCTCTCTCACTCACTCACAGGCCGGGTTTTCTACCAGTGCTGACAACCCACATATAATTAAGGGTCATGAATGCAGCGCTACCTATGAGTGGAGATGACAGCGAGAGGCCTACCTATAGCTCCTCTCCTCCTCCTTCTCCTCCTCCTTCTCCTCTGCACCGGTTGAGCAGCAGATCAGTGGAGCGGTGGGGAGGATGAGGGACGGCCGTGGACCCACTGGCCCTAATTGATGGTCTCTTATTCGGGGGAGGGTGGGTCTGGGTGGGCGTGAGGAGGCGTGGGGGTGGCTGCTTTCGGATTGGGGGGTGGTTAGATATCTAGACGTCCCCCTTTTACTGTCACCAAAACCCCACCCCACCCCCTCTCCTCTCCTGGCTGCTGCTCTGCAAAGAGTGGCACAGTTGCTGCAGAGTGATCCTCTCTTTCCCTCAGCAGTCCTGCTTCTATCTCCATTCTTATCTTCTAAAGGGCTGAATGTCAGAGACCTGAAGTTGTATCTCAAGTTGAATCAAAAGTGTAAATGTGTTGCTTCTCAATACAGAGCCTTAGAAGAAGCCTAACTGGTGTCGTATGCTTCGTTGAATTAAGAGTCCCTTATCCTGGCCTCAGAGATCCAGACAGATTCCAGAAAAAAACTGGAAAACATGCTAAAGAGAAAAGGATGAAGGATGAAACAAGGAAAGAGCAGATGCATGGAGGAGGAAAGAGAGTGACAGGGGAAGGTGGGGGATGAAAAAAGTGAGGAGCACTCTCAGCGGCATACTCCAACAGATCACGTTTGCGTAAATGTGTCAATGCTGAAGCCTTGATAATCGCAGGACATCTCAAGAAGAGCCATCCCTGCGCCGCTCGGTCCGCCCACACCCGGGTGTTGTTACCACGCCGACGAGCAAACGAACAGGGGGGACGGGAAGACGTAGGGGGCTTGAGTCGTGAGCCGTCGAGTGATTAGAGCAATTACTCGTCAAGGATCTGTCACAGCCAATCACATCTGTCCCTTTCGTCTCTGCAGAGACAGGCGAGGGGGTGACCCAGACCTGCCTGCATTGGACCGACTGCAGCCTTCACTGAGAGTGTATGTGTGTGTGTGTGTGTGTGAGTGTGTGTGTGTGTGTGCTGCTGTTGAGTTCGTTCATACAGGCCTGCCATGCCTTGACACACTCCAGGTCATTATCTCTCATCAGTGATTGTGCAGAGCAGAGGTGGGAGTCCTGGAGCTCACCGAATGGGTGGAGACAGGATGTGTTGGCATGTGTGTATCTGTGCACCTGGTGTACCCATAGGACTATAACTGTTATTCTATTATTGTGTGTTTGTACAAAAACATTGTTTAACATTAACACGTTATCATTGATGTGAATGTGCTACCACCAGTTCACTTTCAGACCCTGCTCAGTCTCTGTTCCTTTCACTCTGTTTGTTCTCTCTTTGGTTCTCCTCCTCGCTCCCGCCTCCCTTCCTCTCCTGCCTGTTTGACTCTGCTAAATTCAGAGCTGTGACACTAAACGAAGGCTTTTGGCAGCACACCACTGTTATGGAGGACCGACTGGCCCTGCAGATCCCCTGCTGCGGGAACCCTGGCCGCACAGCTCTGAGATCGCTGCAGATGACCTGCGTTGTTGCCGAGCCTCTTGTGTGTTTATGTGCGCGCTCCTGTGTTGTTGTGCCTGCGTATCTGTCAGTCCTGCCTGACCTTCCCTGCTGCAAGTGTACAAACATGTTATTTCAGTGTTGGGTTAGAAAGTGTCTCTGAGGTCCATCCGATTGCTATGTTCGCACTATTTATTCTTCTTAGATCTAGCTCGATACCTAGTCGCATTTGAGTTACAGCAGCAAACAACAACAGTCATTATAATTATACCAAATCCCAGACTTGACTGGCACTTCCACCTGACATGCAGTGATACAACTTGAAAACACATGCAAACCCAATTTAGAAAAAAATGTAAGTACTCCAAAAAAACCAAAGGGCATCAAATTCAGAATTAAAGTATATATTTACAAGAAAGCTTCCTCAGATATAACATGAGATATCTTATATTTAATTAAGTTGTAAATGGTTTTGAAATCATTGCATATTGTTTATGTATATCATCTTATATTCATATATCATGTTGGTCCATGATTCTCACTAGCTTACTGTTTGCAATTTACTTTTTCAGCTAATGTTATGCAGCCACCAAGCTTAAGTTAGCTGGCTAACTTTAGCTTAGGTTGCAGTTAACTAGCTGGTCACCCTTCAATTCTTTGGTGGTAGGAAATAAATGTTAGTTATAACCTTTGTACTGTTACATAATTCAGATAAAATAAACTTGAATTTTAGCTGATAGCTGTCATTTTAGTTAGTTCTTATTACATAGATGTTTGTTCAATAAAAGATGTATGTTGTCTTTTTTTGTTGTTGTTGTTATGTCTGCTTTAGTTATATGATTCAATGAAATGGCCATGTTATAGAGATGTAGCTGACCTGTGATTGGTCTTGTCTTGGACTATATTTTGTGGCACCACCAGGCGATCTCTGCTGACTCTGACAAAGCAAAATGACACTGGCTGTATCTGGGATTTTTTTCTTCCCTTTTGTAAAGCGGTGACTTGTGTTATATTCATTTAGGCTGCAAAGGTTACATCCTTTGGATTTTCCTGGCAAAGATTTTAACATAGGTCGTTCACACATTGGCAATACAAACCAATTGATAGGCTCCATGTATGTATATATACTGAGTCTGTGCTTTACATATTTATGTATATGTGTTTGTTTTTGTGTGTCCATGGCTCCTGACCTCCCCCTTTGTGCTGCGAATGCTTCTGCTCTGATCACACAACAACTCCACATGCAATCCTCACCCTGCCGTGTGTTTTAAGTGATTGTAAATTCATGGGTGTTACAGTCTTACTGTGAGCATAAATGCACAATGCGGGTGTCGAGCTTTCTGATACACGGGCATGAATAATTTCAGGTTATATATATATCACACCCCGTGTTTTGCAAATGGGGGTGATTATGAGTGATTATCCTCAGAAATCCTCGCATGTAGCACATGTATGTCATATCTACGTGATTATATATGTGCATAAATACAAGGATTACATGTGTGCTGCAGTAGGCCTTTGCAATCTTAAGTGTACAGGCACGTTGCCATTTTGTTCAACTCTGAACTTTCTCTTGTCTTTATGACCAAGGCATGAAAAAAAGCAAGAGAATAGCACATGACAATATTTGCATGATGTGTTGACTTACATATTTATTTTTGTATGCTTGTTTGGGTTATGGAATGCGCTTTTAATTAATGTAGTAATTTGTTCATCTGCAGATCCATGTCTGTTTGTTAAGTGGGCTAATCTTCCTTTTAGAGAAGCGACCACTAAGAATAGCAAACAGTGACAATCTGCCAGAAACTGTGACTGGCTGGGGCTGGGAATATGTGCTCCAGGCATTTTCCAGCCCTATCTCAAAACCTTACATCATCTATTATTCTCCTGCTCATATTGATATGTAATTTTTTCTTTTATCCATGTACAAATTCAAAACGACAGACGCAGAAGAAGAACAAAAGCACTCCATTTGTAATTTCCTCTCCATTCCTCGTTGACTCCAAACAGACACACACATATTTCTGCAAGTGTTGTTTTTTTTTTATCGTTCTCTATCTTTGGTATGATTGTTTTTGAAGTTGAAGTCAGATATATTGTTTGTGATGTCTCCATGCAGTCCGGCTGTCACCAGCCCCCAATGTCTACATTCTAGATATTATTCCTGGCTGTCCGTACTCCATCTTGGGGCACAATGGAGCCTCTTTCATTTTCTGTGTCATAATGCGATAGCACAAATTTCCCTGCGAGGCATCACACTATTGGAAAAGCGAATAACATATGTTGTGTCTCAGACTCACCCTTCTTCCCCTTATCCCACTGGTGCAGATGACCAGTGAGTCTGCCAGTGCCAAGGGCTGAGGACGAAGAGGGAAGGCAGGAGGAAGAAGAGGGTGTTCTGGAAACATGTCACATAGACTATCATTCATCTCCAGAGTGAGGAGCAAAATAATATGAATCCTTCTTATCAAAACCCAGAAGAGGAGCCATAATGCATTAAATCAGAGCACCACCACCACCAAACATGGCTCGGTAACGTATTGTCTGTATGTTTTATTGATATTGGAGGAGAATAGTCTTTGCGCTGCCTTGAGGAACCTTCACAAAGCAGATTATCTTTTCCTTGGCATGTACTCTGACTTGCTTTCCAGGAGGGTGTGTGTTTTTATTTTTTTTTTTTGTATCGTCTCATGTTTCACTCGATGGCTTGGCCATGCTAATCTTTCACTCAACACCGAGCTTGCAGGGCACGCTGGCAGCTTTGTTGTGCAGAAAAAAAAAAACACAGAGGGGGATAAATAAGTGCAAAGCTAGAAAAACTATATACCACAAGCAGCATATCCTGACTGCAGGCCCTGACTCTAATGCGCCTGTGTTTCCATATACATCTGTGAGATGGATAGGGACGGCTTTGACAGCGAGGTAACTTCAGATGGCTCCGCTATCCCTTGATTGGAAGATGAGGGGCGGTCATTAAAGCGAGATAAAGAGAAAGTGAAAGTGAAATGGAGAGCAAGTGAGCGGGAAAAGAAGGAGAGTTGGTGAGAGTGTGAGTGGGTTCAGATGAGGCGAGAGAGATGATGAAAAGAGTAGCCACTTGGTCCTTTGAGATTCCTTTTCTTCCCTTGCTGCCAAATTAGCCCAATTAGTCAGAGTGGCCTCTGTTCAGGCTGCTGTCAAACCCCGACACCATACAGCAGCGCCAGCGGTCATTCTCTCTCATTTAAGTCAGGCTTTTGACTCTCTCCTCTGCCTCCTCTCCTGAGCCACCTGCACATGTCTCTGCTGAATGATGACTGTGTGTGTGTGTGTGTGTGTGTGTGTGAAATGAGAGACTGTGTGTTTGTGGAAGAAAGCTTGAAAGGGAGACGTTCCCTTCAAATCAATCCCCACCTCGCCAGCATGGTGCCAGCGTGTCCTTCTTATAGCGTGGCTCTCCAAAGCTGAGGTGTGAGAAATCTTTTCATTCCTCAGGTAAAATCTACCAAGTCTCTTTAAAGCTGGCTATCGCCGTAGCTCTTTTATCTTAACACATCTGAAGGGCCAAACTTTCACACAGTGCAAAGGGAAAGATTTGAGAAAAGAGAGTGTTGAGGATGAGTAAAGTCTAGGAAAAGGGCCTAAAGCACGGCTATATGTATGTGCTGATTTGGCAACACAATAATAAAGCTTCACTCTCAATAAAATAAACTACTGCAATTGTTTAGTCTGCCATGCCAAGTCTAAAAGCTCCTGGAAAGACTAATGGGTACCTTCACCCTACAGCATCTCCCATGACATCATTCCGTCACCGCAAACACAAAAGTCCCTATAAAACAGCCACCCCTTGTTTTCAAGATGAAGGAATCACTTATAACTCAATAGCTGCAGTCGTCTTTCATTACAAATCTCCGAAACTGAAGGAAGAGCTGGTCTCTGATAATCACCTCCTGCCCACAGGCCTGAGGAGAAAACAGGGAGAAGAAGCAGGGAGATGGAAGCAGATACACAGAGAGAGGAGGCTAATTGGACGACCCCGTTGCATGAACAAACACACCTTAAGCCACATGAACGGTGGTGAGACGGGGAGAGTCACAGACTGAGCCAAAACGCTCGCATTCATCTCTCTAATTTACCTCAACGGTGTGTATTTCACCGTCATGAGGAAGTCAAACACACTTCTGACCGGCTGAGAGGAAGGTTCACCTGTGTGAGTGTCTAATCATCTGTCAGGGCTCAGAAGCCTAAAATGTATGGCAAATATACATAAAAGGTCATTTAACCCACTGCAGGATACCAGGTCTACCTGTCTATGGCACGAGAGCTCAATGAGTTTCTTTTTTATTAATTATTATAAGATCATAAACAGAAAAAAAACCTATAGGCATATATATAGCATATCCCCAAAAACATATACAATTTGTTAGATTAATTTCATGATAATTTCAATCTTGCAATCAAAATTGGGTAAAAACAATAGGCCTATTTATTCTTAATAATATCTTTGATCTTGCAGTCATTGTTGCAGTCATTGTAGGTTTAGATTTGTGTGTGTGTGTGTGTGTGTGTGTGTGTGTGTGTGTGTGTGTATAAGATAATAAAAAAATATTAAATTATGCAATACAAGGAACAAACAAAATATATAATAGGAATAATAATTGTAGCACTAATGAGTTAGAGTTACAAGTAAATTAAATTATGAGCATCATCATATATCAGCAATTGAATATAACATGTTTTTTTTATGTTACACGTCAGATTTGTCTATATCAAATATAATGAATTTGTTCATGTATTTCATATCGCTGCATGCTGTCAGTGCAGAGGAACATTACAGTTTTGACTCATGTCAGCAGAGACTTTGACAGACCGAACTACCTCTTGGTAATTTATTCCTTATCTACAGTAAGTACAGTTACACATGTTTTATAGTTTTATCATGCTAATCATTTCACATCAGGTCTGCTGACATGGCCTGTCAAAGGCTTGTCTAAACATGGCATCATTGTTGAAGGCTAATGATGATGCTGTCGGATTTGTGTCAAAACCTGTTTCCAAGAATCACATGATGGGAGTGGATATGATGGTGCACCTACTGTCAAAAAAAAAGGGGGGAAAAAAGGAGTTTTGTATTTTCTTTTGTAAAGGTAGGTAAACAACTCTGATTGGCTGCGCTCACATCACTCTGGAGGTGTGGTTGGCTCTCTGGATGTTGGGTTGTCTCCTTCAGAGGCTGAGATGTGACCTGATAAGAGCGGGATGACAGCCTAGTAATAACCTCCCACTCCTCTTAATGTCAATACTTCATCCTCTGTATGAACATGCATGCAGTAACACAACGTGACCCCAAAACCCCTTTCCACATAACGCGTCTCTAAAGTGACCTAATTGTTTGAGTGAGGTCTTCATTCCCTGCCTCCTCCTCCCGTTTTGAACCCTGTCTGATTTCTTCTTCTATTGCTCCAAATTCCTCCTCCTCTCCTCCTCTTCTTCTCTATAATTGCTCCTCTGCTCTATTCCCAACCCAGTCCCTCCTGTCCTCCCTTTTCCCTCCTCCCAGTAGCTTCCTCCTTCTCTTCTGTCGTCACCTTGTCGGTTTGTCAGAGTTCATTGTTCACCCTGCTGCTGCGGTGGTTAGAAACAGGAAGCAGCAGCAGCAGGGGGAAGGTGTGTGTGTCTGTATGTAAACCTGCTTATCTCTGTTGGCCATCTTTGTTTTCACCACCCAGGATCATGACCTTTGACCTCAGAGCTCTTAGCCCATGATTTAAGCAACAGTTCATCCATCTTGAAGTGTTTCTGTCTTCATTTTTTTTTATATTCAGTCAAAAAAGTATTATTTAATTATTATTAGTTATTACTGAGTTATTACTGTAAGCAAACACAATTCTGCGAATTCAAAACCAGGTCACCAAAACTTACATTTATTCCATTTTAAGTCTTTAAGCGAATCCTTTTGCCATCTGTAACACCCCTTCAAACTGAAAAAAATGCATATGCCAAATCATGCAATCAGTTTTTAAAAATAAGTAAATACATTTGAGACAAATGTGAGATAAATCTTGCTAGAGTAAATAAAGATATATAGCCTGGTGCTCGTTTTGTGTTTGTGGTCCTATTATGAACTTCACTATACAATTTTGTCATAACGTAATGTACTATACCTACTCATTCAGACAAATTTGTCTTTGAGAAGATGATAGATTTCTGTTGGGGCCATAACATCAGCAAATATGAATTTGTACCAAATGTGCATAACACAAATATGAGGCATTATGAATTTGTGAGAGAGAGCGCGCTGTCTGTCTCTTCTCACAGTTTTTAATGGTAGCTCCACGGCGTCATGCTACATTCCCATACCTTGGCTTTTGCAGGAGCTGCCCTCCGGTCTCACAGACTGACACACAGATGCTGCAGCTCTAAAAGGAATTATCTGCATAAAACCACTTTTAACATGTTGGCGCTACAAAGATCTTGTGTGCTTCAAAAAGCAACTTTACAGAGAGAGAAAAACTGTTGGCTGACATTTTATCATACTTTCAACCAATTTCCAATATGCTGTGTTGGCTGCAGGGCAGTGAAACATGTTCTCTGTGCTGCGGATGTCAGCTCCCAATTACAGCACGGTACACAAATATAACTATAACAAAGACAATATTGGACCAACAAGAGGAAACTGCTTTGACACCACTGTCTTTCATTATCAAACATTGAAATATTCATGCTCCCCATATCAATCTGCTCTACTCCCATTTTGCTTTGCTGGAGGGGATGGAGCGGACCACCTCTTAGGCCCTGCTGGCCACCTCTTAACCCCGGCTCCGGCGTATGTCAGGCTGCTCCCGGACCCGCCAGGCGCTTCCAAAAGCCCACCGACTAATTAGGCCCTCCGCATGGGTCTGATAAGAAGAGCTCACCAGCGATGGAGAATCGACACAGTCCTACTGAGCGGCCAAATGAGCCGGGCATGGAGACGGATGAACAGACAGATGGCTGCTGGCTGACTGGTGTGAAGGGGCCGTGCAGGGCTGCAGAGGAGACCCAGGGGCCACGAGGGGCTGGGTAAAAGGGGTCGAGACGACCGAGGTCTGGTGTCATCCAAATAAGAAGAAGAATGGGAGAGAATGAGATGCAAATAGGAAGGAAGTTATAGGAGGATGGATGGAGGGAAAGATGGAGCAACATGACATCATCTGGGGAGCTTTCAAGGGACGGAGGGAGTAAATGTTGGTATGGAAACGAGAGGCCATGGGGGTCTTCTCATTAACCCTTTGTTTACCCTTCATATAATGTTGTTTACTAGTTTTACCTGAGGCATCTTGGAGTACAGTGGCTTCTCACCTTAGAAGCCTTTTATATCGTGTTGTGTCTTGACACGGGTAATTAAAATGATTCACTGGAGAATTCATCGTCATGATCTAATGACGTATGAAAACTTATAGTTAATGCTGTATCTGGATAAAATAACCTGCTGAATTTAATTTATTGTCAAAATAAGTGTTTTAACTCCTCAGCACCCCTTTTATATGGCTCATTTTATTCCATTTACATGCTCTGTTTTGTCCTGATTGTTGGGTTGATGCCATTTGTTCAAAACATGTGCTGCCTTTTATAGTATCAAGAATGGATAAAAATGATCAAAACCCCTCCAGAACATTGAGACTCTTAACCGAATTTTGGTGTTTTATATCACCCCCTTTCCAGCAAGATATCATGGTTAGTACCAAAGGATTAATTTGATCTTCTAGTTTCATGTCAATATTAGGCTTAAAATCAAGCCCATAACAGCCTCTGAAGCAGAAAAATGGCAAAAGAAACAAAACACAACAGACAAACAAGGGGTTAACCAACAGAAACGAGTCATTTTTCAGTCCAAACCCATCCCACACATAAACACACCTCCTTAGAGGACAGTTTCTGTGCCTCAGCACATTCCCTCCCAGCTACACAGATCTCAGTGACAGAAACATTCAAACCTGCTCCTCAGTGTAGAGGTCTGTGTCGGTCACACAGCCTGAAGACACAAGCAGAGAAGACATGAGCCTAGGCATCAGTCTGTGTGTGTGTGTGTGTGTGTGTGTGTGTGTGTGTGTGTGTGACAGCTAGCGTCCACCCTGGTGACATGCTAGCAGCTACCCCCTTGGCCGTGCTTTGACATACCTTCAACAATAGGAACCATGAGGTGTGTGTGAGTGCTTGTGTGTTATTTCCTGTGTCAGATGGGGAACGTTCAGCACTTTGAAGGTGGCAGGAAGTCTCAGCGGTCCTGCAGCAGCCCCTGAATCTGAGAAGACATCACGGCGTGTCCTCTGAAGCTCTGAGACACATTCAGCATGAGGGACTGGAGAACAGAGCGTGTGTGTTTATGTGTCACTGTCGCTTTTCTCCCATGCGTCCAGCCTTTATGCTAAGCTAGGCTAATGGGAACACGGAGCTTCACATTTAGCATGAAGGGAACTGGTGAACTGTTTGAATATTTTGTTGTTTTTACACAGCTCTCTCTCTGATTTTGGATGTCTTCCTGGTCATTTTGTGTCTCT
>JAOWBC010000812.1:13218929-13229134 GCA_028566105.1 Hypoplectrus providencianus | reverse complement strand
TTGTGTCTCTCTGTGTTTTTTGGTGTCACTTTGTACAATGTTTTGGTCTTATTGATGTTTCTTGTTTTGCCCCTTTTTGTGGTCGTTTTATGTCTCTCTGTAGCTGTTTTGGTCCTGTTTGTAGCTATATTGTGTTTCTTATATTGTTTTGTGTAGCTTTGGAATCATTTTGTTAATTTGTGAGTGATTTTTTGTCTCTGATAGTTCTGAACCATTTCATATTTGTTTTGTCTCTCTCTCTTTTAAGTCACTTTAAGTCTCTCTATAGATGTTTGGCCTCGGTTATTAGCCATACTGCTACTCTTTGTTTTATGTAATTTTGTAAAGGTTTTGGTCATTATGAAGTGATATTTTTATCCATGGTTGTTTTGAACCCTTTAATATTCATTTTCTGCCTTTTTCTGTTTTTCTGAAGTTGTTTTGGTGTCTCTTTGTAGTCATTGTGAGTCTTGTGATTGTAACTTTCTGTCATCTTTTTGTGCTCTCTTTGTGTGTCTTTGCTGATCTGCT
The DNA here is from genome assembly GCA_028566105.1 of Hypoplectrus providencianus. NCBI lineage: Eukaryota > Metazoa > Chordata > Actinopteri > Perciformes > Serranidae > Hypoplectrus > Hypoplectrus providencianus. The sequence continues at coordinate 13,228,624 of JAOWBC010000812.1, read as the reverse complement.
TTTGTAGGTGATTGTTTCTTTTTTGGGGGTGGGGGTGTGTGTGGGCGGGCTGACAGTTTATTTCCATTCATTCATTTTGTACAATTTAAAAAGACGACTTTTGAAAGATAAAAACTGTGTAGAAAGTTGCAGATTTCAGTTGCATCACCTTTCCTGTGCAGCCCTCGCAGCTCTCTTGTATTTACACAGCTACTTTCTAGTGTTTGACTGCTAAACCATGAGGCAATGTGTGTGTGTGAGATGCACTTAAACCTCCCCATTAGAGGCTCTCAGTGCTACACCCACCCAGACAACCCACAGTTCACCATTTCAGAAATAGAATAGGTTCAGTCTCTCTCAAATTTGACTCACGGAGCAGATGCACATGCCCTTTGTTGGACGCTTTTATCCACAGTCCCTACAACACAGTGAGCATAGGTGGGCCCAGAGGGAATCAAATGTTTCTCTTTTTCTCTCCGTCTCCTTTTCTTTCTTTTTCCTCGTTCTGAGGTGAGTGACTGAAGATCTGTATCAGCTTGTGACTGATCAGAGTTCAGCTACTCAGCAGTCTGTCTGAATATATTTACAACAGGAGGAAGATGCTCTGGGGAAATGATTTCAGGGACTGTAGCCTTATAAAGATGTTGTCTTAATAAAGAATCGCACTGTAGATTATGTGAACCTTTGAATCTGTAGATTGACGGAAAATGTCTGTCTTGAAAATTCTGGGTTTATCTTTTATCTGATATGTATTGATGTGTATATAGGTGCACTTGTCATGTACTGTAGGTGTGGTGTGTGTGTGTGTGTGTGTGTGGTCTATGTGTGTGTTTTTCATGTGTATGCTCCATTCCAGCTCTCCCAGGAGACCTGCTGGTCCAAGCCGTTTAAATTGGAGCTGCTGAAAGGCCCTTGGCACAGATGTCACCAGACCCGAGTCTTTTCCAGGCTTATCAGATCATGTTCCACTTTTAGGATGCTTGTTTTCGTCTCCTTACATTCCCACCCCTTACCACGCAACAGGCTCTACCTGTCCCAGCAGCCGAGCAGCTGCCAGGTATCCTTCTAACAATCATTTCAAGTCCAGCCAGCATTCATTCGCTTCTTGGACTGCCGTCTCTTGCAATTTGTGTCTCTCAAAGGCAGCTTGATTTCTAAGTAGCGGACCTGATGCCAGCTATTGTTTTATATTGAGGCATCTCTGGTTCCGGCTAATGGCTGAGCCTCTGTGTATAAAGGGTCTTTGTAGACACCTGAGTGTACAAGTTGTCTTTAAATCCCCAAAATACACTGTAATGAACCCAGACTAAACTTTTTAGCTCAATAATGCAGATTTATACCAAAATCACTGGCTGCATAATTAGAAAGGCAGAGATAAATTGGAGTGAATTGTAAAAAGTTATACGGAAGAATGGAAAAATAAGAGAGCAGAAGCTGCTCCAACTTGAGGCAAAGCCTTAAATGAATAAAGTCTATTAGTGGAAGATTTCTAGTGTGACAGTTGTTATAAATGGATAAACTGAGATTTCTTCATTACAAATAAGCTCAACATTTCAATTTCTTCTCTTTGCTTAGACTTCATGATTACAAAGTGTTAGAAGTCTGACCTGTGGCATGCTACTGCATAAAAGCATCAATCTAAACCTAGTCCATTTCTGACAATGGGTAAGTGCTGCACATTTCATATAAATAAATACATACACACCCCAGTAAGTGCTTATAAAGATGTAAAAATGCAAAAAAAACAAAAAAAAAAAACATTGCACATTAAGTACACAGTTGTTTGGAAATTTTACCCTTGCTGCATATGAAAAATGAGACCCGTGCATGAATTTACAATTCAGATGGGTTTCCTTAGGGATGCCCATTTAAGATGCATTGGTATAATATATTTGTTGTCTTTACCGCTCACCACTGCCATTGAACATCATTAGGTAATGCGCACTCACTGGTGGAAGGAGAGCTTGTGTTTATCATCATTTGCTTGGCAAGGAGTCGTTAGCCGGGGCCTTGGGTCGACTCTGTTGTGAACCGGGCGGAGTGTATTACCGCCGCCACTGTGTTTCAGCCTGCTCTGTGTCTCCTATGATCATCTATCATATCAGTTTTACATACTAAAGACCAAGGAAGAAGAATACCATTAGCAGCAGAGGGGCGTGTGTGTGTGTGTGTGAAGTGGGTCTGGATGAGGGACTAAATGTCTCTATGCATGTTTCACTGTGTGTGTTTGTGTGTGTGCATACATCTGTCTGACAAACACGAATACTAGAAGATCATTTATAAGTCTGTTGGAAGCTGCAGACTGATAAATAAACAGAGAAAGTCTGGGCGGCCATGTTGGTTCAGGGAGCGACAAGTCTGTGCTGAGTGGATCCTTCCTGCCTGCTGTGAAGGATTATGAGAGTCATTTTCTAGGGTCTTGAGAAGAGGTCTATAGTGAACTCAACAATCCCTGTTTTAACTCCATTATACATCTCCTTCCCTGTGGGGTGCAAAGAAAAACCATCCATCATGTTTTGGGGGGAAGAGGGGAAATGAGGAATGGCCATAACAATATCCTTGAATATTTCTGCTGCTTTCAGGTTTTTTTTTCTTAGTTATATATTTAATATCAGCTCTAAAATTATCATTTTTTTGTTTATTGTAATTCACTTTAAAACAAGCAGAAAAAAATGATTTTCTATTTATTTTAATAAAATTCTTTACATTTACATGATCAGCTTCTTTTTTCTCTCACAATGTATCATGTCTGTCATTGTCCTGGTTCTGATCGATGCAAAATTTTATTATCTGTTCATGATAGTAGAAAATGGAGTGACAGAAAAGAGCGAACATACATGGATGTATTCATAAGGGAAATAATGTTGACTAATAGCTTTGCTTCCGTATAGGGAAACTGCTTATTTGCTTATGTTGGATTATGAAGATTGAGGTTACCTACAGGACCAGAGTCTAACACTGCCCTGGGGCAAACAAGATTTAAAAAAAGCCTCTTTTTTTTTTTTTTTTTTTTAACCAATTTGTTTTTTTTTTTAACAGGCTGGAAATACTTCCTGACTCTGGATAATGGGGAGACTCATTTGACATGGCACTGCGTGTTCAATGAGATTCCTTTCCCCCCTCTACTCTACTTTTTACACCACTTGTGTTGATAATTGAATTAGACGTTTAAGACTATTATGATACTGCAATTAGAGATTATTTAATTCCCTTTAATCAGAGGGCTCTTTAATTTAAGCAGCCCACTGTCATTATGATCCAAACAGAGAGAGAATGCCATTAGTGGGGCCCGCATCTCTTAATCCTGAATATTTTTGGGAGCCACTAATTGCACCATAAATTGCATTTTTATCCCCATTATATATGTGATGCTTTCAACATTATTTGATCGTAATAATGAATGTGTCTCCTCAGCTTATTTTATCTGAATTTAATTAGATGGGGTGTTAAACAGGAAAAGAGGCACTTTTTTTTTTTCCTTTTTACCATGATACATGGAAGTTGATTATTACTTGAAGGGAAACAGGGCCTAAAGGAATAGTTCAACACATTTATTGCTGATATTTAGAGAAAATTTATATATATATAATGTGTTTATGTCTGTATACTAAATATGAAGCTAATTCTAGCTTCTAAGCATATTTTAGTTTAAAAGATACATTTTTTAATCAAAAACAATCCCAACACCTATTCTTTAGTGTTGATTTTGCGCCTATTAAACTATGAATGTGGACAAAAACAGTAATGTTGCAATGAGCTCCAGCACACGTCATAAAGATCTTTGTCTGGTCAGCACATGCATTTGTTTTTGAAAGCAAGTTTTAGAAAGAAACAACTTTTCAATATTATTTTCTTTTTTATGCACAGCTGTTTGCAGGATGCATGGCAAAATATCAAGTAAAAGGATGACTTTTATATTTTCACATTGGACACGAGGCCCAGTCTTCTGGGTGAAAGTCCTGGGTTTATTTGGCACACAAACGTCTCACCTGCAGTCAAGCAAAGCCTGCTCAAACGTGATTGGTTGATACTTCTTAGACTATAACTTACAACAGATGAAAACCAGAACACTTCCAATAATATAAAAAGGTCCTCATGCCTAAGATCGGTTTATTGTCATAAGTTGTTTCTTATGTAGGTCACACAGAGGCATCTGAGCCTGTTTCATAACCAGTAAAAAACTCATGTAGCTGCTTTAAGTTCTTTTTGACCTCTCACAGTCTTTGTACCTCTTCACACACATGCAGACACACTTTTTTCATCCCTGTCTTCCTCCCTCCTTTCCTCCCTCTGTCCCGTCCCTGGCTCGCCATGCAGCTTCTCCCACAGTGGGTAATGTGAATGGACTCAGTCTCCTGGGTGTCGTGGCCCCCTCTCTAGCCTCGCAGGCAAATCTGCGGCAGCCGCTCAGATGGGAGCAGCACACACGGAGTCTACAGCAGTCTGTAGGGGCAAAGAACAGACCGATGTGAAAGGACGATGATGGGTTTCGTCTTGGACTTGGAGGATTGTATCGCCCGCCGCATGCAGAGCACAGCGAAGCAGGGAGCAGGCTGCCCGGCCAAGGCAGAGCGTTCTTGACAGTGCTTTGTTTTGAATCCACAAGGACTTGACATATGCCTCAAATCGTTTGCTCTCACCACGCTGCAGATCCATGCTCCGCCGTGATCGGAGACAGGGCCCTGCTGTCTGCTGCTCAGGGTGTGTGTGTGTGTGTGTGTGTGTGTGTGTGATGTGCATTCAATTTGTGTGTGTGTGCTTGCGTGTTTAAGTGCATGTGTGTCTGGTGTGTGCGTGACGGGGAGCATAAACAGCAACATCCGACAGTGCTGTTGCCTGCTTCACTGCCTGTCTGTCTTTGACTCTGCTCTCTAAAATAAAACACAGTAAATATCTACTTGACAAATAAAAACATCCAAATCAATAATCCTTGACCTTTTTCAGCCAAACTCTTCCCCTTAAGTGCATTTGGAGGCTTTTCCAATTGATTTCGCCATGAGTTCTTACATATGAAGCAGACAGATTATTCCTCGAGTCCATTTACCTTACGTTCACAGGGTTGGTTCCAAAAATGTAGCAGTACTGCAAAGATATTAATTGATTTTCAGCTTAGTTATATGACCTTTTTTTACATTGCCCTATTGACCTCTATATGGAAATGTTATCCATCCTCCAAAAATGGGGTAAAACAGGTCATGTTTGGGAGGTACAATTGTACATTTGAATTTAATGTTGTACATGTAAGAGACTTGGTTATATGGTATTTTCAGCAACACACGCCATAGAAACACCAAACAAATTGGATATCTGCACAGACCCTACACAGCATCTGATTAAAAATGTAGGCCATGTGGACCCACAGTTTGTATATAAAGATGGATGGCATTACAACTCCCCAAAAGTGAAGCCAAAACATTTTGATCTCCCCCTGGTGGCTGGCTGCAGTAATGGCCATAAACTCCATCCCCTTCACGTTAGCGTATGGGACAGAAACCCACATGAAAGCTCATTGTGCATGTCAATAATATTTTATAAAGATGGTTTCTGTCAATTTAGGACTCTCTTATTATGCTGATGTATGTTTAAGTGTTAACTGTACAAATAAGCTTGTTGTTAATTTGTATTTTGAACAACAAACTGTGTGATGTTATGATTGACAGCTGGGGTTTACTCATAATTGGGGTTAGGGTTAGTTCCATATGACACCACTAGGGCAAGATGGCAATGCGCATATCCAAGATATTGTGGATTGACTTTTTGGCGATACGTAGAGACACATCGTCCATTATCTTCATATACAGTCTGTGTGTGGACTTTTCTTTTTTTTTCACATAAAGAAAATTGTAAAAACCTAATGTTCTATTAACATCCGATACATTTGTGTGTCAGCATCCAGGGGGGTGCTTTGCAAAGTGTATGCATGTCTGAGCACGTTTGTGAAAAAGACATAGAAGATAATGCATACTACATTCCCGTGTGTGTGTATATAAATATGTCTTTGTGTGTTGCATCAAGAACCAAGAGACTTCAGATGCAGCGGGTATAAAATGGGTCAGTTCTCAGAGCTTCTGATCGCTAGAGCATGGCCGCAGCATTTCATGCTACATTAGTCTGGTTTTAAGACCTAATCTGCCTCTATTAATGTTTTATGCTTAATTTCATGGAGGTGAGGACTGGCTGATGCTGCTTGGGCAGCAGAACTATTATACCTGGTGGCAGTAGGTGGCATTGAGTAGCATGGGTGAGTGAGCATAGTGCAGATTCCTACCTAAAGCACGTTGTTGTGCAGAGACATCAACCTGCAGTACATGCGTGATGTGATAAAATTTTCACTTTTTATATAGTACATCTATTATAGTCACTATCTAAATGATGTAAGCCATTAAGGAATAGGAAAAACTTAAGGTTTAGTATTTTTGCTGTCTAGCTGTCCATCTTGTTTGTTTTTTACCATATTTGGTAATGACAGGGTGGAGTTAGGGAGGAGGACACAAGTTATCAGCTGATGTTAGCAAGCAAGCTAAGATATTAAGGTGCATTCAAAAATGTAACTGTAAATGGGAGCATCATTTCCGAATTGAACATCATGCTGCATCTAAGAAGACTTGACAAAATGAAAGACTAAAATTGCAATGTTTACTGATGTAATAAATAACATGAGAAGTAGGGTTTTTTCTCACAGACATTCATGTAATGGTAACCACTTTAGTCTCCCCCTGCTGGCCATGAGAAAGAATGCATGTCTAAGGCACTTCTGCTTTGGCTTCACTTTTCAGGATTTCAGGATTGGTTCTTCTCATTTAGTACTGGTCTACTTTAAAGGCAAATTTATGGAGAGATGAGATGAACACTGAATTTTCATGGTATAACCACATTACTTAAATAAAGCTGTGAATCTAAGGAAAAGGAAATGTGGGTGACACATTTCACTGACAGAAAAAAAAACAGTAAAATGAGGCCATTATTACTAGCGGAAAAAACAACAACAACAACAACAAAAACACAGTTGCATTCCTTTTCATATTGCCTGAAACTATTGCATGGCCTAGACATTTCAGGTTAAATTTTGGCTTATTTGGTTATTTTAAGCATCAGTTTGACAGCTCAATAAAAATGCTATGGTTACACTCAGCAACACCAACAGAATAGCTACACTTCAAGAGGGATGAAATGGTAAGAAAAAAATAGTGTGAAGTTGCTTGAAAGTTCTTAAAACCAAGTTATCACTAAAATTTTAAAAAATCACATTTAAGTTGCATGCCATGGAGTATAAGTTGCTGCTGTCACTGTGTACCAAGGTGCCGTGGTGCAGCGTTGCATAATAAATGACTTGCATTGCCCTGGAGCGAAGTGCTAATCAAGGCTGTCCCCTAACTCCAATCTAATTGTCCACATCCAGCTGATCAGGCATAGGAGGCCTTTTTACCGAGCACTTACTGAGATCATTGATTTGAGAAATGATCCAGTGGACTGTACTAACTCAGATATGATTGGGTGGGCATTTAATAGCATTCGGGGGATGGTCTTGTCGATGTCTGCTGCAGCGCTAATTGTAGCTAATTTACTGTGAAGCTTATCCCAAGCTGCAGTTGTTCGGGGAGCAACCATAATGGTTTTTATGCTTCCTTTTTATCGATGTAAGTAGGAGAGAAAGCAAAGAGGGGGAATATGTAGTGAGGGAGTTAGCATGCAAAGATCTATGTTTATTGTTTATGGAAATTTTTAATTAATTTTGATTGCCAATGTCTAGCCATATTTAAAATCATGCAAAAGAAAGATACCAAGATACTACAATTCTCAACTCCCACCTTAGAAAAACTGGAGAAAAACTGCAAAACATGCTATAATCAGACAAAAATTATTATTTCAATGACTTACAAAAAATGCTTGTTGCAAAATGCCATTTTAAAGAATACAAATAAAAGCAGCCACTATCCATCATTCTGCCAGTCATTGCATGGTACTGGGTTGCCTATTAGTTATCACCATATGTGGCCATACTGCTAACGTATGAGAATTGTTCTTTAATTTTGAAATATCAATGAAACCATCCAATGAAAACACATATAAATAAGCAAATAGGGAATAATTAGTGCAGTCATAGGTGATAATCAGTTGATTGGGTCGTCAAGTCTACAGAATAATGCTTGCAAATGTTACACAAACATCCCGCAAATGGCCTTCTTGTTGGATACTTATTAATCTTCTCCCTGCCCATGCCATCAGCTTTAAGGCTGTCTAATGACTCGTAACGAAGGCTGTGCTCTGTTCTTAATGTGGGCCTACTGGGATCACCCCCATACTCGAACACCAGGCTGTCCACTCATCAGTTCCAAAGGACAACCTTTCCTCCTCTTTCAAAACATGTTAGTTATGCTACAATAATTTTTCTTTGTCCGGTTCTCATCTTAGTATAATGTAGAATATGGAAGCCCAGAAGAAACCATCACACATACTGGTTTCAGTTGTTTTCTAGACTAAACCAACATTCCTCATCTAAACTCATGACTGTGCCATTGTATCAAATCCTAACTTTGTCTCAAATGCCTTTTCTTCTCACTTCCATCCATCCAACAACAACAAAAAAAGTCTTATTATTGCTGCAGTCGCTCTGCAGGCGAACTCGTCACCTCTGCGTTACCTCTGGGTTTGCCCCCCTCTCCAGGCCCTAGCTCTTTTCCAGGCCGCATTATTCCATTTAAACTTCAATCCTATTTACGGCCTATCCTTTCCCCTCGCCCGCCCGGGGCTATCAAACTATTCATCCAGCGGACTTCATGTCACCCGGCCCTGTCATAAAAGCCTCTGTTGGGATATGTGTGCTGCAGACGTGTGTATTTGTGCATGTGATTCAGATGAAAGGTGTGTATGTGTGTGTTTATGGTGGAGAGGTATGACTGTACAACTTACTGACACTCGAGTTTTCAAGTGTAGAAAACTGTAGAAAGAAAAGCTTTGTCTGCGGACATTTGTGGTATTAGAAATTAGGAAGTAAGTTTCTATACATGAATGGATTACTGAACAAGTCTGCAGGGGACAAATCAAATTACAACAAAGAAACATGAACAACTAAAAGAGACAAAAAAAGACTTTGAAGATGCCAAAACAACAGCGTGAAAGGAGGCAAAGCAGCAATCAACGCTCACAGAAAGACTACAAAGAGACACAGAAAGGGTCAAGCGATGGCAGGAAAAAGTGTAGTAAAACTACAAAATAAACAAGTACAAAGACATAAGATGATTACAAAGAAACTTTAAATGACTACAGAGACACACGTTGATGACCAAGAGATACAAGATAACTACATAAGACCAAAATAGATGCAAATTACACAAAACTATGAAGGATTCAACTACAAAGATATTAAAACTACTTCAGGACACAAAACAACTCCTAAAAGAGGCAAAGCTACATCAGACAAACTACTACAAAGAGATGCGAAACCACAGGGAGACAATAAAAACAATTAAAAGAGGTGAAACAACAGTGTTTTGCTCCTGTGGAGAAGCGCTGGTGAGCCTTTTGCATGTGCATCGTCTCTTAATAGGCCCATGTTTGGCTGCATGTCACGGCTGTCTATAACTGTGCATACCTGCTCAGTCAGGTGTTGACTCGTGTTCCCTCACTTTGACAGACGCAAACAATGCTAACGTTGCACTAAAGACAAAACTTGCTTACGTTGCAATATTTGGATACATGTCTCTTAATGGCATGTG
>JAOWBC010000812.1:13185303-13198281 GCA_028566105.1 Hypoplectrus providencianus | reverse complement strand
CACACACACACATAAAGCGATCACCAAGGACAAAAGACAACTCAAACATTTCCAATTCATTCCTAGCCTACTTAATATCTCCGTACTTGGGCTTCTGGTTTGCAACCAATTTCATAAAAAGCAAGATTGTCAGTACTGGACATGTGCATTTTACACGGATGGATTGTGGAGCCGGCACACAGGGTACAGACGACGAGGCCAGAGAGTTACAGCCTTCCTCAGCCGCCATGTACCTAAATGTCATTCAGAGCTGAAAATGACCACATGAAATGACTACAAAGAGACAGAAAGCTGCTACAAAGAGACCAAAACAACAACAAAGATTCCAAACAGCTACTAAAAGGCACAAAGAAGCAACAGCTATGAAGAGGCAAAACAGAAAAAAAACAACTATAAAGTGAGACAAAACAGCTGGAAAGAGACAGAAACACACCACAAAGAGACTCAAAATGACCACAAAACTTACAAAGAGACAGAAAACCACACCTAAGAAGGATGATTGGACCTTTCGAATATCTGTGTCCAATGGCCCTTTGTCTCATAATCCGCCCATGGTCAGCAGACAGGACATCAGGGCTGGAGTCCTGCTTCAGGGCACTTTGACAGGGAGGATTGTGGGTCCAAGGTTGAAGGACGACTTCTCTAATCTCATTGCAACCCTGCAACCTACAACTCAATTATAAGGCAAGAATTTAGTCATATTTAGACTCATAATAAAAAAATATGGAAATGAATTTTAATGTGTATCTGTCTTAGATTATAACTAACACCAAATAAATAAAAAAACTATCTTTGTAAAATATGTATATTGACACATTGATTAAGAGGTAGGCTATTCTTTTGGATTATATTATTTCCAGTAATACAAAATGCACTGTTATATTCATACTGTAAAAGTGGCACCTGAATGAAAAACAGCTAAAAAAAAGAAACGAAAAAAAGCAATCCCCTACTGTTACACAATAATGTTAAAGTATTACAGCTCTTGAATGGCCCAACAGAGGAAAGTGTGACGTACAGCTGATGAACCAGGTGTGAGCTTCATCACATCATCATTAAGAGCGAATGGAGACCAGCATCCATGTGAATGACATACACAGGATGTATCCAACTGAATACGACATCCTCGGCACAGTGAAGACTGCTGTTTATTTTCTGTCTAGCAGTGCTATCTTTTTTTCAGGAGTCCTAATCAAACATGCCCAAGGCCACTGGATGGATAAACACACACACATACACAGTTTGGCAACATTTCAACTCTTCTCTCAAGCGAGGCAAAGGGAGAGAATAAGGTTTGACACACACACACACACACACACACAGCAACACACACAGAACACTGGACTTCAGGAGAAACGTCTCAGTTTGTTTTAATGTAAAAAGAGTGGTGCCCTTTCACCCAAACACATGGTTAGCAAATTATGGCAGTAGACATTTTTGATGTACACAGGAGCAGTCATCCATATTCCTAGAATGTCACCACATGATCAAACTTTTTTTTTCATGAATTGGAGTCAGTCAGATATAAATTACCAATAAACCCTGAAAAAAAAGCCACTTTCATGAAGACAATGATTATGTAAAACAAAGTGTCGTTCTGTCTTACTGGCACATGCGGAGGCAAATCTGCCTTAATATTAATACGTATTTTTTTCTTTAAGGGTGGCAAACATTCATTTCAGACATGACAGAATGGCATGTCGATCCGCACCCCCTCCTTCGTTTTTTTCCCCACCACTCAAGGGTTTAAGTGTACAAGTTATTTCCAGTGCAAAACTGTGCGATTTGGTTAGCTAAGGCGCTGGCTTCCCTTTAGAAAAGTCCTCAGTGTTGTCCTCCATGTTGGGAATGTTTCCATGGGGCTCTGAAGCGGCGCTCTGACAGAGCCCCTTAGCCTCGATCCCCTTGTAAAATAAAAAAAAACGTCAGACTCCTTCCGTTTGCTGCAGAGAGTTTGAGTGATTTCAGGCCGTTCTATACCAGTGCTTTACTGGTAGACAGAGAAGGGATGCAGGGACTCATCGCCCATCATAGTTTAATGGTGTCCCCTATCCGTGGCTCAGTGTACATATGATGAGGCTCGTAGCTCGGGCACGTGCTGCAGCACCCAGAGACAGGTCAGCTGACTCTACATCTGAACAAACAGTCTGCCAGCGAAGGACTTCCACGACGCTCGTGGGTGCCTCCTATACGTTTTGAGAGAGAAATCTGACTTTCTTTCCGGTCAGCAGCCAGCTCCTGAGGTCCTTGATGGAGGGAAGCTTCATTTTCTCTTTGTTTTTACTGTAAACATTCAAGAAGATGCCGAAGAGCACCAGAAGGCCTCCCCAGATGTATCTGATGAGGGAGAGACGGAGAGATTCGATATTTTTAGAGTTTTCAGCTTTCTTTGAATTAATTAAGCAGTTTTATCAAATAATTCAAACTTGACTAGGGCTAAGCAATTATTTGATATTTTATCAGTATTGTGACCAATAAGGGAAAGGATCATCCTGGATTCTGCATATCATAAATGTTGTCTTTCCTGATTTTAAAGGTTGAAATACAGTAAAATGGGATAATTTTTTTGAACTTATCAGGTTATTCTATTGTTTGCCTTTGTCCTCATAGGTATTATACTCAAATAACTGATGATAATCTACCATAAACTTTCTTTCTTTGCCTTTCTTACTTTTTTTAATTGCAAAAAAAGCCTTAAAGTAACAATAAAGATGTTGTTACTTTAAGGCTCTACTACAAAGTGCAAACAAGCACAGATGCTAATTAACGCTACTGTCATAACCTGATATATAGTATGAAGTAGAGCAGGGTTCAACGGAAAGACATATAATACTATTAATATATTGCTGATGAAATCTTTTGGTTTAAAAAGTGTAAACTGCAGCCATGAAAGGGACTGTGAGTCCAGCAACGGTGGAGGGCACACAGCAGCTGGAGGGAGAATGAAGTTGGCGAAAGATATTCTTAAAGTTTGTAGCATCTTTGTGTGTGTATGTGTATGTTGAAAGTTATGACAGAGAAACAGAGCGGGAGAGGTAGAGCAGAAAAACGAGACCCTTCTGACAGCACAGAGGAGTTGGAGGGTGAGCAAGAGTGAAGGACAAGGAGAAAGAGCAGTGGAGTAGCCGAGGTCTGAAAATGGACTGAGGACATGAAAACCAGGGGCAGGGGGAGCCAAATCAAGTTTTATTAGTCAAAGGAGAGGCCAGTGTAGGCTCACTTTAAACTAGAAGAAAACTCAAAGTCAAAAGGTGGCCGTACTTACTGAAAAGTGAAAGGTTTTGCAAAGAACATGAAGGAAAGTACAATAGAGATGGCCTTTCTCCCAGTGGTCACTGCAAGGAGGAAAAACACATGTGTTTTTTACTTAATTACAAGCAAGAAACAAAAACTCAACAGATGTGACTTTCTGACATGTTCCAGGAAACATTTACAGTCTACGGTCAGTGTTTTTAAAAATATATTGTGAATTACGACACAATTCTCTGTGCAAACTAAAATTACAGGTCAATAACTAGTCAGATAATCGTAGAATGAAGAAACTGACCTGTTACAGCAACAAGAGCGCCAAAGAGTTTGATCAAGGCCAGCACGAAGGAGATGCCAAAATAACCCGTGAGAGAGAACAAGAACGCATAACCGTATGTCTTCACAGGATGCTGGAAGGAAGCAGCGAATACAAGACTTAATGAATTCGATAGAGCAACATTACTGAAAGCGATATCATCCTGATAAAGTGCATCTTTTGATGATGAACAGCTCACTTTATCTTCTGAACTGAAACCCGTGTCAGGGCCTTGTTTTTTTGCCGTGGTAACATTTCAGCATACATGCAATGCTGAGAAATTAAAAATAATAATAATAATAATAATAATAATAATAATAATAATAATAATAATAATAATAATAATAATAATAATAATAACCCACAAAGTTAATTTCTTTGTCTGTAAAAAATGTACTCATTTATATTTCATATACACACATCTTTCCATGTGCCCAGCAGTACTGGAAACATTTGACTCCACATGCTATTCAAATTGCACCATTTACATTTGTGCAACCCCCACTGTCAACCTCTCTTACCCTCTCCCCTCAGATCTGTGTAACCATCCTGCAGTTCAAGCGTTACATTTGTTTGTCACATGACCCATGGCTTTTAAGGTGCACTGGAGAGTAAGGGTGCAATGATACAATTGACAAATTAAATTGTCGACAATTAATCAGTTCACACTTTTTTCATGCTGTGTTTCTGAGGAGTGAGACATCTAGCATCATTACCATCTCTGCTGAGATGGGTGTGCTCGTCTTTTTGACGACCAGCGGTGGCAAATGTTCCAGCATGAAGTTATATTGTTCACATTGTGTCATTAATTGTTGATACTGCTTTGTGTACGTGGCAGACACCATAGCTGTTAATGTTCAGCTTTGCATGAAACGCATTGCACAGATAAACTGAATTTAATCAGAGTAAGATTACATTGGTGTTGTACTTACATGAATCCAAATTGTGGATGATGCAGGTCATATAATTGGCATCTCAGCTACCTTACGACAGCTTTCTGTAGATGGCAACAAGTTAAGGTGCACTCACCTCTGAGCAGAATGCCACTGCTGGTCCCAGCCCGCCCACGCAGAACAGGCCGGTCAGGATGTAGATAAAACCAATGGAGTACGAGTACAGCACCTGTCAGCACACACACACACACACACACACACACACACACACACACACACACACACACACACACACACACACACACACAATAATCACTGTCATCATAACTGTAACTATACGGTAGGTGTCGACACTTATTATGTTCATTTCTCTATTTTTTTTTTTTAAACTTACCATTTCCGAGTTGGAGCCATTATGGAGTTTCATGGCTTTCTCCTGCACGTTTCCGATGGCAGCGTCTGCACACAGCGCCAGTGAGATGAGGAGGACACCTGTGTGCCACAAATATAATAAGAAAAATTACAGCTGAATGTGCTGAAGCTGTACAGACTGGGTGTGCACTGCAAAATGCCAATCCATACATATATTGTTGTAAAAAAAATTAATTAATTAAAAAAAATTACCTGTAACGTTGAAGTTGGGAGCCACTTTGCTGTCAGCTAGCGTGAACCAGATGAGTCCCAGACTCATGCAGACAGCAGCAGACACATCAGCCAGATTATAGCGTTTACCTGACAAACAAACACAGTGCAACACTTTTAACACCCATCTGTAAATCTGAAATTAGAGCCTCTAAAATCTCCTGAACAACATCTTGAGTATCCTCAAAAAGGACAACATGGAATAAGTTTCAGAGATTAACTGGTGAAACTTCCAAAAGCTTTTACAACATCATAAACACTAAACCGAGACGTTGCACGAGCAGACTGCTTCCCCTCGAGCACAGCTTGCAAAGAAATCTTCAAAAGACGACCCACCTCTTTTTAAATAAAAGAAGTTGACATTGGGCTCAGGTTAAAAATTTTAACTTAAAGCTTTTTCAACGGGTATTCTTGACAATTCCAAGTTTCTAGAAAAAAAAAAAGCTTTGTGAAAAGGCAAAAGTTAGGGGAAAGAAACAACAGGATGAAGGAGTCTTCCAAAAACAGTCTGACGGATAGATGCCTTGAGGATGACAAGGGGACGCAGCATCAGGTCGACCGTGGTCCGCTTTGATTCCCTGACTCGCCTTTGAAGGGCCTCACATCAGATGCAACCCCACGCCCCTCCCTCCATCCATCCACCCCTCTCTCCCACTTTCTTTCCTCTTTGCATTCTAAGTGAATAAATTCTGTTTTCCACTCGACCCCTTGAGGGACCCTGGTCCTCACATCTATCCATCCAGAGAGACTGGGAAGAAAAAAAAAAAAAAAAGTACACAAAACCTGTCTGACGTGGAGGACACAGAACCTTGAGTGGGCCGATGTGAGGATGAAAGGATGGACAGAAACAGGAAAGCCGACCAGGCTCTGACAACTGAAAACAACAGACATAGATAAAAAGGAGGTGCCTAATGTTGAAAGGTGGTCATCCCTTCAAAGGAAACATGTGGGATGACTGAAATGAGGTTTCACATGTACCTTCTCCCACATTTGGGTCACCTGACCAAAGACTATGGTAAAAACATTTTAAAAAGGTATTATATTGAACTTTCAAAATTAGAATAGCTAGAAATGCCTATGCTATTCTTTTTGTTAAGCTGTGTACCTACATTATTTTAAATGTTTCCTAAAATTTTCAAACCAGTTGTTGTAATGAAGGTGTTGCTACATTTTGTCTTCTGTCAACTGGCTGCAGCTGGCTTGAAGCCTCTCTGAGACATCCTGTGTTTGCTGAACTGTGTGTAAGATACACAGATTTTTACTGTGAAACTGCTTTATTTGCTGTTTTTATTGATTCTAACTGCCCCATCCGTTTGCTTTGAACCAGGAAACCTTAGCGGATATTTCAGCTCCTGGTAAAAACCTTTAGGAATTCTGGTTGTTAACCTATTAGAGAAACAACCTACATAAACATTTGGTAAACATTTGTGGAAGCTGAGCTTGCAGCCCCTGGCAGTCTGTTGTTTGGTGTACGGTGTAGAAGAAACAGAGATTTTGAATATGACACTGTTTCATGAAGTGTTTTTCTGCTCAAATCACAAATGCTCCATTTCATAAGGCAAGCTGAACATTGACTGGGGCCATTTCACATAGCCCATTCAGAGTCAAATCTCCTTTTTTCATGCCCTTGTTTTAACAAGAAATAAAAGAGACAACATCAAATCCAGAATTGATGTGCCAAGAGTAAAATCAAATACACTGGAGAAAAGAAATAACCACCAGTAGCATCTGTAAGGCCCCTGTGAAAATACATGTACAGTAGAATCAGCTCACCTTGTATAAACACTCCTCCGATCATGACCGGGATGAGTTTACAGCACTTGAAGATAACCTGTGTGGGGTAGTTCAAGTAGCCCAGAGAGGTATTGGACAGGCCCATAGTGCCCACTGTGAGAAACGCGATCATCATATAGGTCTTCCCTGGTATTCTGGAAGACAAAATATAACATATTTGAGATATGGGACCTAATGTGCTGCTTCAGATGATTTGACCAAAACATCAGCTAAATCAGGTGTTTCGAGATGTATTAATGTAGAAACATCTTTAATTTGAGTTACTTAAGCAGGAGATTATTTACCTTCTGCGTTTGTCCTGTGTGAGCTGAAGCTCCACAAGTCCAAACAAAGAGTAGAAGCCAAACTGGACCAGAGTGAGGTACCAACCAAAAGGCTTGAATCCTTCCACAGAAAATATCAACTCCTGGGTGGAGGGACAAATACAGAATCACACATCAGGTCATGACAGCCTTCTAAAAGCCAAAAGACACAGACTGAAAAACACAATATCTAATTAAACTGTTTGTGTAAACAAACTTTGGAGGGACTAAATTTGCATTTTTTATCTGTACAATCTGTACATATAGAGCATTCTCAGCAGCACGATGCCTCCATACACATCAACAACAATATGTGTGAATCTCATCATCTGTATGTTCCTTCAGTGTTACCTGCAAGTATCCGTATATGAGGTAAAACAGGAAGACTCCAGCCACACAGATCAAGAACTGCGTGGCAGGACTGAAGCTGCTCAGGTTGATTCCCAAAACCCTCAGTTCCTCCACAGACTTTATGTGTGGTGACATCACCTCCGTGGATGACGGGATGGAAATTGAAATATGCTTCCGTGAACTGTTGTAGCTCACTAGGCCATATTTGGCACTCATTGTGTCCGTGGCTTCTAGGAGCTGTGGAAAAATAAGAGAAACATCAAATGTTGAGAACATCTGAGTTTATAGTTTTTCTTAAAAGGCAAAAAAAGTGATAATAAGTCAAGTCTTTGTTTTCAGCTCCATGCTGTGTTACCTGCAGAGGAAACTCTCAAACAGGCACTACAGCATTCTTGTTAATTAGCATGACAGGCCAACTTTAAAAGCTAGAAAGTATATAAGGATGAGGCAACCCTGATAATAACTGATAAAAGTGGTTACATCTCAAATGGTTCATGTTGTGAACTTTCCCTCACCTTCAACATGGCACAAGAAAACCTATATATCAATTTTTTTCTTTGCATTGTTGTTTTACATTCCAGATTTCTTGTAATCTTGACATTTCCAATTGCACGTGAAGGCAGCTTCATTCATTACACAAAGCAGCTAGCCAAGAAATGAAAAAAGGACTGGTTCTTGTGCTGGAGCTTGTTGTAGGAAACATTAGACTATATTTTGTAGGTGTCACACAAGATCCTGTTGGAGGACAGTGCCTATGCTTTATTTTCATAGTTGATTGCCATGGAAGATGAAGTCAAGGATGTTTTCAGAGCTGTTTAACAAACTTGCTGGTTTTGTATTTGCTCACCACAGCAAGACATTAGGTAGTAGCCTATTTCTCCAAATGACAAAACACTGTCCAAGTATTGGCTGCACCCTGAAATGCTAATTTTGGTGTGAATGCAGACTAAAACCTGCTCAACTTGTTGCACCCACGGTTAATGCTTAAAATAGATAAACAGAAACCGTTGCATCCTTTATTATTTAAATGGTTGTCTCAAATAATGTTATGCACGAAAACAATGATTTGTCAGTCCATCTATGCTGAGACATTGTTAACATTAGGGAAACAACAAAAATTCGGGCGAAGAATGTACAGACTACTCAGACAACTGGTGTATAATAACAGTTATAAGACTTATTACACGTCATATAAAGTCTCTAAACCGTTCATAACATACTTTCTCTCATGATAAAATATTAATGATATGTTTATAAATATGTTTATCCTGCAAATCGCACCCCTTAAGATCCAAGATTTTTCACTTCGTACAATATTGCAAATCACTGCATCACATTCAGTTTAATATATATAGCTGCATTTTTTTCAGTAACTGTTGTGATTTTTCTATATATAAATAAATGTAGGATGTGTTTAGAAAAAGTATGGTTGCCACTAACGTAAGCTAAGCTACATGAAATAGTCGGCTGCTAACAAAGCTGTCATTTGACTATCTAGCATATATTAAGCATCTAAAGATAAGTGGTATCCCTCACAAAGACTGTCATCCTATTCAAAAAAAATTCATGGCGTTTTATTTCATCCCTGACACTGATTTCTCAGCCAAACAGACAAGCTACAGTAGCAAGCTTGTTACCTTTTACAACACTTCCGGGTTTCCTCACGTTAGCTTATCCTCTTCTTCAGAGGCGATGCCGGTGAAAATCCTTTCCCTGGACGTGTCGGCTTCTTCCTCTGCACATTTCCAGCGCTTTCATGTTTTCTCTCCCCAATGACAAACAACTCAAACACGTGTAAGGCGTGTTAGCTGCTAAAAGCTAAGCCTGCACTTGCTGCAGTTGCAGAAGCAGCCAACAACTTCCGCTCCGCTGCGACCTCTGAACTGTGACGCGATTGGTCCGTGTGGTGCGCGTGGACACCAATTTAAGCGCATTAGTGGATATATTACTTAATTCCGGTCTAAAATATGTAAAAGATACTAACGTGCACCATAAACAGTGGAATCCCACGTACAGTAAAAGAGTGCATGCTTTTAGTTAAAGTAAAAAGGCACAAAGCTTTTCTTAACTGCTCTGAAAAATCCATCGTGAGCTACAGGTGAGTTTGGTGTTTGCTGTCAACACCGAGGACCTAATAAAGCCGCAACACCTCCGCCTGCAAAAACCGAAGCCAATGCGGAAGTACTTAAAACTTTTTTTTTTCCAACTTCCAACAAATATATGAACAGTGATAGTCTTAATACACGTACATTATTAATAGTTAAATAAGTGATTTTAAAAAGTGACCAAGGCTTAGAGAATTGTTTTCTCCTTTTTAAAAGAATCTCCCTTTATCTTTGTTTTGTTATTATATTATCTACATTGATTTATTTGTGTTTTGTGCATGTCAAACAGGAAATATTCATTTTTAATACTTGCTACGATTTAATTAATTTGTACTTATACTGAGTGTTCAAACTTTTTTGTAAACTAACACTAATATCCTATATGCTGTTTAAAATCTTAATTTAAGTACTTTTTGACAACTTAAGTAGTTTGCAGATAAAGTGGCAAAAAAATCATGATCAGATAATAAACACCTTCTTATAGATTAAAGAAGTGCTTCATTTTCAAAATTACTGAATCAAATGGTGGCCATTTTCCCTTTAATCACCAAAATATTATTTAAAATGATCTCTCTCATATTCATCAGTAATACTGACATATACAGTGTTAAATATAACAACATAACATTGACAGGTTCCATTCTGCTGCACAATGAGTACTATTTTGTTTGATTAAATGTTGTTGCTATTAGCTACATCACATTACTTTCCTTCCTTTTCAGCTTTTTTTTTTTAGTGCAGTGTCCATCCTATCCACTCTCTGGCTCAGAGTGTTTTTCAATTGTACACATTCCATCACACCTCACAACTTCTCCTCCAGCTTCCACCTTGCCTCCTCCCTCCCTGCCGTTCCTCATTTTCTCCCAGACTTTCCTTCCCTCTCTATCTTTCCCATCAGCTCTCTCATCCTCCCCCTTGCAGTTGTGTCCATATATGTGTCCCCCCTCTACATTTCTCTTCCCAAATCCTTATTGCATTATCCCCTACCCTGCCTTCTCCTGCTCTGGCTCTGTCTCGGCCATCTCATATCCCTGTCTCTCCCTCTTTGCCTTCCCCGGCACAGGACATGAAATTTCTCTTTTGCCCCTTCATTCCTCTCCTCCCTCCTCCAGCTTTCCTTTCTCCCCGCTGTCCAATCTCAAATCCCTCCCTCTGCCTGCCTTGATTCTCCCTCTCTCTCCCCCTGTCCTCTTTCCCCAGCCAGAGGTTAATACACTCCAGGATGGCATTATTTCCTCCCCGGCCCTCTGACAATATAAAAATTCAGAATGGACAGCTCAATCCCTCTTCCATCTCAGATTTGATTGTAATGGTATTGCCTCCTGTCCCTGGGAGGCCCCTGCCGCCTCGCCAACCCGGCCTTTATGACACTAAATGGCCAGGCTACAATTTTTCCATCTATTCAAAAAATTCTGTTAATAACTCATTTGGAATGAGACGTCTGCACTCCCAGGGCCGTGTGCGGCCAGGTCTCTCACCCCTCTGCTCATAGGGGTCACAACATACAGAAAAAGATGCAGGGCTGAATCGCAAATGTAAAAGGTTAATTAATCTCCCTGAATTTACAATCCCCCTTCCCCCATTCCCCTTGCACTCCAATTGACAGTCCCAAAGAGACAAAAAATGTCATATTTACAACCTCGCATAGAGAAAGTGCTCAGCGAGGCACTGCAGTGGAGCGCAGGCGCAGGCCCGTCCAGAACCACTCTCCCCTTCTCCCCCGTCCAACTTTACAAGTGTACCCATTCATCACGCCTGATGGATTTATGTAATAAAACCCATTTCCTTTTCCCATACGATCCTATTAAATAATAAAATAATTATTTATTGATTATTCAAAAAGGTACATATGCGCGGGTAATGGCTTTGTACCACACCACTGGACCTGCAATAAATAAAGCAGGCAGAGAGAGAGAAGGCTTGAGAGAGACAGAGAAATAAAGCAGAGCGAGGGAGAGAGGGAGAGGGAGAGGGGGAGAAATGAAGGGGAATGAAATGACTTTTGAACCAGTGAAATCTGGATCCAATATGGCCTCTTGCAGCGCGGATCAGGAAGGACATTATTCAATCTTCAGGAGGCTCATATGGGAGCGCGACCTATGAATGGTTTTGATATACTATGAGGACCATAGAAATGAAAATAGACAACTGGGTGAGTGTCCTGCACACAGTTTGCCTCTCAGATTTTATATATTTGTTAAACTTACTCCAATGATTCTAAAAGCACAGTGTCTATTTATGAGGAAAAAAAAGTGAAGGATGATTTGCATTTTTAAGTCCCCTGAGAAGTGGGATAAAAAAAAAAAAGTCTCCTGGTCAAATTTGACGTGGTCACCAAGGCTGACTGAACTCTAAAGAGTGAAAAAAGATCAGTACACTTGAGTATCACTGCTTTATGTTTTGTATTATTGTATTTTTTGTCACAAACTCTGATGGTTTTTGACAAGAATATTCATAGCAGAAAGTCCGATTATTATTTTTAAAAAATCTCATTGTGTAAATATTTTGAGGAGGCACCAACAGCCATTTGTAAAATCAATATCAAGATAATTTTTCATAAATGGTTGTGATATTTGATTTTCTCGACATTGCAGAGCCCTTTACAGGAAGTTTTGTCTTACAATATTGCAGTTTATCACAATAGATTGAATCATAACCCCTGTATCTTGATACATATCGTACCGATTGATTCTTGCTTATACATAGCCCTAGGAAAAAGGTTTTAGCCATCGCCTGTCCTGCTTCTCCATTAAAACCTCTTTAAATGCTGGTTAGTGTTGAGTCAAGGCACAAGAAATACTCACATTACTTCTTTTAATCATTAACAGTTGCTAAAGTGTTTTCTTTGGAGCTTTGAGAGAGAGACCAGGACTTCTTGGGGTTTAGTAAACTGTGCAGCCAGGCCCTGGCGATAACATTACTGTTTTGTCTTCTTTAATATAAACACCCACTCCCTTATAACTATCCCTCATATTATTTATTCAACATCAGCATCATAAAAAGCCCCCTATCCCCGGCAGTGGATCATTTCAAAAAGAGACACTTTAATGTCAGCCAGATATTACATTGAGGGCTTCTTAATAACCCATTTGTGTTTGGTCTTATCCGCGGCTAAAGTGCACTCGCTCTGCGTTGTCTTTTTCCCGGGCTTGTCTCAAGCCTCCTGCATGCTACGGAAAACAGATGCTATCTCGGCTATATTACTTCTCAAAGCACTCATATCCTCTCCCATGTTATTTTCTTTGATCTGCTAGGCTTGCTGCTCTTACATTTTTCTTTCTCCCCCCTCGTCTCACGCCCTCCCCTCCTCCGCCGCCCCCCGCCTC
>JAOWBC010000812.1:13173846-13184348 GCA_028566105.1 Hypoplectrus providencianus | reverse complement strand
ATCCTCCCTGCCAGTGACCAGCGAGCGGACGCAGAGCGGCCAGACCGGCTCACGGTGGCTGTGAACGTCTGAAATTCAGATCATCTGTTCCCTGTCATCAGAGGGCAAAGGGTGCATGGCGGGTCGGACCTTTTAGAGTCGCCATTTAATATGCCTTTACCATCAGAGGAGGGATCATATCAGGGCTGGGGCCATTCAGCAAACAGTCCGTCCACTTCCAAACAGGAACTCAAACTGCAGCTATAATTCCCGGAGCTTTACTCCTTCTACTTTATTTTGGCTATTATCAGAAATTTAATTTCCTGTATTTGCTCAGTGGGAAAAGTGAATTAATTTGACCCTGGTTCTCATGGTTTTATTAGATAATGACAAGTTGAGTAATTGATTAGTCAATGACAGGAAAGCTACGCAAAGGAAAGGAACAACACTTTTGATAATAGAAAAGTAATTTGGATATTTTCCAAGCAAAATATAAGTTCCTGGCTCCAGATGTGATAATTAGCTTTCTTAGTTTGTTTGTGATTGTGAAAAGTTTTTCACTGGTTGAATGTGGCATCTTTGGCTTTGAGAAGTTGCAATGTGCATCTTATTGCTTCTTTCTGGCTAAAAAATCTAAAATATATTTCTTGAGATTATAATTAGTTTTTTTCCTCAACTTTTTCTTGCAAGTCAGCAAATTCATACGTTTTAAGTCATTTTTTCCCCATTGCAGCAAGTTCAGACATTGCACAGCTGCTTGTCATGAAAGTATGTAAGAATCATTGCATTCTGTTTTTAGCAATGTTTTTCCATAGCATCCCAACTTTTTTACAATCAGGCTTGTACATTAAAGGCTGAAAAATGCACAAAATCCCTGCAGCTTCCTGAGTCTGAGCCCAGTTAATAACCCTATGTAATTGTTTATGAATACATTAATTGTGTATTTGAATTCAAATGAGAAATCACAAAAGCATCAGTACAAAACACAAACTTTACAGTGAACTACAAGATAATTCACCAACCTTCTGATGTCTTTGCATTTCAGTGTGCTTACACACACACACACACACACACACACACACACACACACACACACACACACACACACACAGGTCACAGTCCCAACAGAGTGCAGAGGTGGCTCTGAGACCGGGAGTCTTCGGCTTTCTTATGAGCAGCCAGGAGGGGGAAGCATCTCTCTTTGCAAGTGTGCTCACAAGAAAAGGAAAGAAAAAGTAATTAAACAAACAATTTAACAGGAATTGTGTGTGTCTGCTTATCCAATCTACCATTCTCGCTTTTGCTCTAATACATATCGACAGAAAATGGGGGTGAGAAAAAAAAAAAAAAGATTGGTTGTTGTCTTCTCAGACTGACGGTAAATGACACACATGTTTCATTGCCCATTCATTTAACCTGCGCTGTGCTTATGAAGAGAAAGGGATTGAGAAACAAATTACGTAGTCTCATTTAATTAGGAGTTTTGCTGTGAGCAATAATCCTGTTTTTTTCTCATAACCTTTAACTACTTAATGGATTTGAGAAGCTATTACCTTTCAAGATTTCTGTTTTTAATTATTTGGAGTATTGTCACAGATATGAAATGTCAATCACACACCAGGATTAATGCTGCGGTTTGAGTCTGAATATTATTTACTTATGTAGTGAAGCTGGAGGAGTTCTCTCTGTTGACAGGTTTTGTGTGTGGGGGGGGGAACAACATATTGTGCAATATGCAAAATCCTGCTCTGTGGCCCATTTAGCTTTTCACATTTCTCCTTATGCACCCAATTACTAACATAGCCTCGTCTTAAGTCCATGAGAGGCAGTTATTTACATAGATATTAACATTATATTTATGATAATGGCAAGCCATGGTAAGTCTCAGAGTAATATTAGAAACACTTATGTGACTCTTGGATTGGATTAGAATAATGACTCAGTTTTAATATGTACAAACTCAATTTTTAGTTTTCCTCCTTTGGCGTTTATACAGTAGGTGTGCATGTAACCAAGGAAGAGTGTGTGTGTGTGTTCTTGTGTGTGTGTGTGCGTGTGTGTGAACCTACCTCTCACCCTGATCACGTTTAGGCAACACTGTGAAAGTGGCAGACAGAGTTTGTTTCGTTTCCCCTGGAGGACATCTCAGTCCTCTGCCAGCAGACCAACCCACATGTGGGTTGGTCTGCTGGCCTGCTGTGACATCAGGCCCGACTGTGTGTATATGAATATCGCCTTAAATACATGAGCCATGTGAGGTACGCTTGATTTACTCTGCCAGACACTCACAGGACCACGAGGGCATGTGTCCCGATCTTAAATCAGTGCCGTTAGTATGAAAGCAGCCCGCATACCTCGACAAAATTATATATTTTTGATACTTGAGTGAATCAAAAAGTGTGTATTAGAAATTGATAGTTTCACTTGAGGATCTGCAAGAATGTCTAGGAGGATAAATGACGCGCACCCCAAGCAGTTCAAATATTCAAAACCTTTATTCAAATAGATGTTTTCACCCAGGTTTGACACGGCTCTTAGGCTGGTGTGTTGGCTCCTCAGACCCCCCATGGCACGGGGCATGTAATCATCCTGAAAGTCTCTCTGGGTGTCTGCACTCTCATAAAGCAGGAAAATGGATCGTGTGGCCCAGGAAGGGAAAATGAAAGAAAAGGAGAATGAAATTACAGACCTGGCTGACTGCACAAATCATGCATATCATGTTTTATGGCTTGCCAGAAGAATTCAACACCTGTGGATCACCGTAGCTATAATTGTACATGAACGCACCAGGATGGGGGTGGGAGGAGAGCTGCGGTTTGTGTGTCACTGAATATGTGAGTGAGAGTATGTGCACCTCGTAGGTGTCTGTGCGCACACGAGTATGTTTTCCTTGGCATGGCCGCGCTTTAGAGACAGAGGGAAGATGATAAAAGAAAGTTACGGGAACGCCTGTTGTTCACTTCTTCAGTACATCCTGGGTGAGCCGCCCACAGCCCACAGGGCTCGCTCACAGAGGCTTCATTTACCATTGTAATTACCCTGTTTATTTACCTTACCTGCTTTTGGTGGTAAAACGGAGGCCAATTCATCAGATCAGGACAATCTGGCCTGGCTTTGGCTTTGCCATTTACTTTAATTAAATGAGGCAATCAGTGAATCATAAATCACGATCCGTGTGACCACTGGCTCCGTTTGAACCTGGTGCTTTAACGCTGACACACCTTGCGCCAAAACTTACAATATGCACACACATGCTAATGAAACTCCTGAGCCTGAGAACGTACTCTTCAACCAGATGCATTTGGGCTTTCATGAAGGAAATTTATTTTTTTTAGGCTTCTCCATCACTGCTCATAGTTATACCTAAGAAGATTAACGCTCTAAAATGTGTCGATTTAATTATGAGCTGGTAGGTGCTGCTTATTAATCACCATATTTTGATGGTTGTTATTATTAAGAGGCAACCTTTCATGGGCATCTTGATTATGATGGGAG
Source organism: Hypoplectrus providencianus (assembly GCA_028566105.1). Lineage (NCBI taxonomy): Eukaryota > Metazoa > Chordata > Actinopteri > Perciformes > Serranidae > Hypoplectrus > Hypoplectrus providencianus. Next base: position 13,180,874 of record JAOWBC010000812.1, on the reverse strand, counting down.
CAAAACAGGAAGTAAGGGAAAAAGATACATCTTTTGCATCTTTTCTTTACCCTAACCATGTTGTTCTGTTTCTCAACAATAAAATAAATAGCAAAAGTCAAAAATTTAAAAGGCATCATCACACAAGTTTATGGCAATGCTTTTTGGATAAAACCTAAAAGAATGCTTTTTGGTTATTTTAATTTGATTTCACAGCCCAAGTTTTTGACACTATCTGAGAGTAGAGATGGATGTATAGGATGAATGAATGAAGGCTGAAGAAGATGACATGATAGCAGATCGAAGAGTCTTCCCTCCTGCCCTCCCTCCCTCCCTCCCTCCCTCCCGCTCCCTCCTCTCCACCGTGGATGCTGATGCTTGAGTCAAATTGATTACACCACTCCATCTGCATCATGACTGGCCTCCTCCTGTGTTTGCCGCCTCTGCCTACAGCACAGAGTTAGTGTACAATTACATATAGTTTAATATATCTGCCTGAGCACCTTTAAATAAGCATCACAAGTCCACAAGGTGATTTGTCTTCCAGCCCCATTACTCCATTGTACATCTTGATAGCCAGGGATCGCTCCTAGCTATGTTTAAGCATTAAATAGTGTATTATTATTTCACATAAATCAAGCTGAGATGTGAGGGGGGTATTCATAAATTTTGCATTTCTCACAGACAGTATTTTAAAGCCTCTCTCTCTCTCTCTTTCTCTCAGCTGCTCTGAATTTTGAGACTAAAGCAATTCAGCTCCCTGCACTTGATAGTACATTAAAGATAGGCGTATCACAGAGGTATATTCAAAACAACATGTAATGCAGTTTAGATTAAGTTTGAGTTGCTCTAACACATTCATCATAGCACTGTTTCCATAATAAGTACCCTTGCCTTCGCCAGTGATGCATCCACACACATGCACCGTTACCATCAGGGGACAATGTATTGTTATTGTCATGAATAATGGGGAAAAATACTAATAATAGTCCATTTATCATAATATTTTCCCAGTTAACCATGGCTACTGAATGTCTTATCTGTGCTCGACAATGAAAGGGCGAGATTAAATTTAAAGGTGAATGTTTGCCGTCAGCCCTTTTTCTTCAAGACAAGCGCCCCCGAACCCCCCCCCCACCTGGATATTAGTCCTGTGTTTGTGCAGAACGTCTACTGAGGAAATGACTTCACTCAGGAAACTGGATGTCAGCTTCACACACGGCCAGGAGAGCTGCCAGTGTTTTAGTCAGGCCGACAACACGTTCTTTTCTCAGCTCGCTCTCCGGTTGAGTGTACAGCTACAGAAAGTGACAAAGGAGGAAATTGGACTCGCAGTTGTTTTGGTTACTCCAAGGACACTTCACAAGTTCTTTTCTATTTCCTGTCTCTGGCCTGGTTTTTACGATTGGCACTGATGTACATGTCGGTGGGTGTATGGTGTAAAGTGAAACCTGGAGCTTTGTCACAGGCTAATGGAAGTCTGAGGTTATCTTTATGTGTCAGCGATGCATTATGTATGGGGACTATCTGTGGGCATGGTCCAGAGATCTGGGCTTTGTGTGCAGGGAAAAGCCCCCTTACAACTTTAACGTTAGAAATAAAAATAAAAATCCAATCACAGCCATTTGTTAAAAATCTGCCTTTGATTTTCACTCAGTTTGACACATAATATAATGTAATAAGATACAAATGAATTTCAGGGTTGAAAATCAAAAATCTCATCAAGCGGAAACCTCCAATTTAAAAAGTGCATGCATTCTTACTAATCGCCAGCAGGGGGGAAAATGAAACAACTTCTTATTTACTTTATGACCTCTGTTAACATGGCATGGCATAATTATAGTTTCTTTTTTTACTTGCTGTAAAGGCGCTATCCTAACCAAACTGTTTTTTTTTTCTTATTTATGACCAAAAAATAAACCTGAGCCCCACCATACAGTAAGATTGAGACAACACAGTTCCTTCCCTAACATAAATTAACCATCCCAAATTGTTTAAATAATGCAAAAGTCTCATAAGTTTGACTTTTGTGATTTCATGCTCAGATTGCAACCATACACCACAATTAAACCTAATTTTCACTTTTAAAACATGCTTATCATTTCCTCCACATAATAATTATATGACCCACTGGCCCGGGGGCTTCAGTGTTGCTACAAAGTCAGTAAAAAAAAAAAAATCTTGTAAAAGTCATTGCAAATTGGAAATTGACTAGATGCCAGGACAGTAAGTTGAGGATTGGGGGGGAAGCGAGGAAAAAATGTCTTTGAACTAGTTTTTGCTTGCAGAAAATATCGCTTCTGGGTTGATATTCTTTCTGAAGTGTTTCATGGCAATGAGAATTAAGAAATAAAGCGCAGCGCCAAATGATTCAGTGAAAAGATGGCACACACCCACAGGTATTCTGTTCACATGACATCACCCTGTGTAAAATTGACAACTTTATCTATTTTTTTTTTTTTAACTGTGTGGGTTCTGAGTTTCTAAAAATCTCTTTGTATGAACGCAACATTACATGAAATGAAAGTAATGGACAATATCAGTCAGAAATGACATTTATGTGACATAGAATGTAGATGATACTTTATATATGTGGGGTTAAAATGTGTTAATTGATCGGCCGTTGGTTTTCTGACTCAGATCTTTCTTTGTAGCAGATTGGAGCCACATCAAGGCACATGAGAGCCAGATCTCTATCTGTCTCTACCTCTCCCTTCATTCCTTGGAAGAACATGTCTTCTGACCTTGACATGTACAGGCTGGCTGCTTGTTTCCCTCTCAGTGCACTCTCACCTCAGCTCCTGAACTGGAAACTTCTCTGCTGTCATCCCTTCCTCTCTCATGATCACTCTGCCTCCTTAGCTGACGCACAGAGAGCACACTGGCAGAGATACCTGGGAGCATAAATGCTCAGTTAAATTGAATAAACATAATCCAGACATGCTCCATTCCAGCCTGTCTGTCAGGGACAACTCACACAGTGATCCCTGATTCCATCAGCGCTGCAGCAAACACAGGCACAGATTAAAAGTGAGCAGAGAGGCCGCGGTTAGATAAAGGATTGTTCGCAGCTCTCGTGATAAACAGGATTTTAATCAAACATCAGATAATCAGTCATTTTACTGAACCGGTTTCACTGCTTCCTTTGTTATCTTTCCATGACAGATGCATACATTCACACAAGTGTTTCCTCTATTCTCTTTTTTTGTTTTCTTTGTTTTCTCACCCTTTAGTTATTTTACTTTTAATAGTTAATTTACTTTTATGCATCTCACCATATTTAAATTATTGTATACTTATACTGCTTTATTTCTTGTTTTATATATTTTTATGTTGTTGGTCTTATGATTTTTATGAATTATTAATTAAAAAATACATACATTTTTGTTACATGTATATTTACATGTGTATGGGTTGACATATATTTTTTTTCAAAGTTTGAGTACATTATTTTTTTTATATTTGTTTCTCAGTTAAAATTTTACTTCAGCTAAAAATACATATTTTATATGTTAAATAAAATGCATGATGTTCCCATTTTAATTTATTATGTAATAAGTTTATTAATGAGCATATAAATATTGATATATTATTTTTTTTATTGATCAAAGTCTTTGGTAAATCGTTTTTCAGTTTAGTTTTGTTTACATTTCAAGAAAATCCATTGTTAAACTTTTTTATATATACATATCATAAATAATCATAATCATAAATAATAATGATCTCAATATTGGCCTAAACTGAGGTTGTGTTTTTTATTATTTTTTTTATTTCTGTCAAAACTGAGCAGCCCTAGTCACAGGTCAGGAACGCCGTTTGTCTTTACAATGTAAATGAAAATTCTTCACCACCTGACCTCTTTGGGAGTGTTTGAAAACTGCACAAACAAATCCCTCTCCGCGCTCCCTGTGCTGCGATGTCCTCTCATGTTAAAACAAAGCATCTGCCTGTCTGTCGGCTAACCATGGGCGCTCTGGGTGGGGCAGGATTTCAGTCTTTTGAAGTGAACTTGTCATAGGAAATCTGCATCACCGGGGCTCACTACAATCATGAGCTCAAGCTTAATTGTTTGCGGTGCACCACTTCAAACACACTGCATTATGGGATGAGCTTTTGCAAGGCCCGCCGTCACCTACATACACACACCTGCACACATGCAATAAAACTGTAAACACTATACGTTGCATTCCTGTGTGGCTATAAAAACACAGATGCATACACACATGCACACACACTCTTGATCCTATATAAATCATTTAATGCTTACTTACTTATTTCCCTAAACACACATACGGATGCAGTTGCTCACATATACATTTACACATGTATAAAATGACGGTTTAAATTTGTATTGACAAGCAACACCCCCTCTCCCATGCAAAAACACACACCAGCATGCACGACTCCAAACAGACTGCAGTAACACAACATTAAGCGGTTTTCTCTTCCCTGTTATCTCCAGCTTCCTTTTTGCCCTTTGGTTAAACATTCTCTTGGCATGCATGATCTCATTTAACTTTGATTTCCTCTTTTTCCAGGACGGCATCCTCGGTGGTTCCAATTTCCAGCCCATTCCCCAATTTTCAACCCCAATGACAGACAACACACGCTTGAATGGCTGTTCAGCTAAAGAAGGGAATTGGTAAGTGATGATTTTAAATGCTGTTTAAGATAAAAAGGAGAGTTTGCTGCAGATAAGGGTTTGCCCGTGTGGAGAGCAGGAAGCTCCGAGATACTGGCTTCAGTGCTGATTCAGGAGCTGCATGCCACATGTCTGATTTATGTTATTGCGCTTTAGGAAACTCAGCTGAAGACTGCTGTTAGTTTGACAGAAATGACAAACAGCTTTATTATCTTAGTCATATTAACACAATTATTTCCTCTAGTCTGCCTGTGTTTTATGAAAGATTTATACTATTTAACAAACAAATAACATCATTTAGTTTGGTTTTTAACTGATAGAAATATGATAAAATTTTATTTAAAATTTTTTTTTTGTATTTGATAAAATATTACATTTATCTGTCATATAAAATTGCATTTCATGTTTAATCAGAGATGCCTAAAAAGGGACGGGGTCGGAAATTAGCCTCAGCAACAAATCCTATAAGCAAAACAATGCGTCATGATATAGTAAGCTGTTACAATGTTGTTGTTTTTTTTGCATTGGACCTCAGAAATTAACTAATAAATAAATAAAAATGTTTGTACTTTAAATATAATAATATAAAAAAAATCATGACTTAAACAAAAATGCCATATGATCAGATGTTTTGTGAACTTTGTACTTTTAGAATAAAATGTGGAAAAGTCTCAAATCAAAGCAGTTTGCAGTTGACACGTGGAAACTGGAACACATTATAATTTATATGGAGCTGTAAATAAACACAGAAATTACTTAATGTAATTGTTAATGCATTTTTTTTAGTCATGTTGTCACTTTGACTTTCCATGTTGAATTTTGTTTTTCCTCCTCATTGCTCCAGTTTTGTATCTTTAAGTTTTACTTGTGCAGTTTTGTATTTACTTTTATGCTGTAAATAACTGTTGCAACTTGTGACATTTACCAATATAAAAATAAACACATTCTGTCAACATCTTTAAACAAACCAGCCCACATCTGCCTTAAATGTAGAAAATTAAAAATATATATTTTCAGTGTCATTATATATAATCTTGTGTGTGTTGATGGCGCCCGACACAATCACAATATTTGCTTAATTTGTTCCTGATTAACCCTCCCAGTGTGGAGAATGTGTCCAGCATGAAGGAGTTTTTTGTTGGTTGAAAGGAGCAGCTCATTGTCGAGCTTTAAGTGGTTTGTGTAATCCCCTATAACCAATACCATGAAGCCAAAGGATTCTGAAAATCTGTTTTCAGCACATTTTGAGTAGGAGCGAACCTGGGAATTCTCTCTCTCTCTCTCCCTCTCCCCAACTCTGTCATGAAACAGAGCACCCCATTTCCATATCAATCGGATTAGTTCCAAGACCAGGGAAGTAGGAGTAATGTAAGTAAGCGTACAAATTTAAATATAGGACATCAAAAACATTGTTAGGCATTCATTTATTTTTGAAGCAGCCCTGGTTCTCCGTGTCTCTCTGTGAAGATGAGATGAAAATGCATCTGTATGATTTTTATTTTCATTTTATTTTGAAAGGTGCTGAACACCGCAGTATTCAAACATTGCATGTGCACCGTGGCGCCCCGCTGTTCCCGTGTGCTTAACCTCGTTTGTGAAACGAATGTGTCGCATCAAGCAACACACTTGTTCAAAGTGCAACATCAAAACAATTTCAGGTGGGCAGCGTTCACACAAGCTGATTGTTTCTGAACGTTTCTGCAGAAGCAGACCGTGAAATGGTGGACCCCTGGTTTCCTGTGCTGCGATGCCAGCTGGCACCGCACAGTCATGGTTCAACATGCGATTCATGATGTATTGGGACATATACATTTTCACATTTACAGGGTTCTGGAGTTTGAAGGAAAATAAAATAAAGTTTATCAAATACATGGCAGGTCTCATTATTCTCCATTGTTTGCAGATGTTGTAAAAGAGCCTGATTGTTTTATGTCAATAACAATACAAATCTTTTTAAAAAATTGTCAAAAAAGTAAATTTTTCTTTGCACATAGCCCTGAATTTGCATTTAAAAAAATTAATTAAAAATATATAGCTACTTAAACATCAGTAGTGGAGTTATGACCATTTGAATTAATATTTCTATATTTTTTTTCTAGGACCATTTTTATTATCACCTCAGCATCATTTTCTGAATCACATGTTAAGTGAAGAAAAGTTTGCATATCTGAATACATATACGTCATAACAGATATATGTGGCTTTGTCTTTGATAAACAAATGTCGGCTGATAAAATCGGCCAAAAAAAAGTGTTTCCTTTTCAATGTCTCAAGAGGGCCTATTTTTTGATAATAAACTCAGTATGTACTAATTTTCCAACAAAATTTAGAGAAAAGTCTTCATGACCTTTGGGAATTGGTTGAAATAAATCCCACAAATCTCAGAGCCTTGGCAGCAACAGGACAA
>JAOWBC010000812.1:13141956-13152263 GCA_028566105.1 Hypoplectrus providencianus | reverse complement strand
ATTTTAAATGTAATTATTTAGATAATTTTTATTTAAAGTCCTCTTTTTATCTTGTCAAATAAATGCTTGATATTTTAAAGTTAGTGAGTAATCGTTAAATGTTAAATAATCATCACCTCAGCATTGACTAGAATAAAGTGATTATGATTTTAACCATGACAGATCAGCCCTAATGGTCACCCTACACTATGATCCATCACAGGTACAAGGTAATAACATAATATGTTTACACAAGCTGTATTTTTCTCTATTTACACTAAAACAGAGGGATTGCTCTTCATAAATTGCATTAACGCAGCCGATGCCATCTCCTCTCGCTGCTCCTCTAACCAATTGAGCTTGTAGCCTGAGCGTAATGTCATTCACGCCGCACCGCGGAGGACTTTATCTGTCCTTAGAGGGTCAGCCATCTTGTCTTAGTGATAGCTGAGGCCTGGAGACTTGGAGGCGGCAGAGAGCAAAAGCAGCAGAGACAGGCTCCCCTGACACCCTGACGTGCTGGGAAAACAGTGCAAGGACCATGCTGAGAGACAGAAAGGGAGCGGATGAAAAAGAGAGGGAGAGAGAGAATCACAGAATAGAGATACTGAGAGAGAGAGAGATGCCCATGGGCGAGACTGGCGCTGTCCTGCCTGGGCCCTCCTCCCAGTGCCAGAGACAGGGATGACGCTGCCACTCTGCATCAGCCTTATGTAGTATTCATAGCAGCAGGTCCTTCTAACACAATTTGTGACCTCCACCCCAGCAGAGGAATATTGGAGTTTAACAATGGCCAGCTCTGTAGGGAGCGAGCGCGTCGAGACCCCGGCGAGCAACTTCCCCGTCTATTATTTCTCTTTTTATATATTGTGTAGAATGTGTCTTTTCTGGGAATTCTACAATAAAATGACTGTTATTTATCATTACCAACCTCTTTATCATTTAGTCAATAAAAGGCCTCTCACTTTCTCTCTCTCCTTCCCTCCATCGCAGTCTGGGAGTCAGATATCTGTATTAGTCCCCCCCTGCCTCAGGGCGAGCCGTGTCAAAAGCTAAATCATGATCAGCTATGGCTTTCTGGCTAAATTGTGTATGAAGGCCCCGGGCGGAAAAAGGTGCACATGCTCATTATTGGAGACCAAGAGAGAAAGAGACTGAAGTTTGCACACACGCACTCAAGCACATGCACGCACGCATACACACACACACACACACAAACACAAACAGAGCAAGGATAAATCGTAACAGCCCACGTATGCTAAGAATACCTGGGTCAGGAGGATCTGTGTTAATCGCTCCAGTAGTGACATGAATGTTTGACTCTCATACATGCAGGTCAACACTTACACTGTTTTTACCAATCTAACTGATCTGTTTGGGTTGAGACAATGCTAATGCTACTACCAATTTACTGTCAGTTATCACTTTAGCTAACCACATTCTTCCTAAGACAATCATCATCAAAAAACAACTGGCATGGAGTTTCAAGCCAGTTATGTTATGTTGTGGTTTCCTGAAGTCATCGGTGCCTTAAACAATCTGACCTTGACTGAGCAGAACCAGCCACTTAAACAACAGTGGAAACAAGTTAGAAATCATGTCTTGGAGCCAGCTGCTTCACCACATTGTATCTGCCATCACCATCATCAGTCCTAATCATACCATACTTTTACACACGCACATAATAAAAAGTTTCCAGATTTATTGAGGCCTACCCAGCAGATGCAGGACACATGTGCTGTGGGAATCATCGACCATGATTCCTACTGTACATTTAGAGCCGGAAAGCATCAGCCAGCCACCCGAGCATACAGGACTTGGTCTCCCCTTTAGGACATTATCACCTTGTCCAGTCCTCTGGAGGGCCCTCCTCTCCCCTGTGGGCCAGTACTTCCTGCTAGCGCTAATTAATTAAGAGGGCAGGTTGGCCACAGTGGAGAGCGGGCCCAAAGCCTTTTCATCTACTACCAGACAGGATGCCGAGAGACTTATCGCCTCCTCTCCCGGTCGGTGGAGGTTTAGGAACAGCTATGCTAAGTATGAAAACTGCACTATGAGGGGAATTAGCCATGGCTTTAGTCATAACACATTTCATTTTCATCTCTTGGTGTTTGATTTTATGAATAACCAGCACACTTCTGCTGTCTGTAGCTTAATAGACCTTACTGTTTGTATTCTAACCTGTGACCTAGACTGTTATATTACAATATAGCACTTAACACCCGTGTACAGCCCTACATCACAACATTTGCACATGGTTCTTGTACACAGTAGGAAAAAAGTGTCAGAGGGAAATAGAGCTGGGAAGCAAGTGAGGGAAATAATACGACCACATTTAATGAAAGGTTAAATTTTCATTTACTCACTATTGACTGAGCTGAAAGGGCCATTATTTATTGTATTGGCATGATGTGGCCCATTAGTGCTGTATTGGAATTGGTTTGGCTTCTTTCTCTCTCCCTTTCTCACTGACTCTGTTGTTCAGCGTTGTGAGATCGCTCCAAGCTAAAGTGTGAGAAAAGACCTCTTTTTGTGCGTGCATGTGTGTGCGTTTTTTTTTTTTGTTTTTTTACATGTGTGTGTATGAGAGAGAGAGAGACGGAGGCCGCGCGCAACTCCTCAAACTTTCCCCTGCTGAATTCCTTTTGTTCATCAATCCATCGTCTGCATCTTCACATATCGCGCGGTGATTCGGCCATCGATCTGTTGTTCTCACGATCCCACTGACACATCAATGACAATCTAATTCCGTTCAACGGATTTTATCGGCCGCTGTCTCTGCAAAGTGACAAGACACATTGCGGCCGTGCGTAACCTAATAAAAGTGTGCTCTGCTCAATCCAGATTAAGTCACGAGACACTGTGGCTCCAGCTAACACGGAGCACATTCATTTAGAGAGGCTTTCTAATTGGGGTCGCTAGAAGTGAGGCATGAGGTGCGAATGTTGCTTTGTTTCAAGTCATAAAAACCCAAAACACCATTTATTCCTGTGTTTATAAGAATCCCGGTGTACATGAGACATTATTGCAATAATGAGGCAACATCTGCATAATTCCACGTTTAACAACATCGCCCTTAGGCCAGTCTTTGCACAGATATTCAAACACAGGATCAGGTCAATAGCTTTGAGGTAAATAAGGCTGTATAGATCTCTTGTCGGTTTTTGAATTATTGCTTATAAACAGTACATTAAAGCATAATTGGAACCTCTGGTCTGCAAGTCAGGAAGTTCTTGGCCTTACCAGTTCTCCCTTTTACATAATTCCTTCACTGTTTTCTCTTTAATGTAGAAAAAGGTCACTGATGGTAAAGATAAATGCACAATGGATAGTGGTAGAAAGTTATATCTATAATGACTCTATAATTATGAAAACACTTAAAATATCTGAATCTAATGAAGAAAAGGTCCATTTTCACACTTTACCGCCACGTTTGCTCTGTATTCTTGTGCCTGCATATTTGTTTTATATATTTACATTTACAATTATTATTTTCAGATTCCACATTTTTCAGATGTGGAACAATAAAATATGGCTAGATTTTTAGGTTACTCTTTTGGAAAAAGTATTTTCTATCTAAGGGTAAAGGGGCGAACATGTTGGAGGTGTTTTTGTCAGCCCTTCACCTGTGTCACCTTCTGCAAGAATCTGAAAACTTTAACATCATTTGTGCCACTGCTATCTTTTTTGTTCCATAAAGCATTTGCACTGAGCTGTAAAGTAGTATAGAATTAAAACCATCCAAATTCACCGATGCTAAAATGCTATATAGCATGCATAAGATGACTCACACGTACGTTGGAATCTGGCGTCGCTGTGACCTGACCTTGGCAGTGTAAGCTTGGTGTCTTACTCACAATATTTCTGGGGTTTTATCTAGGAACGCTTAATAAAGGCACTCTGACAGAGGGCACCAGATGGCCTGAGCTTTTGACGGACTGGCATGGCTAGACAGACTTCTCAGCGTCACATTCACGTAGACACACTCATTCAAGCAGGTACATGCACACACAGTCTCAACAGTGTCACAGAGGTCACTGTGCTAAGTATGGCAATGCGACTGTGAGTGCCATCTGGCACACTGGGGTCAAGGTTACACCTCCAGGAGCTATGACCTGAACCAACTGAGCTCATTTGCTCAATTTGTGCATTTTTGTGTAGAACACACAGACTGAAATCTTTGTTTAAAATGCTGCAGGTTTTGCAGTGTTGTAATTTGCATCCTTGTCTATTACACATTAAAACACACCCCAGTGCTGCATGTACACAGAACTCACATACCTGCATGCTCCTCAAATCTTACGACTCCATCATTTCCCCTTGACACGCTTTCTTTCCTCCTGTTTCCTAAACTCTACATAAACAGCGTGGTGCTTTACTGCCTTGTTTTCTGTCTGTCGGCGCGCTGTGCCAGCATCCGACACCAGCTCCCTGCCACTTTCACAGGCTGTAAACATCTGGGCAAGGCCTTTCATCTGGTCAATGTGGCAAGGGGACCCAGGGGCTCTGGATTAGCGCCACGATAAAAACAGGCTCCCGCACTTGGTTTTAGCAAGCTTCAAACCCTCCACTGTGACAAGCTGTGTTAAAAAAAAAAAAGCCAAAGGAGGAAAAAAAAAGCTTCACAAGCCAACTTCACAAATTAATAGTTTCCTCCAGAAGGCAAACTTGTTCCAGAGTAAGCTCATTAATTTAGCATTAAAAATGGCAAGAACTATTAGACACTAGGTTGCTATTTTAGTGTTTGTCCATGTATGTTACTTATTCTTCATTCTAAGTGTAGTACACATTAAACATTATTGGACAATATATCATCACAATCACAAAGAAGGTGGTGTTGTTGGTGTGGTTTGTTTGTCTGCAGGATTATAGAATGACTGTTTGGATTTTCATGATACTTGATGGACAGGTTTAGCATTTGTCGAGGATTAAACCATTAATCAAGGGTTGGGGTTAGCTACTGATAAATCTGTTATTTATTTTATTCCTTAGACTTTAGTCTTGGACGAGGAGTTAAATTAAGGATAATTATAATGATAATTTATTTTATTTATTTGTTACTTCCATGGCTCTGCATTGTCAGATAGTGTTATAGTGATAAAGCTGGAAGTCAATATGGATGACATACAACAGAAGTCATGACTTAGACTCCAAACATGACCTGCACCCTCTCCTGCAGAGCCACTTTCTGCTCCAGAGCTATTTTGCCCCCCTGAACTTGACAGTAAATCTTCAGAAGCAAAGTGTCAGTCAGCACCAGTGTCATCACAAGAGATGATGTCATTCATCTATCTATATATAGAGTCATATGGACGCAGATATGTCTACAGTGTGTTTTATCTCATTGAAAGGGCAAGTGATTTTCTTTCACCGCCGTGTCAGGGTTGAGATGGACTGCGGTTCAACAACATTAATATTTAAGGAACCTCTGCAACCGGTCTCACCCTCATCCATTATTTGGGTGCTTTCTGACACTCACGGATTGTTGTCCCAGGGTGACACACAGGCAGCATCCAAATCTTACCTTATATAGTGAATGAAATAGCAGAGATGCTCATCTTTTCCCGGTGGAGTAAGCTCTTCTTTCCTGTTTGATTACCTGCAAATGTAAGCAAATAGTTCTGCTTGAATTTGAATGAGGCTACATATGGACCAATAAAATGCATGTTGCTCAGTCTGTTGAGTTAATTGTCTCTCTACCTGGCTTGCATGATGATCATATTCTTCCCCACTTGAGGATTGCTACAGGGGCACATTTTGTGGTTTTTTTTTCTTTCTTCAGTCTACTCATCACCACTTTGAAATGATGTGCCCATATACAGCATGTGATCGCAATCACACACACACACACACACACACTTGAAGACTCACATACCTGGAAATGATTTCAAGGACTCAAGGGAATGTGGCCCAGCCGACACCCCAGTTCTGACTCGGAGAACCCCCCACCCCCCACCCCCCTCTTCCAGCTCACTGTCCCTCCCCTAACCAGCACCTCCGTGTCCCGAATCTGGGGCCCCCCTAATGCATCCCCAGACCCCTGCCATAGCCGAGGCTCTACAACATGCTGGAGCAAATCAAGTATTGACCTGAAGCAGTTATGTGCTGTAGAACATTATATTCTCATCCGGGTGTGCGTGGTGACTGTAAAGAACACTCTGTTTGCCGTGAAACATGGCTTTGCTTATGCGCTCTGCTGCACGCCCAGGCGCCCACGACGCTCGTACATCAAGCGCCAGCCTTGTCGCTTGCTTTATTGAGAGGGAAAACAAAGGGTTGAGCCGGTTGGAATCATTTTTTCTCGGGACGATTTTTCAAAACAGCACCAAAAGCTTTCCTTTTGGGGTTTCGGGGTGGCCGAGGAGGAGAGCACGGGCGATAAAATTGATGAATGGCAGATTGATGGATTTCATTCCTCCGCTGAGGAGAAAAACAAGAGAGATGCACATAAGATTTTTTTTATGTTTCAAGAGTTTGAGAAAGTTACTTATGACAGATGGAGGCGCTTGCTTTCACATTTCCATGCACAAGTGATCATACTAATTTTAGTAATAGTAACTGGAGCAGGGCTTCTGATTTATTGAGCAAACTGGACAAATTGGTAGGCAGCATGATTTTATTGTACTTTTTTGCTCTGTATCCACAAATGTGTGAAAATTTGAAATTGTGATTATGAATATGGCATTAAATTTCCCTTAAAAGGTAAATAAGCAGTAAAGTATATTTGTAGAAGATGTATAAATTAATCTGCAGAGCGTATGGCCGAGTAAAAATAAGGCACACTGCTCAGTTTAGATAATAATGTTAGGCAATTTGCTGAAAAATAACCACGAAACAACAAGTTAGTGATAAATACAACAATATTTTCTTTTAAATCAATTGCACTTTAATAAAAAAAAAAATCATTTTTAATCACAAAACCTTATTTTTTTCACCCTTGCGTTCAGTCTCCCAGTCGATACAAGGCCTTACACTTTAATAATGAGCCATTAAACAATGTGTTTAGTAAATTGATCTGTGAAGAAACACACAATCACCAACAGCCACTAATGAGTTCCCATTTGTCTACGAGAGCCGGGAAGAGACAGAGTGAGTGGCCCATCCCTCTCTCTTTTCTCCGTTTCATCCATTTATTCCTGTTTTTTCTCACTCTCTTTCTCTTCTGCCTTTCTTCCCTCCTTAAAGTCCTTTTCCACATCTCATCGGGCACCCCCCTCTGTTTCTGTCCATAGCTCACTGTCCCCTGCTATGTCCCTCTCTCTCTTTCCCTCCATCTCGCCTTCCCTCCTAAAGGACACAGGTGACTGAACCCATGACTGTCCTGGCGTCAGCGGATGATACATAACAGCTCAGCCTCAAATGACAAATCCAGCCGACACTGGGCCGAGAAGAGACATATTGATTTTTCAATGATTAATAAGTGGAAAATAATTGTGTTTCATTAAGATGGATGGAGTTTCATTTAGTCCTGTCGACTCTTCTTCACTTCAGCGCCAGGCAGGCAATCAAATCTGCCGCTACCGCAACCCGTTAGCCTGCTATGGCAACAAGGCCAGCCACATGTCTTTTTCAGTGTGTGTGTGTTTGTGTGTGTGCGCACTGCTGGGAGAAGGAGGGCAATGTGAAGAGGAGATGAGAGTCTATCTCTCAAAGGGGTACACATTTACTCGCAGCAATAGCAGGGCGAAATACCCAGACCCCTTAGAGAGATCACATGTCGACCACAAGAACTCAACTTTTCATCCTTTGAATATTTCGACAACGCTGATTATGTTTACATGCATAGAGATTTCCCCTCTGAACAAGATTTTTTCCTGGTTTTCGGTCAACACATTGAAAATATCAACACTTGGTCGGACTAACCCTGGTTAGCTCATGCGCTTATTATGGGAAACTAGAAACCAGAAACCATCGGTGGTGATGACTGGCCAAATCCTCAGAATCAAAGAGCTTTTGTGGTTATGCAGATCACAGAAGAGGAAGAGAAACCAATTTCCTCGCTGATAGTGGTTCTTACATGCAGCCCAATGTACTGCAGCTAAAAGCAGTGCTGAAATCTGAATAAGGCGCAACTCGAGTGGAAAAACTTCTCCAGTCTGTTTTACTTACCCACACATACTGATTACACGACCAGACATTAAGGCAAACTCACTAACTGAAGTAAAAGTACATTACAAATCTTGACAGACAGCAGGTAACCTTTAAAAGTACTCGGATAAACATCGCAGTTTTTGTGTACATGCCAACCTGCAGTGCATTATGGGTACATTGTGATATCGTGTTTTGCAGTACTTAGCAGGCGGTAAATGAACGCTGGCCACTGGCCAGGCGCTTGCAAATTGTGTTAGTGGCCAGTGAATCTGTCTAACCTCGTTATGAGCTGTGTTGTTGGAAAATTATAAGCTAGCACTGGAAGTAGTGGAAAAGATCATGTCTCACAGTTGTGCAGCTTTGAATATCTTCAAATAGAGATACAGAAAACATTATTTGATTAGTTATATTACTTATATTTGAAAGAAAATATAGATTATATAGTATTATGCAAATGCAGATTATTTCTATTAACATGAGAATTGGCCAAAAGCAAGCCTTCTCTGTAATACACCTCTGTTTTATTGGAGGAATCAAAGACATTTATTACGAGACAATCAATACAGTTACCCAAACTACAGTCCATCAGCCGCTACCTGATCAAGTGCTTCAGTGTCTTCACTAAAAAAGACGTAATAACGTTATCCGGAGGGATAAAGCCATACAGGATAGGACCTTATTTTAAATGAAGGCATCAGAGGAGAGGGGGGAGGGTTGCAGCACCCTGGTCCTCCATCCCAGCATCCCTGTGTATCACTTTAATGTTCATATAATGACATCCCTTCCAAGTTTGTGTCATGGGCCATCAACAATCATAATTGTAAAGTGATTCATTGACTGATGTTGTCAACAGTGCTACTGTCAAGAGAAACTGATACCAGAGAAAGAGAATAGGGCCCTGTAATGAATATATCAATAACCAGTGACAGGTGAAGGAGTACTCCTGACGAAATTTCAAATAAGCTCTAACACCTCTTTTGGATGCCTTCATTTGTTTTGCTAGCGCACATTCTGCCAAGGGGACAGAGGAAATAACACAATTAAAAGACAGAGTCATGTTATAAATACATTTGTTTAAGCGTTGTTAGCATTTAAAGGAAGTTTGCTTTTGTAATTCTAAATTTGACATTAGGTTTCATTCTGCCTGTCTTTGTTATCACGGCTGTTTATTTAATCTCCCCAGTACTGGACCTCCTCACCTGGCATAGACCAAGAACTCATTTTGGAGGAACAGTTTATGAAACCACGAGACTTGAGTCTCTGAAAGGATAGTTCACTTCAGCATTCATTCATATCAAGGACACCATAAGTGGGAACCTCAAATTGCTGGGGGAGCGATTTGTCGTCTTTCGCCCTGTGTGAGTGTTTGTGTTTGTCTTTGTGTCTGTGTGTAATCACCTACACACTTCACAGGGGAACACTAGTGATACATCACCCAAATGAGGTCCAGTCGGGGCCATGATCCATCACTGCAGTGTCTAGTCTAACAGCGAAGGTAATGAGAAAGGAACTTATGCAACATTGATGGGGCCCGGCCGCCGACAACTCATGGACAATGGTATTGATGGCTGACCATCACTATTAATGGCTGTTTGGGGTTATGAAACGGAAAAGGCAGTGGCATGGATGCATTTTTTATTATCATTATTATTTTTTAAGGAAAACATCTGAAAGTCACTGTAATAATGAGTGTGTCTGTGACCGCGTGTCCAGACATACTCATCTCCTGAGTACACCCGTCACACTCACCCAGACTGGGGAATAAAAACCTGGCCGAAATGCAATTAAAGGGGCACTGTGGCGCTCCATTGTCACATCACGCCGGGGCTACCTCTCTCTGCCTGCTGCATTAATAGGGTTTCAATTGCCAGCGCCCGCTTCTTAATGGCTGATTTATTTCATTTTAATACCCTTGTCATGAGGTAAGGCCTCGACTGTGGGTCGCATAATAGGGGGCCATTTTCCTCTCTTTCTCCAGCGGGAATGCTTGGCTCTAAAGATCTCTGTTTGATATGTGGGCCACAACCCTTTTGACTAGGGGTGGATAAGGTTGGGGGATGGGACATTTGAGTATGAGAAGTGTTATGCATGCTTATTCATAGCTGCTAACTTAGTAAAGTATCCTGACATGCAAAAGATGGGCTGGTATTATTATTCTGGGTCAAAGTTGCATTAATAATTTGAAAGAAAAAGGGAACAATGTCAAGAATGACAATCTGCATGAAAGGAATATTTAA
>JAOWBC010000812.1:13115236-13127552 GCA_028566105.1 Hypoplectrus providencianus | reverse complement strand
TGAGCGCAGTTAAAGTCCCTCAGACACACTGAAGCAGCAGGCTGCTCTCCATCCAGTGCATTTGCCCACTGAGGCTTAGAGTACAGTCAGTAAAGTGGCACTGCCTCACTATAGTCCTGCACACACACTCACATTCAATGAGCGCTTTGAAAAGATGAAGGCATGAACAAATATGGAGTATTATTAGAATAATAATAAAAGAGGGGGGAAATGCGACTACGCCTTGACTTATTTTCCTTCTTTTGATGAGGGGGAAGAAAGGATGTTCCACAAAGGGTCCAATAAAAGCCGGCTTCCCCGAGTGGAGGCAGAGCGACATGTTTTTGAACTCTGGGGGAAGAAGGCTTCCAGGCCACTCTCTTCAATGCTGGAGAATCTGTCAGTTACTGAAGTTAAAGGTGTGCTGAGGAATTTAAAAGCTTTGTGAGTGACATTTCACGGGGCAACTTCTAACAACTGTAAAGTTTCTTGCATGCTGAAGCTGATGAATCTGTTAAGACTTTTATCAGCTGCCGTTGACAGACATCTCGTAAAATCTGCTGACCTGACTGTTGGTTCTGGGTGGCAGTTAGCTCATGAATGGCTCGTGGAGGGAAATTATTTCTCTCTTTTTTCAGTTCTGAGGTGAGTTTTCGTGTGATGGATGTGATATTGTTATGCTTTTCAGGGCTTGGCAGTAACGCTTGCTAGGTTGTCACTGATGACTTTTAAAAAGAAATAAATTAGCAACTCATTTCTGACCAATTTAATGTAGAAAGGTAGGAGAGCAAAAGGCAAAACACATAAATATTAGTAATTTTTTTTTCATTCATCCATCAGTCCTGCTGATCTGGGACCGGGCTGCGGGGGCAGCAGGCTAAGTAAAGCATTCCAGATGTCCCTCCAAACTATAACACAAACTAGAATTTCATTTAAATATGGTAATAAAGCTTTTCTTATCATTATTCTTCGTATTCTTTTCATTATTAACCTGTCATATAACTGTGTAGTATTATTACTCAAAATATAAGACAACTCCAAATAAAAAACTGTTTTTTTTTCTGTCCGTCTGTCTGGTTGCAAACCTGCCAACCACTTTATAAAGTAAGATTTGACTTTCCTATTTAGATTTGTGCTTCAAATATTTGTGGATAAGTTCATAATTATAATCAATTTTAACATGGTTATCCTGTAAAATGTTATTCAAATGTGGACAGGTTAAGTGTTTTAATATTTTAGCACAAAGCATTTTAAAAAACAAAGAGTGTCCTTTAATAATTAATTTCACTGAGCTTTAAAATACAGGTAGTTACATTTTCTGCTTTGGTTAGAGATGTATTGTTATATTATAATGTGACAAGACAAGTATAAAAGCGTGTTTGTGCACATGTGTCATCTATGAATCACTAATGAATTGAATTTAAACACAACTAAGATAAATTCTGGGTGGAATAGTTCAATCAGCAGCCTGACAGTGAACACAGTGTAACATCATAGTAACAGCGAGTGTGAGTTTTGTCAGAGCTCACTTTCTGTGCCAAATGTCAGATGTCTCATTTGGGCACAGAACTCTTCACACCTTGCTCCCCGTGTGACAGCGATCCTCGGAGAATGAATCAATTTACACCACACTATGGATATTAAAGCAGGTGATAAATATAATCGTCTCTGGCGATCACCTTCCAAAGTAGCCGTGTAACTGTTTTCAGCGGCGTGAAATCCTTTATCAAGCCGTCGCTGGTTGACAGAAACAATTATCCAGAGAGGGAGGTAAATGAATAAAATTAGCACTTGGAGCCCCCTTTGCACATTTGTGCCTGTGGCTATCACCATGCGACGACTTCCCAAACTCTTATCACGAGCCCGGCACCAGAACAGCAATGGCTTTGTATCACACAGTAAGTAACCCCCACCCATTTCACAACACCACTCCAAAACACACACACACACACTCACACACACATTTAGCCTCACACTCCATGCGTGGTTTAATCACACTGCTGGGCTCGGGCAGTGGCTCTGCACTTCATAATGGACTCAGTTTTGCTGTGATTCCAAACCGAAGCGCCGTGTTTGTATGTGAGAATGTGAGCGTGCGTGTGTGTGTGTGTGTGCACCGCAGCACAGAGGAACCTCGGTTCACATACTTGACATACATTTTTATTGCAACAGGAAACACTTAGGCCAAATGCTCCCATGTTCAGAGGTGACTTGCGGTTTTGAAACTGGGCATTCCTTTCCGATCTCTGCCTGGGAGCCGAGAGAGAGAGAAAGAGCGAGAGACTATTAAATGAGGTCATAATTGCCCCCCTCCTTCCTACCTCCCCATCTTCACCCCCACCTCCTCCACCGGTCCCCTGCATAGCATTTCCTGTTAGGACGGCAACCAGACAGCCTTTATTTACCCTGTGCTCATTTCCCTAAATTAATACCCCTCGCCCACATCTATGGCATGGGATCTTGTTTTGTGAACCTAATAAAAGTTCGGTAAATGCTCCGCAATTTGTTCCACTGGCAACAACTGGAGCCTGGAGTGATGGGCGAGGTGGTGTTAGCTGGGGCCTTGTTTTGTTTTTTAGTGCTGTAGTTATCAGCAGGGAGGATGTGCTGTTCAACAAATACACACTACACACTGACACACTTCACAGATCTGCTCAGGTCTCACCCAAATACTCAGCAGGGAATATTTTTGGAAAGTTGGAAAACTGTTTTTTGCCATGTTGGAGATACAAACAGAGATATACGGCAAACTCTTGATTGTGTTTAAGTAGCTCCGTATGTTATATCTGCTATGCAATTTTGGACTTTTGATTCATAAAGATCAACAGATCATTGGTTTGGCAGCCTGACAACTCTCATTTACATTTTAAAAATGCTAAAATGACAGGTTACATGGTACCAAGTGTGATAGAGCATAGGGGCTCAATTTTCACCATTTATCTCTTTGCATCTGGACACTGATCAACATCAAATTTCATATTTTCACTGTTGGGCAGAATAGTTGTATCTCCAAGTGTTTTCATTGCCATTTCTTTCATGAATCAATGCTCCTGGTCACACTTTGCATTATTTAACCAATGAACGGTGTTAGAAAGAGTTAAAATCTCCATCTAGAGAGATTTTTTTTCTTTAAAAGAAACCCAAACCTTAGATATTAGCATATTTCATTTCTGAAATGTAAAAGTTTTGGTTTCTGCCCACAGTGATGATATTGTAGCAGACATAATACTTGTGCCAGAGTAAGAAAAAACAAACAAAAAAATCTAATTTAACTAATTTCTTTGAATTCTGTTAATCAGCCTGAGACACCATGTTGTTACTGTAACAAACATGAGAAAACATTTTGAGGTAATAAACTGAATATCTATAATTTGTTAGTTTTAAAGTCCTGTGCATCTTTATCTACATCCAGAAATGACATGCTGCATTTAAGGAACTCATCTTATATTACTTGACAATGAAAAAAAAACTGTGTTAATCACTCCACACGCTTCAGTAATATTACTAGCTCCAAATGCAGCCGCTCAGTAAGTGTGTTGTCTGAAATGTGTTGAAAGTGTTACATCCTTTTTAAGAGTGTGCCACTGGTTATCTTCTTAACTCCTCACAAATCTAATTTCTCTCTGGGCAAGCATTTAAATGCCTAATGACTGATAAGTGCAGCTTGGACTGTGTGTGTGTGGTTCCTCCTTCAGCTGGATTGAGATAAGAAACTTTGCTGAGCATTTTTTCTCTCCCTCTTTTCCGTTGGGGGGCAGCGATAACTCCCCGGCTCTTCATTCGCTGCTTATTTGGCATCATTATGTGTAATCGGCCTAATAGAATATGTCAGGGGTAATGCGCAGAGGTTTGGCATGATGAAGCTGCTTTCTGGCTTTTGTAGAGGTAGCCGTCGCAGAATGACATCCATCACAGATGAATCTTTGGAGTAAATAGAGGGTTTCATGTTGCAAAATGAGAGTATTGATGCCATCCTACATGCCCCGTAGCCAGAAGTGAGAAAAGAGGAATGGTGAGAGAAAGAGAAAGAGCGACAGAGAGAAAGGAATCGGGATAAGCGGTATAGGATATCCAGGAAAAACACTATTGCTATGGCTAAGCCAGGAATAATGACTTTATTGAATTTGACTGCGGTGCATTACGGTCTTGCATTCTTGAATGATTGACTTCTCTCTTTTAATGTTTTCTTTTCTCCTTCTTATTTTCTCTTCCCCTCTAAGACATTCATCTTTGGACACACAGAGACATAAAAATAATGTTTCTCAGAGGCGATCAGCAATTGACCTTGGGCTTTTCTCCGCTATGCTTCACTTCCAACAGAAATTGTACTCCACTAATTGTGTATAAAAATGTACTTTGAACTCAGTGGGGAACTTTAACTTGATTTTTGCCTACAACCGATGCCCCGGCACTGATGATTTATGTGTCAGTGTTTTGAATATACACTTTTTATTCGGTTGCTTCATGTCACAAGTACAGTAGCTCATCAAAATCCGGCTCTGCTGCCATCTCCAAAGGCGATGCCTCCGCTTGAATAGTTTAAAGAGAAAGTGCACTATATTCAATTTACAATTCTGCATTTCTTTTTTTCCTTTGGTGATTGAAATTATGTACACAAACGCTCTCGTAAACACCACTGTCCACACACTTCCCACACACTCATGCATAAAAAAGCACAATATAAGCCACACATCTTCCAGTCCCCTGACACGCACACATTCACTCACACCCCGGCAGAGTCCCTAAACCGTGACATCCAGGACCGTGCTATAATTACAAGGCAGATGAACACATGGCGACAAAGCGGTCTCGGGAGGGGAGCGGAGCAGAGCGGAGCGACAGAGGTAATGATCTCTAGAACAAAGAGACCTGGGAGAACAGGTTCAGGAGTCAGCCACAGGGCCGCACCACACCACAGGCGTGACCTTGGAGAACTTTCTAGAACGCTCGAGACTCTCTCTGCAGCTCGCCCCGCACAACGTGTGCGTGCTCGTGTTTATGCGCGGGCACAGTTTGCTCGTGAGTGTGTGGTTGTGTGTGAGCGTGTTGCGTTCAAAGGCAGACGTGTCCTCGGGGGAGGAAAACCCTAGAAATTGGTTATTGTATCACTGAGGCTATTTACCTATTTTGGGGATTAACATATTTAATTCCCCTTCTTAATCCCGTTGGAGTTAATGCCCTCGCATTTCCAATTATCTGACTAAGTGTAACGCAGAGGGAGTCAGGGCTTCCTCTCTTGCCTGTAACTGGGTTTAGCATGCAGGTCGCAGAGCTGTAGCTACAGTGTGTGGTGTCTTCAAAGACAACTTGTTTATGCGATGGTTTAATTGACTTACCAGACTGACTAACTTTGTGTTCTGACGTGTTTGAAAATCCTAACTTTATTTAACCTAGCAACAATAAGGTGCAGTTGAAAAATAAAGTGTAAATTCTTAATTTTAGTGTCTCAGTTCCATATTTACTATGACACATGACACACTGTAGAGTCCCTGCTGTGATCCAGAGAGCAGTGTGCTGTTTCATGATGAATCAGAAACACTGGGATTAAAGTTCTGCACTGCTAAAACGGATTTCCATCCGCTGGATTCCAGACAGCTCATGTATGATTAGTGTTAATTATAACTTAATGTAGCTGCTGTAGCTTTTTATATGATTTGTCCTCGTGCAAACTGTGTTTGGATTGCAGAAAATGGAGAGTATGTAAAACTACTTCAATGGTGAAAAATGTGTAGAAATTTTAAGTGTCATTGTTCACGTTAGACTGTAATAACTGAGTTTTTGGATTGTAATATTAGAGTGTGCACTTTTATCTACTTTGTAAGGCATTACAAATGAGGCAACAATCTTAAAGTGATCACAAGGGCCAAATTTCCCCCAACAGATTGTTTGAGGGACTACTCTCCGTACGGGCCCCCCACTGTATGGGCCCCAAGGCAGCTGCACTGCATGCACTATCTGTTTACGCCCCTGCTGCTTCCTCATCCCAACACTCCCAAGACATGAACCCTGTGGCCTCCTGATCACTTTGAATCAAGTAATTTTACAACAACAGCATCTGTGAAGCTCACAGTTTACACAATTGATGACATGATTCTGTAGATGGAAAAACAGGTCAGTATCAAAGACATTTGTGAGATGTAACAGATCGGTTTCATCAGCGATCAATCGCTTTAATCTGCAAGAATCTGCAATCACACTGACCGACAGCGATGCCTGGCGCTGTATTTTTTTTTTCCCAGAGAAATACAAATACTCCCACTAAGTGATTGCCAACATGAAAGCCAAACTGTGGAACACTTAAAGCTCTTCCTTGAGGAAAGAGTTTTTAAAGTGGAGTAACTTTTTTCTCCTCAAGAATGCAGACAATCTTCAGATATCAAGAAAGCATCTTCTTTCTTCATCACCCTCATCCGGCCATGTTTTCAATCAGATCCACCTGGTGTGGCTGATTCCCAAAGCCAGGCTGAGTCACACAACACACACACACACACACACACACACACACACACACACACACACACACACACACAAAATCACCCACTATCTTTCCACAGATGAAAAAAAAGGAAGTGCACAGCCGAAATACAGTCACACATAGTGCATGTGCATGCAAACACACACACACACACACACACACACACACACACACACACACACACACACACAGTCGCTCTGAGGATGTAATCACATGGGTCAGTCTGCTCAGTGTCAGACCCCAGACTGGCAAAAACAGAGGAAGCATGGCTTTTAGCTGCCTGTGCTGTTAAAGCCCACGTCTGTGTCTGTGTGTATTTCTGTCTCTCTGAGGAGACATTGATTTGTTAAAATTCCTCACAAATCACAGCTCATGCCCCAGAAGACAACATTAAAGGACAAAAACATAGCATGTTGTCTGTTGTAGCTGAACATGTGATTGCCCCAGCTCTGCCTTGTAAATCCCCATCCTAAAACGAGCAGGAGGTGCCTCCTAAACGTACAGTATGTGCCCCCTTTTTATGCGTCACAGCCGCTGATGATGAGTGCATTCTTCATTAATCCAATAATTACGCAAAAGCTGCACAGAGCAAATGTGTGAACCTCATTTTTTTTTTTTTTTTACGCTCTCGCACATTCACCGTAATTGCCGTGTGCCAGTTCCTGCATGCCGAGCAAACACGGACAGCATGTGCATCTGTCAAGTCCGATTAAAGTCTCAAAGTTCTGCATCATTTAGGATCTATTTTGTTTAAAATATCCCAAGCGAAGAAATGAAATGTCAAGCTTGATCTAAAACATGCTCAAGCTGTTCTTCAAGGCTTTATTTCTTTCTTTTACATCAAATCTTGAAAGCGAGGGAAATTTAGAGACACTTTGTCTCAGCCAATATCAAAAGGCTATTCAGTGGCATAGCCATTACCCATAAGCTCTCTTTTGTGGATGAAGACACTCCTTGTCACAAGACTCCAGTCCACTGACACCATGTACAGCACCACGATGCTGCTAACAAACCATTAATGAATGCATCAGATTCATGGATGTAACATAAAACACCATGACATACCGACTCATGGCATGTTGGCGAGATTCTCTCGTGCATGAATGTGTTTGCTCGGATAAAAAGTGAGATGCAGTATACTTTGACAACTGATGCGATCTCAGATTCACTTCTACGGATCAAAATTTCTCTGCCTTTGGCAATAAAACTGTACATAGACCTATGACTAACACTGTGGCATCCAACAAGTGCAAAGCATATTCTATTACTGCCACTGCTGCTGTTTAATTCATTTAAAATTACGCACAAGGTCACGTAGGTTTTATAAACAGCTATGCAGATTCGCCATCAACATACATTCAAACGGCAGGAGGAGCAGATCTGTGCTCTTGGCTGTTGAACGGTGATAATCATCTGAGATCTACCTTTCCAGTGCATCGGAAAGGTCAGAAACATCATGCATTGTAATGCGTGATGAATATTATGTAAGAGAACAGTTTGAGGCGAATGGTGCACAGGCTAGTATGCTATCGAAAGATCGTAAAAAAAAAAAAAGGAAGAGGTCAGGGCATTGGCTGACGGCGGTAATTGACTTACTGAATGTAAAAAAAATGTTAACACTGTCTTTGCCTTTGCTTTAAATAACTTTGGGAAACTTGTTAATATGAGAATAATAATTTTTAGACTTTTGCTCGTCTTAACACTCCTAAAATGTGTTGTGAAAATAGAAACGTTTTTGCGTTTCTGCGCAAAGAAAAATTCTCTCAGTTAAAAAAAGACGGAGAATAAATCATATTATTTACAAGGAGACACACAGCCTAATCACCCTGGACAAATTCTCCTGGCTCCCTCCACATAAAGGTTTCTTTATCTGCCCTCTGCAGTGACAAGGCCAACCCAGCATCGCTCCTCTCCATCAGCACTTGTTGTACTCCTTCAACCCATTCTTGAAAAAGAAAAGCCCCAGTCTTTCATTCGACAAGTTTGGGTCTTCCTCCTCCTCCTCCTTCCTTTTCCTTCTCTGCTCCCCCTTCATACTCCATTGGGTGGTGACAATCCGGTCATTATACCATCTTCACCCTGTCTGCAGACCCCCCCCACCTCAGCCCACACTTCTGCACTGCCCTCCGTCCTCTCCTGTCACCCCTCCCCTCACGCCGAGCCACTATGAGCTATATTACTTTGACCCCGGCCCATCAATCTGCTTCAATTGGATAATGATCTGTAATCACGTTCTTTCAGGGGAGTCTATAAAACGAGCCGGGGCCTCAGCACCCCTCCTGAGAGGGCTCCTTCTGTTCCCTAACCCCCCCTGCCTCCCTCCACACATTTGATCCAAGCGCTTCTCCTTTCAGCTTTCAGGCCCCCACTAAATACCCTCGCACATGGGCAGCCGCTGCAGCCGGCGGTGGGCCTTGTAAAGGGAGCGGAGGAGGGTGAGTGTGTGTGTGTGTGTGTGTGTGTGTGGGGGGGGGGGGTTGATGGCTCCGCTGTTGATTTTTCATGGCCCCCGCTCTCCAATGGAAAGGAGCTAAGAGGGACAAGGTGGAGCCCAGCAGGAGGGAGCGGGACACAGGAGGAGGAAAAGGAAGGAGAAGGGGTGTTTAAAGCCGGGCCCAGGACCGGGGCCCCCCGCCCCTCACATTAAAGCTGACCCTCCATTAGGTCGTTTTGTACGACAGGCTTGTAATCGATAGAGCCTTATAACTGAACAGGAGGAGCAGCGAGGGGTGGGGCTGGACGGCGCTGGGGTGAGTGCGGGGGCAAGGAGAGAGTAGGAGGAGAGGGATAAAGAGAGAGATTAGGATAAGGTTGATGGACAGGGAGAAAGAGGCAATGAATGAATAAGTAAATGAATGAAGTGGAATGGAAGGCAAATTAAGCCATGAGCTTCACCTCCTCCCTCCCCGTCTTCAGCTCTTTCTCCTGCTAAATTAGGTTTCAAGACAAATATAATCCGAACATGAGAAAAAAAAAATTGAAAATCAAAATCAGGCTGGCAGATAACAATCAAACAAGAAAACACTGACTAATAACAATCCAGTACCGAATTTCACTTTCTATTTTTCCGCCGACTTTTCCTCCTCAGTTTGTTTGGAGAGGGAAATGACTTAATGTGTGTTACTGTATGAGATCTTAAGTGGTGTTATCACATGTGGAGATAAGATCTGAAGAGGGGGGAGAGCGAGCACGAGGGGCTGTTTTCACAGCATATTGCACATTTCCAAGTCAAAACTGACCCCGGCGCGCCACCTCAGTTAACAGTTATCAATTGTTCTGTGGGGCTTCCATTGTGGCCGGTGGCGGGGCAAGCTGCGTCTCCCTCCATGTAAAACACACATGCACATTTCGAGCACAGTTCAGGAGGCGAGTGGAGCAGCTTGACCGCAATTTAAAACGCCATCAGTTCAGTGGGGGCTTTTGTGTAATCTCTTCTGCGCTCTTGAATATACATAAAAAGGCTGTAGAGATTTAAGGGCCATACAATAAATTGATGAATGGAGTATTTTCTCCCTCTCCTCCTCGATCTCTCCCTCTCTCTCTCGCTCTATGAAGTGAGGGGCCCGGTCTTGTATATCATTATTCCTTCCACCCATTCTTTTGCAAGTTTAGGGCTCTTACATGTGGAGCATATGCCTATTGAAAGGGTGGCACCACGCAAGGCAGGCACAGATGGAGTCACCCTCCCCGTCAATGGGCGGACAATGGAAAATGGAAATCAAAGTTAAAGGGGTGCATCCAGCCCCATTTAGCCCACACAAAAGGTGCTTGTAGGAGGCAGGGCATGCGGGACCAGAGGAGGGGAGGGGTGGAGGAACATGTCCCAGGCCACTGGAGTCCATCCTCAGCTGGCCTCTCCATCACCGGGGTGATAGAGATGTGCTGACACGGCGCTAGACACCCCAGCCTTGTTACTTTAAAGTCCCTGTCGCACTGGCTGATGGACTGTGCCGAGCGATAATTGAATCCTTGTATTTGTTTTTAATGCCCGGCCTCAAAGCGCACTTTCTCACCTAAAAACGCGCCCAACACTTTACAGCGTTAAATAAAAAATGTAACAAACAGCGCCTCGGCTGGCCTTTCTCCATTTCCTGAAGGAGAGAGAAATGCTGACGTGGTGCTAGAAAGCCAGGGATGGATTTCTGAAAACAGGTTGAATGCATATAAACTACAGCAAATGGTTACTTTGGTGGATTTACAAGACATCCGAGGAAAGGGAAGAATACAGTTGACAGAAGGAGCACATGATGCAGAATTACTATTGTTTCTGATAGCGCGACTGTTATTGCTGCATTAAGATTTTTGTTTTTAGCAAAATAATTATTTCACACCCCTTTGTCTAAAATAATCAACAAACTAACTAAATGAATGAATTCTGGAGTTTTCAACACCTTAATGAAAATCAGTTTTTTGTTGCTGTCTAAAACCACGTCAGCGTAGACACAGATGTCCCTGTGTGTTTATCCACTATCACTCACCATATCCATGACGACCAACAAGTAAATAAAATAGAGTTAATAGAGGAAGTGAAATAAAGAGGAGGAGGAAGTGGCAAAGCGTCCATCCTGTTGTTGTGGTTGATGCTCTCTTTGAACGCAGCTCTGATGTGACCTATAAAACAGTGTGTGTTGTTTTAAGAGACAGTGATTTCACTCTCATTAAAGATAACTACACTCTACTGTACACACGAGCACGACACGTCCGTGTTTAAAGCTGAAGTTACTGTATCCTCTCTCAGCATGGCGGCTCACTTTTCACTGAGGGTGAATTGCAGGTGAATCTTTTGTGTTATTTTATACTATTATTCAATATTTATCGTGTTTTTTTTCCTTCCAGACTTTGGAAGGTGTAATCAAAAAACACCCGTTATCTGTAGCTACTCCATTTAGTTCCTTATATACCATACAATTTAAGGTTGTATTGGAAACTAAATTATAAATCCCCTTTTTTCAGTATACCTAGGGAAACCATAATCCTCTGAATACTCTTAGCCTCTTGTTTGTGGATGTAAAGTTTCACGAGACTCTGATTAAACTACAAGTCACTTAATTTACATCGAGGTCACGTTTCTAAACTATTTCCCAGTGGCTGCTATGAAAATTTATTTGATCATACTTGAAAAAAAAAATTTGGATTCACTGAATCCACAATAGTCTCAGCCTTCCAGAGATATTTAATTTTTGCAATTCCAGACAATAAAATGGGTAAGAATACCACATTTGTACTGCATCAGAAAAAGTGAATATTTTGCTTTCAATTGCATGGAATTAGCATTAAGTAGGTACAAATAGAACCAATTTACATCCAGATCTACTGAGGTCAGAGGTCTAGGGACTCTCTAAAAACAATGGACATGCCTTTTTTCCTTTGCCAGAGTTTTGCCTTGTTTTGGCGTGTTATTTAGCTTCACTTCCTGACTATATTTGTGGATATGTTGTACGAAATGTTCTAGTTTCATATGGTAACCGTTTAATTATGTGGCTAATTATCAAGATTATACAAAACACACCCTATAACGAATATTTATATCAAAACGGTGACAGTTGTAACCATTGTAACCATTCACACTCACTCAGTAAATATTTTGGTGTAATTTTCACATCTTCTACGTTCGTCAATGGGACTCTTCATGTATTGTGCCTAAATGACAATAATCCTTCATTAGATCTTCTGGTGTCATGCAGAGCTGCAGACAGTGGGCTGTTGGCGTCTGGGGGAGCTGAAAGATGGCAGGACATAATGAACCCTGGTGCGACCTTTGACCTCCTACCCCCCGACAACATCGCCAGCTGAGGGCTGCCACAGAGGGTCTGCTTGTGTGGTATGGCACACATGCACACACACACACACACACACACACAC
>JAOWBC010000812.1:13080491-13096576 GCA_028566105.1 Hypoplectrus providencianus | reverse complement strand
GGGGGGGGCATAGATGGCAAACAAAAAAACTGCGGCAGTTAAAATTGAATTTGTATTCACCAGGAAGTGGGTTAACCCAGTTAAAAGTCAGGGAATCCAATAGCACGAGCTGATATGTGGTGTCGAGACAATCTCCTTTGGGGAGCTAAGGCGCTCGGCTCATATGCTGCCTACCCGGGCTCATAGCATGTTTTCAGGTAATAATAATACATCATATTGCTTAACGGTATATTTATGTAAGAACTCAGCGAGAGGAGGCATCTGGAGCGCCTTGGTGTTGTTCTTTGAAATCACCTCCTTCAGATATGTGCCACTCGCTGTTGTTATGTTTTCTCTTCCTTATCAGTTCTGCGGAGACGGAAAATTCTATTACAGAGCGTATTTGGTTTGTCACAGTCAGATGCCTTCTCTTCAGGTTGTGTTTGGTAGGGGTGCAGGCATTTTTACCCCCTTGATTTCTCTGTTTTTTTTTGAGAGACAGTGTGACTATTTGTGCGTGGCTCTCTCACATTCTTTACATGCTAAAGAAGAAAGGCATGTTTTCATGAAAAAAAAAAAGGCAGAGAGAGGGAAAATGACAAATCTCTCGGTCTTTGTTATTGGAATATATTGACTGCCCTTGGTTCATTGACTTTTTATTACAGGAGGTAGCACAACTGTCAGCAAATAGGGAGAAATTTGTTTCAGCCATTTGCTTTGGAACATTTGAAGCTGATAATTTTTGTACCCGCGCTGTGTGCACGGTTTTGTGCGTGTCAGCAGCATGCATGTTTTTGCTGTGTGTGTGTGTGTGTGTGTGTGGATTTGTGTGTAGGAGGTGCAGCTGTAAGCAGTGATGGTACAATGAAAAGGAGGAGAGAGAGTAAGACAGAGGAAGAGAGAGAGAGAGAGAGAGAGAGAGAGAGAAAGAGAGAGGGAGGGGAGACTCAGAGAGAGACCAGAGACAGCCAGACAGAGAGGTGGTTTCGGTCTACCAGGAACACACAGCTCTACCCGCCAGCAGTCTGTCAGTGGTGGTCCCCTCATCCAGTCTGCTGCAGCATCTGCCAGAGAGGCACCAGGCTGAGCAAGACCCAGATCTTTTCCACGGCCCCATTTCAAGACCAGAGCCCCGTCAACTGCCTTCTCCTCCAGGCCCAGCTGTCTTCTTGTGCTCTTCCCGCCCCGTACTCCTCTGTCTTCACACCAAGCCATGTTAGTAACCCTGAATCAGGACCCCGAGGCCTGTATCTATTCTCTCCACACAGCCTCAGCTCCCTGCAGCCCCTTCTCCTCAGCTTTAGCCTCTCAAGACCCCCCAAACTCACATCTCCCCTCCAGCCTTTTCCCATCCAAATACCAGCTCACTCCACCAAACGTTCATACAGGACAGAACACATGTAGTGAAGTTTTCTGACTGTATCAACATGCTAAAGTCTAAGTGTAGGATATGGCTTCAAACACAATGAGCAATGAAACCTGTAATGTCATTTACATACAAGTTCTGAATATACTGGGCCAGAAGCCAATATTTGATCATTTAGAAAGAATAGGATTTATGAAACTTTAAGCATTTTAATAATCTGTCATTCATAAGTTTGAAGTCTGTGAATGGCCTTGCCCCAGAACTAGTCCATGAATTGACTGTAGAACATAACAGAAAAGGGAGTTAGAGGAGACTGCTAATCAGCAAAACAACAGAAATAAACGGAAATAAAAAATAAATAAAGGCCAAACTATGACAGATAAAGAAGCTTGTAGAGAAGAGAATATATCCACCTAAACAATACACAAACTGGAAAAAAAATGTAGATACTTCACAAAGTATGTCCATAGCAGATTTTTTTTTTAAATCACATCTCGTTTTCTTTATTATAGAAAATATAAGTGTGATACATCCCTCACTAATATTCAAAGTGCCTGTAAATGCAGCTGTGACTGAGTACAAACAGCAACACAAACCCTAATCGTTCCTTCCTGTCCCAACCCTCTCCTCTGCATACTTCTCCAGGTCCCATAACCTTTAACCCCAGGCTCGACCTGTTCCCGCTCTCGGCCACTCGTCCCCGCCTTCATCCCCGCTCTCTTCCCATTACACAGCCGCAACCATCCTCCTCCAGCCCTTTCCCCATTTAAAGCCCTTTCTCTTTCCCTGCTGGGGCTGGAGAGGGGCCGAAGCCGCAGCATCTCCCCATCCGTTAGCCAGGAGCCAGAGATCCCAGCCAGAGATGCCATCTGATACAAGTCTATCATAATGAAGGTCCAGCATGGGGCTAAATGAGTTTCCACCTCAGCCGCGCGAGGGGCTAATGACAAAACAGCCTCCCTGTGCTCCTTGGCCTGCCGCTAGCTTTAATCAGGGCATATGGCACTTGCCTAAACTGCTTGGCTATGAGGAACAGAGGAGAGGATTCGGGAGAAAGTGGAGAAGAGGCTGCAGAGGAAGGTCTCAGAAGATGAACAAAAAGAGAGGAGAAGGAGAGGCAAGGGAGGGATGGGAAAGTGGGGGAGTTTTACATGTAAAGTATCTTTAAAATAACAGTGTAAAAACGTCCGCCGCAGTGCCTTTCACAGAGTGGCTGACAGGGCTTTACATCTTTGTGATAATTATTTAGGACCTACTCAAGGGCTCATAGGCAGGCCTGTGTGGGTGCCTAATACAGGGCGGAAATCACTAATAGCTTTCATAGATTTATATTAATTTGCAGGATTTAATGTGCCTTAAATGGCAGATGATCAACAAGGGAAAACAAAAGTGCATTAGTGCCCCGGTGGCATAAAAAGAGTGTGGAAGGGGGTGGGAGCTTAACAAATAGGCTACTCCATTTTCATAGCCCACTTTATGGCTCCCCAACTTATCCAAATTAGCTTAAAGGATTGATAATTCTTCACTAATATAAAACTGTTACTGAGCCCCTAAACTGTGACTTGCCCTTTTTTTAGGTTTTGTCAAACACCAAATAAAGGGCTTGGTTGTGGAAATTAAATTGAAATCGCATAACAAGGCTTCCTTTTAATTTGATTAATTCTTTGTTGTTGTTTTAGATCCCTTGCGAAGACACCCATGACGTTTCGAGGTTATTTGTTCCACCGTCTAATGACAATTTTCCTGCACAATAACACCAGTTAAAGAGCCGCCTCAGAGCGAGTTTTTTTTTTTTTTTTTTTGCCTTGAAATCACAGACGAGGCTAAGCCAAAGGGGGACTAATAAACCTCGCCCTTAATTCCACTGTGAGGCTACTGCTGTGCCTGCTCACACTACAACTTCCCCACAGTCCAACTGAACAGAGAGGGATGATCAAAACTTCATTTAGACACTTGGCTCGGTGTTGGAGGCGTTTTAGGCATTTTTTTTTCACAAGTAAAGAGGTATAGGGGACCAGATTGAACAGAGTGACTGATGACCTCTCAATTTCCAGTCCCGAGGCCATTAAAGCTGCATTGAATGTAACAGAAGAAGATGTTTTAAAACCTCGCTGAGAGATCTTTAATCATTTCAAATAATGGCTCATTGTGTCCACAAAGTAATTTTACCCTGAGAAAAACTTGAAGGTTCGGAACATTTTGGTCCCGTTGTAAGCTGCTGTACTGGAGGATGCTTTTTGGCAGCGAAAAAACAGTCAGGCTGCACCAGGCTGTACTCAGCATGGAGAAAATGAACCTCTGAAACCCATGCTGACAGTTTTGGTCCCTACTGTTCCTGATTTCAACAACACCATAACCAGTCTTGGCAACCAACAAGCCCCCAGTACAAATTAGCCAGCCGTCAGCAGGGTGCGAGGATTGCTTTTCCATGACAGGAAAAAGATAGAGGGAGGCTCGGTTTATCCAGGAAAAGGCCTTCATAGACAGATTCTTGGACTTCCCACTGACGCGCTCCTTGCTCTCTCATATATCTCTACCTCAATCTCACACAATCCTTCCTCGCTCCAAACATCGTCACCCAGGTTTCTCCTCAGAGCGGGGTGATTGCTTGCAGCTGGGGTGCATTGAGAACATTTTAATATTATGCAGAAGATTAGAGCAAACTAACTACATTATTCTCCAATTACACTCATTTCATCCAACTGATGTCTTTATATCCTTCCCCTCGCCTCGATTAGCCTAATGTGAAAATGGAAGGGGGGAATGCGCTTAGGACTGTACCGATTGTTCCTCGGCTGCCTATTATTTCACAGCGCCATTAAAAGGGAGGCGTCTTTTATAGTGACTGTAAATAAAACGATTAGGGGCAGATCCAGCCGGGTGCTGGGGAAGATTTCATTTCAGGGATCTGCTTATCAACGTTCTTGGAAGGTTTGGAAGGATTGCGAGGGCCCGCCACATACGAGAAGCTACCTTCCCCCCACCTTCTTCTCACAATGGCTGCCTGTATCTCTCCGGAGCCGCATTACAGTAGCAAATCTCACACTTGCTTTGCATCCTTGTCATAAAAATAAATAAATCAATTACATTCCCGCACACGTGCACGCCTTCTATCACAACACGAGTTGAAATCGTTTCGTCTCACATGCCCGTAAGCCTGCTTAATATCCCGCCAAGCATGCCCAAATTATTAGAAAGTACATGAGTGACAATTGTTAGCCAATGTTGCGGATCCGCACGCACGTGTTAATGCTATGTGTATGAATGTGGGGAAGGAGCTCCCTTACCTCATAAACCCCTTGCTGAGCAGGAAGCTTTGGAATTGTGGGTGTTCTACACAAAGCAAACAACATGGAAGAAGACCTCAAACCAGAGATCTTCCAGCACCATTATCCTACAGCAGGTCTCTGATTTCTACGTATGCAACAAGTCTATAAGCCAGACTTTCAGCAGGGGGCTTCTGTGTGGAAACACTAAGCACTTTTAGAGTGTTTGGGCCTTTTATCCTGCACAAAACCCCTGATGGATTAGGCCTCTGTCAGGTTTTATTCCAAATCAATTTAAAGAGCAGTCTTGCCTTCTGTATGCTTAGTAGAAGAATAAAATAGATACAGTTAAGAACCAGAGATGTTTATAATAAGTAGTAATATTTTCCAAGGATAACACAATTAACCTACATGCAGCATTCATTTTTGACTCAAGTTATATATCGTGTACATTTTCATTATTTGGGGAGTATAGATTTCACTGACTTACACCAGAAAACAATTCTGTATCCACATACAGGATACAGAAAAGCTTATGGACTGAACCACGACACTGCAGGGTCATAGAACCACATGGATGTTTCCCAGCACTGCAGTTGATAAAAGCATGAACAGTTTCTGCTATAATGACCAGAAACCAAGTGATGCATTTTTACTTTTCACAGAGTTTTCCTCCATTTTTGCAGTTTTTAATAAAAAAAAAAGATATTTTAAACTTTAAACTACATTGGCTTCTAGGTTTCCATGGTGGTTATATGGTCTTGACCACACGTGTGTCTAGTAAGACCGTGGATAGATCTTGTCACAAAAAAAAGAAAAAAAGAAGAAGTGTGTTATTATTACATCAACTCATTACATGCTGTGCTCCATATTAAGCATTGCTGTGACATTACATTGAAACCCCTTTGGGCTACACTGAGGCACCCTTGTAGTGTTTGTTTTTCTTTCCTTTCCCTCTCTTTCTCCCTCTCTCTCTCCTTTAGTTTCTTGGATTGACTCGCCTTTTGTGTTGGATAGCAGGGACGCACAGTGTTGATTTCAGTTGTACGGCGGTTGTTTCATAGCTCGCAGCGTGTTTGTCTATGGTGGCATTCCTCAATTCCATTCAGCACACAAGAGGATCCCCTCGGGCCGGGCATATCCCAGCGTCCTCTGCTCCTCCAACCATCCCAGAGATGGACCAGGCAAACATCTGATCTCTTCCCCAAACATGTGTGTCCACATTACACAAATGCATGAGCGCACAGAAACACATGCGCAAACGCAAACACGGTGACACACACACACACACACACACACCACAAACCACCATCTCCGCACTCAATACTTGCTCCTGTATCACATTGCAGTAAATCCAGTTAAGAAGCTCTGTAGGGAGAGAAAATAAGAGATACAGTTACCAGGTCTGGAATGGTTTGACCTAAGCTGTGTCATCATGTAGCGATGCCATTGTCTGATGAAATGTTTGAATATGACAGATGCACAAAGCCTTTTAGCGTGTCAGCATTGGTAATTTATTACGGTGAAATTTTCCACTTAGGAGACCTGAAATGGGCTTCAGGTCAGCGTGTTTCTACCAGACAGTTTTCTTCAAGCTTGACAGAAAACAGCATGAATAAACACACGACACTGTCTCTCCTTTCTATTCAAAATAAGAAAAATAAAAGAATTTGGTGCATTTAGTTTAAGAATGAAAAACAGGTAAAAACAGTGTTCTCTGTGTGACTGGAAGTTTTATTGTTGGGGAGATTGCTTCTTTAAAAGCCTGACAGATCACTTTGTTTACTGGAAGTAAAACTACTCTGACTATAATTCCCTTTGGAACTGGAGCAAAGTCTGATGCTTTGACCTTTTGCAAATGAATCTGATCAAACTCGAGCACTTCAGGTAATTACACAGCAAACGTGCTTTGACAGGACCTATCTGGACTGAATTACTAACCGTATGTCAGAGCAAAACAATGCACCTTAGACTGTCTGGATTCTATGGCTGTCTGCAGGAGCAGAATGCACGATGATTCCTACATCGCACTGCCATAAACTTGTCTGTTAAATGGGGGGGGCAGTAGGCCTGGTGGGGGCTGGGGAGCATAGCTCATCCCCCCTGTATGAGTCATTTTAAAGAAGGAAGGAGGGACAGAAGAAAAACGGACAAAGTCAGTGAGGGAGAACACAAGAAAAGAGAAAAAAAATCTATTAAAATGGACAGCGGTCCATCCTCTGTTGGAGCTGAGTGAGTGTTAGAGGCCCTCACAGCCAGATCTCTGATTCAGAGGCTTGTATCTGTGTGGATTCCTGCAGAGACCATGGAGTGGAACCAGAATCACTGCTGCCACGTACGGAGCAAGGAGCGCCTCGCTGCATAAGCCTTAAAACAGAAGCCCAGGGGACATCAGGACTGACCAGGGACAACATTTATCCTCACGCTGTCATGAGCTGTACAGAAGACTGCATGCATTTTATTATGTATAAGTGATTTCTTTACACCATCCAACAACCAGCTTTGCACTAATACTGTGTATCAACATGCATAAATAAAAATAAGAATCACTAAAAACATTCTTATAATGCAGCAATATTGGTAGTGTTATTAAGGTTATCTCAGCCTAGGCAAGTTAACCAAAAGACTACAATTATAACAGTGGACTGTAATAAATCAAGGGTCATTTTTTAATATGTGCATTTGGACTTCTTTATGCAGCCAGGGGAGTCTCCCCCTGCTGGCCATTCGAGATAATGCAGGTTTAGGCCTGTTCCTCTGACTTTCCCATTCAGACTTGGATGTTGTCACTTTGATTACTGAACATTTATTCTGTCAAGGTGTTCTGTGCTTTAAACTTTCATAGTTTTTAGGTTTTTAGAACATAAAAGGCTTAATATAGCTAGCTACTATATTCAGCCAATGTAGCTTTGTGATTTAAGAACTAGTAATTATTATATAAACGTAACCTACATTAAAGGACAATTTACTCTATAATCAAGTTTCTATTTAACATTGTTTTGACATAAATACTTCTCTCAAACTACTGGTAAGAGAAAAAAAAGGGTTTATTTTTCATTTTGGGTTGAATTGTCCCTTCAACATAAGATAATAGTCCAAAATTGATGTTCCTCCATGTCAAAAACTTATTCTATATATTCTAACACGAATCCATAGTAATGTAAACTTAAGGCCCAGCAGTCCAGGATCCTCTGTGTATTTGCAGGTAAACACAGCAGTCTTAAGAAACCAGAGTGTAGCCTGTTACAATGTCTAACCTGAATATTAGTGTCAAAATACACTTAGGCTCTGTTTACTGTCAGCATTTGAAATTGTGACAAGATTTGACGATGACCAACAGGACGGAAAGTTTCCAGATTCTGAACACTTAAGTCACACTTGAAATAATGGCTTTTGAGATACCCATCAAACGTGACCCAAACAGAAGGCACAGTTACACCCTATCAATCAAACTGTAATAGCATGTTGTTTGGGGAATGCTCTGGCTGGCATACCGTAAAGTGGCTCTGCTGTGCAATTTCCTTATGGATGACTGTGGTTGGATGTATTTATAGTGGAAACTTGGGTGAAATTGACTCCTGCAGCTCACCTCTTCTCTCCTCGCCCGGCGTGTGTGTGTGAGATGAGTTAAAAAACAGATCATATTTCCACAGGTGGCTGTGAGACGAACTCGCCCTGGAATGTTGGGCGACATAAATCTCTGTAATTGCATGGTATTGATCAGATAACTAAAGCTACAACTGGCGAGGGAGACGCCCTTTTTTCTTTACTCCGTGCCATTTTTCATCCTTTTATCTGACATCAAGAAAGGAGTGTTAATAACTCCACGTGCACACACAGGCACATGCACACTCACACACACACACACACACACACACACACATGAATGCTGATAGGTTCATGTCTAGCAGAGCTTCTGACAGTTCTCTGGAAAAAGTGAGGGCGTCAAAGATATGCTCGGAATATGTTTTGACTGCTCTGACTTTGACTGCATATATTGAAAGTATTCAGCGAGACTCAGATAGGCCGATGACATCAGTGTCCTGAAATTGATGGGACAATGTCAAGACTTTTGAAATCCGTAAACTTGTGCAGGATGACTGCACAGTGTTGACGACTCGACGGAGGAAAGAGAGACAAGTCTTTTCATCCAGGCTGACTTCCATGACATGTGCTCTGCCGTCTCCTCTCGCGTGTCTTCGCCCGGCTGTGTGGAACACAAAGCCTAAATCCTCAAAAACAAATCCAGACACATAAAGCATCCCGGGCATTGTGTGGCTGTTTGTCTTCATGTCTGTGTTTACATGTGGGGAGTATACATGTAAACCACATAAGGTATCTCTTTAGGACTCCTCTCAGGGAGGCTGCACACACTACGATATCTTGAAATGATTAAATATTGCTGGTTGCTTTTGAAAATCTA
Organism: Hypoplectrus providencianus; assembly: GCA_028566105.1. Taxonomy (NCBI): domain Eukaryota; kingdom Metazoa; phylum Chordata; class Actinopteri; order Perciformes; family Serranidae; genus Hypoplectrus; species Hypoplectrus providencianus. The sequence goes on along the minus strand of JAOWBC010000812.1, from coordinate 13,087,542 downwards.
TGCAAAAAGATATAAGAATAGAAAAGTATTCAGCTCTTTCTTCTAATAGTCGGATAAAACTTTACCCTCTAAACTGTCCTGTGCTATTTGATCAGACTTTATAGGCCATTTTGTTTCTACTCTGGCTCTTATAGTGGCTCTGCTGGTACGTCTGACCCTTAAAAGTTAAATCCCCACCTCTGGAAACACATGTCCTTCCTGGTCTCCATTAAGTTTTGTTTGCCTGTATTTTTTCCACTATGCTCCTCTCATCATCCCCACTATGAAGAAAAGAAACCCCATAAAAGGTGACGACAGCAAACATTTTCTACCAGAGCAACAAAAGAAAATCTCATTACGTGATTTTAGAGACGAAGCAACTGATAAAAGGATTTGACCACAAGCTGTACGCATTACCTGACCTGCATATAGGAACTGTTTCTCCTTACACATGCATGTACCATAGTCTGCATGCATTGTAAACAAAATGAGATAGATCCTCCTGTTCACTCCTCTGAACTTTCAAACCCCAAGATGCCAAGAGTGACATCACCAGCCCCAGACACAGATCCATCTCTCCCCTCAGGGGTTAGGGAGGGAGGGAAGAAAGTAAAGGGGGGACAGAGAGAGGATTTGGGGAAGGAGGGGGTTTGGGGTCGATTGGTGGAGGGGTGGGGTTATAGGTCTTCTTCTCTGCCAGGTGTGCTTTTCACACAAACACACACATCCTCTCCTCTTCCACAGCGGTGGGGTGAAAAATGACAAGGCCAGACACTGGAGCCGGCAACAGAGAGCTGCTGCGGCTGCAGCGGAGTGTTCCCACCATGGTTCCCACACATCTCACAGTGAGGGGAGCAGCATCCACATGACTGTCTGACTTCACCTCTCTGCTTCACATACTGTGCAAGTTATACAGTTTAAGTGACTTAAAACATGTACATGCTTCAGATTATCAACAGGAGAAACATTTTTTTGTTCGATTTTGCCACTTATTGTAATATTGCTTGAAATAAGTCTCAAAATTGTAGTTTGTCAAAGGAAAAACAGAATGCTGTCTATATATTAAATACACAATAAAACAAATATACAGTATAAATACAAAGCTTTTTTTCTTCTTAGTGAAAAAAAAAGATTACGATTTATGTTATTATTCCAAAAAATGGACTCACTATCTATTCTTGTGTTATTACATGCCAGGGTTTGAAAAAGTAATGTTTAGCTCCAGGACGGCTCTGATGAGGTCAGGAAGCATCACAACGATGGTTGTCATCACAACAAAAGCTTCAGCTGACAATCACATCATGACACATGGTAAGTCTTTGTGAGTAGAGACTGAACCCATCCAGCACTATAAACTAAGTTACACACATTTTCCAAAACACTGTTTCAATGCTCTGCATATTCCGTGCTGTGCCTGTTTTCATGCATGTACATTGATTACACTACGGGTCAGCTTAGCCAGATACAACTCATAATCCAATTAATGTTTACATGAGAATCAATCACAGTTTGACAGAAACTATTAAGACCACCTGAATTAAAAAAAAGTCAAAGTTTTCCCAGGGAGCATTGTCTGCTGGTATGTCTCTCACACTGTACCAACTTTCAATGAGAAGCAGAGGATGTGACGGCCCAGCTTGTGCTAATGAACAGCCCATACAGTGATAGGACAAACATCCCTGGGTCACCATGGCATAGCCTCCCTGCCATTAATTACAGCTCAGCCGGTGCGTATAAGCTACTAAAGATTATCTAAGGATACAGCAGATTATCTCCGGATGTGAGCTCTTTGGGAAGCATAAATATGCTACCTCTTCCTCCCTCCTTTCCATGCTCTGTCTGTGGGACCAGGGCGTCCTCACATGGTGTCCATTATCGTTAAGTAAGAAAACGATGACCGGTTAAGACCACCAGGGCAGCTTTTTAGACTTCCAGCAGAATTTAGATTCCCCCCCCCCCCTTTTTTTTTTTATTGATTAATTTTTTGCAGATTGGGAATTTACATTTACTGTCCTTGTAAACACGAGCATGCAAACACTCTGACTGTGATGCTTCTTTGTTTGGACAAAAAGGGAATCAAAATGTCTACATGACAGAAGGTTAAATGCCAAGAGAGTTGCTCGCCTCGGTTCACTGACATCCTGCTCATTACCCACATATCTTTCCTTTCACAACGCTTCAATTCAAAGTCAGAGGTTTCGTATTGGAGAGGTAACCGAATACAGTATCTGCGTTTGATTTCTGGTTTCCATTGCAGAAAGCTGAGCAGGCATTATGTTTCTCTGCCAGTGCGGGAAAGAGTCTCTACAAGTAGAATATTTAGCAGAGGTGGATTAATTTAGGTAAATCTACTAGTCAGTAATGTACTTATGTTAACATTTTAAGTACGTGTACTTTACTTGAGTAATTCCATTTAACTTTATATTTCTACTCCATGAATGTAACTGCCAGCTTTAGCTTCTTTTCAGGTCAAGATTTACCATAAAACATGATCAATTTTCTCCCAATTATGCCTTTTTTTTTTAAATTTTAATTTATCTTTTTTTAATGAAAATTGTGATTTTTCTTAAGTAAGGGGTCTAAATACTTCATCCAGCACTGAAAATCTGCTCAGTGCCTCTTGTCACATTTCAGATGACTATGAATAAAACTTGTCAGGTTCCTTAATTTAAGCAGCATTATTGTTATTATTTTACAGAGTATAATTATTGTTACAGAGTATAATTCTGTGACATTGCATGATTTATTTTCACTCTCATTTCTAGACATTTTAATCCAGAAATGTTCATTATTATAAATTCCATAAAGACTTTTAACAGCTTGCTTTACATTGAATTAAGTCAGTTTATTTAACATTATAGTGTTAATACATTTAATCCTGTAAGGATAAAATATGATGTTTTTAAAGCCGACTGTAGTTTATTATCAAGCATGGCCTCAGTAAAGCTGAGCTGCTGAGGTAATGCTGTTTTCTCTCATATTACTGTTTCTGTACTGCAGGTTACATAAGGTACGAGGCTACTTGGCACTGAGTAAAAAGACTCATTTTAACCACTTCATTACTGTTTGTCTTTGAAAGATCCTGATTGATGCAGACTGTTTATGCAATACAGGGTTTTCCCACAATAAATGCAAAACAATCTATGATTAATACATCTTTATATGTGTTTAAATGTGCTTAGAAAGCTTGATTTCTAAACAGTGCTCCGTTCCTTGATTTAGCCGTCTAAATACGTGGTGCTGTGAGTAAAACCCTGTCTTTTCTCTCAGAAGTAAACAAAAATACTAATGACAAAACAACAAAGCTAGAGGGAAAAAAACAGCCCTCTGGAAACTGAAAGTACACAATTCCTGGCCATCCATGTGCTTTAGATTGTGTATTTATTAAGTCTGGATAGGGGCACATGTCCCACGGTAAAAAGTGGAACGCTTCTGTTTGCAAAGGGATTTCAGTGATTACAAAAGAGGCGCTCCAGTGTGTGTTTGAACTCGAAAAGTTCACAAATTCATCGACTCTGCAGTATTCCAGCGAATGCATTGACTTCCAAATGTCACTCATTTGTCATCAATTCTGTATATCCATTTTCAGTCACATTCATGTCCTCGTCTGTGCAGTCAGTAATGCACTGCATGCTGCAAACGCATTGCTAACAATAAATAATGTGGGCAACTGAGACTAAAGGAACAATAATCAATGCTGATCATTTCCAAACTTTTTACCCACACTGCTCACTGTGCATGCATATTCCAGTATGTCTTTCTGTGACTGTCCCCTTCCTATAGCTAATCCATTTACATGGAAAAGTGAATCTCGGCATGAGCTCATCAGCTAAACATCCCCTGGAAACAAACGGTGAGACGACTGTCTCTCTGCTTTATCTCCAACAAAAGGTGTCTACGGTTACATCGTCTTTGTTACAGAAACATGACACAGTGTTTTTCCTCCAACACTTTCCACTGATTCCACATTGCGTTCCCCAGGGGCTCTGGTGTAATTTGGTAATTTGTCCACAGCTACCTTTTAGCATTTTTACAACTTTTTGAAGGAATGCTGTCGCACAAAAGGCCGGTGTGGCAGCACGATACAGTACAAAAAGTCTCCAGAGGGTTATTCATACCCATGATGCATCAGTGTGGAGTTACAGTAATACTGAGGAGGTAGGGTTACAGGGATAAGCACAGCCAGTGCTCTTCTTGGTTGCCCTCATGTTCAAGGAATTCCCCCGTTCTTTTTGTTGAAGTGTCCGTGCATCGGTGACACCTTTGGATACTGTAACAAAATACTGTATTTAAATGCATGAAAGCTGCCTGGAAAATAATAGGAGATTATGTAATGGAGCACCAAATATAATCTCTTAATCTTTTAATTCAAATTTAATTGTTTTTATATAATATTTTTTGAGCCCGGAGGAGAAAAAAAAAATCAGAACATGGCAGATATTTGCTCTCATGTCCCTCTGTAACAGTATGAGGGTCTTCCCTTCCCCTTGGGTGGAGGGGAGGACCACAGGACACAGAGACAAGCTAGTGCTTTGGCCATTACTGATCGTAATACTCCCCTCTCTGATACGTCCTGTCACCCTTCTGTACAGATCTCCTTGATATCTGCTATGCACGCGCTTACATTTAGAGGCAGGCAGCGGCATGAACTTGCTCTGTCACTCCGCCGTACCCAGATTCCTACAGAGGACGGAAGGGGCCCCCACGGGGACCCTAATCGCCAAAGCAAAGGGTCATCCATCAAGCCAGGCTCAGTGGGGACATTAGGGGAAAAGGCAGAGGAGGGATGAACAACATAGGGGAGGGAGAAGTAACAGGGTGAGACAGAAAGAGACAGTGGGAGGAGGAGGAGGAGGGAGGGGGGGTGCTGAGAAAGAAACAGATTGAAATACAATGCAGAGAGAGAAAGAGGCAGAGCCGGGCCCTCTGTTTGTTTAGGGTCCGTCTCTGTCATTGTGTCGCCGCGGTGGAGGGGTGACGGGGGTGTCTCTCGGACACTGGGGGCTGCCGTGCTCCGCTGATGGCCCTGCGACTGAGCATATGTCACCAGTCTAGCGCGAACGAGGGCGCTGCCTCTGCTGGGGCACACGTCATTAGCACCATCTGTGACAGTACCCATGAGGCCCTGGTGCGCACAAACACGCCGGTTTTGTTTTTTTGGTAAGGGGGTGGAAAATGAGGGAGGAAGCGGCACTACTTGTGTGTACTCTGTTCCTTCCAGGGTCACTGCTGCTCAACTAGACCTTGTATTGATGGAGGCGGGTGGGGAGGGGAGCGGGAACGCCGCAGTGAACCCTGGGTACCAGAGTAATGTGTGTGTGAGGGTGTGAAAGCGAGTGGAATGCGTGATGAGGGCTGCATGTGTGGCTTTACCTGTGTTTTTGTGAATCAGCGTAGTGTCATGCATACGTAGCAGTGAGTCCAGGACACCAGTATGGCAATGATTACAGCCCTTTGGGAGGGAGGGCTGAGACGGGCCCGGGGTCCGCTCGCTGCAGCCGTGTTGAGTCCAGATAGAGGAAATGCTGGAATAATAAGAACAGGAAGGGTAAATGGCCTATCAAACACACCCCTCTCTGACCTCCCCTGAGCCCGGCCGACCAGGATGAAAGATCCAGCCACTTTCTTCTCCTTAATGGTTTCCTCGGTAATCAGCGCAGCGGAAGTTGCTCCAGTCCGGGGTGATTAGCCAGGGCTAGGATTCCTTAATCGCCCCGGCCCTGTTCTCATGCTTTGAAAAATAAAGGAGGGAGAGGGAAGGAGGGAAGAGGAAGCAAGGGTGATAACAGGGCCGTGTGTTTAAAGAAAAAGCAAAGGGGGAGAGATGTTGGATACACGGAGATCTGGGAGGGCCACAACAGTGGATGTTATTTGGGTTCCTATGGATCGGGCAAGTAAATCAGGAGAGATCATGTAGGTTTCATTAAGTCTGTAAAAGCTAAAGGACTTAATCACTGGGAAAACAGACACTCGTGAGGTGACTGCTAATCTGACTGCAACGTGACCTCCCAGACAGCGATGACTCATGTTAAGATGTTTCCAGCAACTGGCATGGATTCCTCATATTTATCCAACATGTGTTGTGTTTGCACTTCTCTTCTTAATCCAGTTTTTAGTACCATTTTAAATCCATAACAATGTCTGGCTGCGCAGGGATCTGTTTTCATCACTGTCATTCTGCTGTGGCTTCCACTTCAGACAATAAATAAATACTCAGCATGGTCAGGGAATTAAATAAAAAAAATATGGCACATGCATATATGACTTAAATGAGAGCAGACAAATGTTTATCATCAGCAGCTCACAACATTTTCCTGTAGATAATTCAGGATTACTGTTGGTTTGGATTACTGTAGTATAGCCTTACAGCAGCTCCGGCATTGAAGAGGGTGGTGAATTCCTCAGACGGTAAAATGAGAGCCTGTCTGTGGGCTGATGGTGACTGATGCTGGGGTCAGAGCAGTTAGCCTAACCACAGAAATGGCAGACTGCATGAGTCACTGTTACAGGCAACACACTCTGTGTTCCCACAGGTTGCTACTTCAACCAAAGTCTTTGACTCAGACTTTTGCTTCTTGTTTGTACATCGCAAACATTTCTAACCAATACAACCAACTAGTGCTGTTTTGCCACTGCGGCACACCATTCTAGAAAACTAACAATTATGAATAATCACCAGGAATTCTGCAGAGATTGCGTGTGAATGCTGAAAGCTAAAAAACCTGGCTTTAAACTGTAATGCTGACTTCAATATGTAAGAAAAAATATAGTTAGAAAGATCAGAATGGGTCAAATAGTAAAAATGCAAAGTGTAGCTTTGTCCAAAAATGACTAAAAATGATTCATAATAAAAAGATATCGATCTAGATCAGGGGTGTCCAAACTTTTTTCCTGAGGGCCACATATAAAAAATATACGAAGGACTGGGCCACTCACTAGACCTAGATCCTAGATCTTATAACATTACAGAAACAGATCACAGTTTAAAATAACTTTTATAAATATAATGAATGAGATGATGAAAATCAATGACACCTAACAAGATGTTCAGCATATCTACTCCAGAAATACT